>BPTQ01000002.1:202691082-203079282 GCA_019973895.1 Chrysanthemum seticuspe
GCAATAAGACATCTAACAGTAGACATTTTCACAACAGGGGAAAAAGTTTCATCATAGTCTATTCCTTCCCTTTGGTTATAACCTTTAACAACTAATCTAGCCTTGTATCTATCAACTTCACCATTGGCTTTATATTTGATTTTAAATATCCATTTGTACCCAATAGGAGTTCTATTAGGAGGTAGATCAGTTATATCCCAAGCATGGTTTTCATTTAAGGCCTCAATTTCAGAGTTCATAGCATCAACCCAATTACTATCAAGGATAGCTTCTTCATAACAGGTAGGTTCAATACTTTTATTAAGACTAGATGCAAAGCAGTAATTATCTTTGTTAAGATTAGAGTAATTAACAACCTTTTCAACACCATATTTGACTTTTCCTTCTACAACAAAGTCGTTAAGATTACTGGGCAACTTAGAGACTCTGGTTGACCTTCTAGCAGTAGTGGCTGGCAAGCCTCTTTCTTGTTCAGCAGAATCAGGTGTAGTATCAGCAGAATCAGAAGATGCATTAGCAGGATGTGATTCATGTGATATGGTGCCCTCAGGGTGTGTATTATCATCTATAGATGTTGCAACCGGTTCGTCAATCCTAGTAGGATGACTTACCACTGTGCCATCATCATAGGATGTCACTCTCCCTTCATCATTGGGACTTATTTGTGAGTCAAAGAAATTTTTGTGATTTAAATCTTTTGGTAAAAAAGTTTCAACAAAAGGTTTTGACAAAGTATTTTTCATTTTGAAAGGAAAAACAGTTTCATAAAATTTGACATCTCTGGAGTAAAAGATATTTTTTGTTTCTAGGCTCAAGAGTTTATAGCCTTTCTTCTCATTTGAGTAACCAATAAGGATACTTTTTTCAGACCTACTACCAAATTTATCAGAGATGTTGAGAATGGTGGCATAGCATAAGCAGCCAAAGACTCTAAGGAGAGAGAGTGAAGGGTCATGCCCATACACAAGGAAGAAGGGGGACTTGCCAGACAGAACTGAAGAGGGTAACCTGTTAATGACATAGGCAGCAGTTAGAACACATTCAGACCAAAGGTTTAGAGGTAATTCCCCCTGAAACATAAGGGATCTAGCTACATTAAGGAGGTGCCTATGTTTCCTTTCTGCAATACCATTTTGTTGTGGTGTATAAACACAAGAGGTTTGATGTAAAATTCCTTTTTCATGAAAAAAATGTTGAAGTTTATTATTGACAAATTCTGTCCCATTATCACTTCTAAAAATCTTGACATTGTGTTCAAATTGATTTGATAGCATATGAGTAAAGTTAACAATGGAAACATAAACATCATCATTCCCCTTAAGCATATAAACCCACACTGCCCTGGAATAGTCATCAACAACTGTTAAAAAATATTTGTAACCATCTCTGCTAGTGACTTTATATGGTCCCCATACATCAAGATGGACAAGTTGACCAAGTTTAGTTGATTTATGTTCACTTAGAGGGAATGGTTCCCTGGTTTGTTTAGCTTTATTACAAGTATCGCAGAGATGATCAGTTTCAGATGTACTATCAAATTTAAGAGTGGGTTTAAGTATGTGTAGGACTTGGTCAGAGGGATGACCAAGTCTTTGATGCCAAAGATTTCTAGAAACATGACAAACAGATATGCAGTTATTAGAAGTAATCTTACATGTAGAATCAATATCAAACATATATAACCCATTGTATTGTTTACCAATCCCCACAATCCTTTTTTGACGTAAATCCTGTATATAGCAATTAGATTCATTAAACCCAACAAACATCTTATTGTCTCTAGCAATTTTATGAACAGACAGCAGACTAACATTGTACTCAGGAACAACAAGAACATCAAAAAGAGTTAGGTCATTATTGACCTTTAAATCACCAATTTTAGTAATTAAGGCCTGAGTACCGTTGGGATGTCCAACAGTTAAGCCAAGATTTGAAATGTTAACAACATTGATTAAAAAAATTTCAGACACAGTCATGTGCTGATTTGCACCAGAGTCAACAATCCAACCAAGACTGATGTTTCCAGATAAGGATTTTGTGTTGTTGTTAAAAAATTTGCTAAAGTTTACATTAAACTTGACACTGCCATTAAAGAAGGTTCCTGAAAAAATTTTACCTGCCAAGTTGGCATTAGCAGATGACACATTGTTGTCATTGAGAAGACTCATAAGTCTGGAGAGCTGTTCATTAGACAAGGAAACAGGAGAGTTGCTAGCACTATTATCAGTGACATGATTAGTTTCAGCAGAAACATTGTTACTGCTGAAAGGTTTACCATTAAAATTCCTTTTAACATATCCAGCAGGATAACCAACAAGATCATAACATCTATCAACAGTGTGACCAGGTTTTTTGCAATTATTACATTTGAGATGCATGTTTGGTCCTCTGCTATTTGAGCTGTTACCATTATTAAAACCAAAACCTTTGTTGTTATAACCTTTTTTGTTATCAAAAAGTTTTCCACCATCAGACGTTTTTGCAGCAAAGGCTGTAGCATTGGGTTTAGCAGAGCTATTCCCAAATGAAACATTTCTGTGAGATTCTTCTCCAGAGACAACAGAAAAAGCAGTTTTGACATTAGGTAAAGGATCTCTGGTTAAAATATTGCTTTTGATGGGGACATATGAGTCATCAAGACCCATAAGAAATTGTATTAACTTGATTAGTTGATTATGTTTTTCAAAATGTTTTGCAGCCTCACAAGTGCAGGGAGGCAAGCTGATCATACAATCAAATTGTTTCCATAAAGAGTTAAGGTTGTTATAATAATCAGCAAGAGATGACCCACTTTGACTAAGAGAGTTTATATTTTTATGCAAATTAAAGATAGCTGAACCATCAACCTTATCATAGGTATCTTTAAGACCATTCCACATTTCATAAGCAGTTTTAGCATATATAGCACCAGCAAATAGTTCAGGGCTGAGAGAATTAAGAATCCAAGTAACCACAACAGAGTTACAAGTATCCCATTGATTAGCAAGACTAGGGTTCGAATCATCTCTTATGCAAGTATCATCAATAAACCCTAACTTATTATGGTTCCTTAAAGCAAAAGTCATGGCCATATTCCATATTTTATAATTTTCAGTTCCAGTGAGTTTAATAGAAATAATGGGAGTGCCATTGGTATTGTTAGGATGCAAATACAAAGCATCACCAAAGGATAAGCTTTTCTCAGTGGAAGAGCCACCAATATTATCATCACCAATAGCCATAATTCAAGCAATAAGACAGACAGATATAATAATAAGACCAAATAGACAGAGAAATAAGACCTTGAATTTAAGAAACAACATATACCAAGCCTGTGGACTAGGGTAAACCAGAGCAGGTATTCGTACCACTCAAAGGTGGCAGATCAAGATGTTAGTCTACCCGTTTGCACCCACAAAGACTTAAGTACTGTATGTTTGAAGAAAGGATAAGACTTAGACTTACAGAGAAATATGCAGCGGAAGAACAAGTCACAATTACCCTAGATTCACTTAGTCTAGGGCTAATTGTAAGTAGAAGACAACCAGTGATTACACTAGTAGCAATAACCCCAAACCACCAATTTGTTGCCGAAGAGAATCAATGAGCCTGTGGCTCTGATACCATGTACGAAAGTATAGGCAACACAAGATGAACAATAGAACCTTTATTCAGATCTAAGCTGCAATAGTCAGCTTAGATTAAGTTTACAATAGTATCCAAATGTTACAAGATTAGATTAATGTCAATGAGACAATAATCATGTAAATGTAAAGACAAGACAAGATCAGTGAAATGATCAGAAAGAAGAGAAGAGAGTGATACAAAAGACTGCACACTCAAGTGTTTGTAACCCTAGATTAAGGGACTTATTAAATAGGAGATTAAGTTACACTAAGACCCCTCTAACGGCTATAAATGTCTCATCAGCAGAAATGAGAATAGCTTCAGCAGAAACGAGCATCTTGGAACTTTAAACCTTTTATTCTTTGTCCATGATTAACCCCTGTAGAATCTCTGCAATGGACATAACTTGAAAGCCATAAGCAATTGATAGAATGATATGTTTGCCACAGATTGATACCCCAAAATTTAACAGTAAATATGTCCAAAAGGACTTGATTCAGAATACTAATTAGATAACTCGAAGTAAGACACAACACTTTTACTCCATACCACCTTTACACTTTTACTTCACTTCTGTTACATGGAATCATCGGTTGAGTATAACTGAGTCACATGGAATCATCAGTTGACCTTCTACAACCTTAACATGGTACTTGTGGTGTATGACTGTAGCCGCAACTATCTTCATATGAGAAAAACTCATATCCTTACTAAACAAGATCTTGGCCCAACATTAAATGCAGGGAACTTGTAAGATGGTTGATGTAAAATCTCACCTGCCATTGAAATCCACTTTCCGGGCTTAAATTCCATGCAATCTTCTCCCCATATTGATTTCATCCTCCCCATGGTATAATAGCATAGAGCAACTGGGGTGTTATAATACGCTTGGAAGAATTGGAGTTTTGTGTAACATGATTCTATACTTTTATTCTAATTTTATTGTAATAACTTATCCTACATAGGTACAAAGGAAGAACAATAAGATGTTTATATATTCCAAATGTAACAATTAAGTTAACCAAGTGAGTGGGAGTATGACAAAAACATGTTTGTGATGCTTGCGCTTGTTTTGGTTTTTATTTATTTATTATAGGTTTTGTTTCTTGTTTGACTGTAATTATTTACGTATTAAAATGCAACGCCTATTTTAATCTTTGTATAATAACTACTACTAGTCAAAATGTTAGATACATAACACCATATAAAATTCTTTTTAGATCGATTGATAACAACATAAATCGAAAATAACGTAACACAACAAACTTAGATAAAACCCGAGCTTCGCTACACATTTATTTTCCATACAAGTTAATGGTTGACATTACGAATAGTAAATAACGGTTAACAATTGTATATATTCTTAAAATGAATAAATAAATAATGTTAATATGATTAATATGATAAGTGAAGAAGAAGAAAAAAAATGCTATAACCACATAAATTTTACAAGAAGATTTTCACACTGTGAAGTGTAACAAAATCAATTTGCTACAAAAGAAAGAGTTGGTGAAGGAATAGAGAGAAAAATTGTGTAAGTTTCATGACACATCATTGTGTGAAAGTTCTTATATGAATATTACACCGTATGTGATTGTAGCAAATCTCGAAGAGAATATGGCTATGTAATAAAGACGAGGGTTGAATGAGTGGAATTAGTTGAGAACTTGAGATGATTGGTAATATCAACTTTTGAATTGTTTTTAACAAATAGAGTAATGAAAAAACTTGGTTGTTAACAACGGGATTTGAAGCGGTTTTAGCATAACTTAAACTTATATTTCTCAAGTCAAATATAGCTTACCCATTGGTTTTTGTATGTAAAATAATTATGCAGGAGTCTAAAACTCTAGATTAGAGCAACTAAATTAAACATCACATGGATTGGTTTTATGAAGAAAAGACCACTTATTTTACACTTTCATGTGTTTTGCGTCGAAAGGTAGCTAGCTTGAAAGAGGGCATGTGTTATAGAAGTGGCAATTTGATCGGTCCATTTTCTTATAAAGATTTGGTTATGTTATAGAAGTGCCAATTCGATGAGTCCACTTGAGGATCATAATCAAATAGCAATGTGCATATAGTGTCAAAAGCAAGCCTTTGAATATTTCCTGCAAATCAACATCTGCCCCTTGTTTGGAAACGCATTCAAGCACTGGCAAATAACCATTTTCCACCTTGTTCCAAATAGCCTTTTTAGACAGACTATGAAAGCTAGGGAGTTTGAACAATGACATGAATACGTTGGAATTAAAGTAACTCCCATAAGTCCCCATCAGTATTTGTAAATCCGTCTCCAAGTATATCAAAGATGTTACGCAACTTTTGGCCTTTGTAAAGGTCTTACTCATAATGTAGCGGATGTCTAAAGGATTTGTGGTCCCAATCATATACATGCGAAAGAACATTTGCAATATGATCAAGTGGCTGATTGCCATAAGTGATGGCTGCTAGTAGGATACCAATAACTAGCCAATTTGTAGGATGATAACATTGTTGTTTTGATGTCGGTAAAGTATGATTAGAACCGAAACAAATACAAAGAATGGAAAGAAAATGGTCGAGTATTCTAGGAAAGTCATGGAAAGTAAAGGCAAGTGAGGAGAGAATTATGGTTGATGGTTAAAGTCTATATAAGTGGCATTTATAGAATAAAATAAAATAAAATAAAAAAAGAAAAAAAAAGTTATCATTCTTCGTCCGAAAAGAAAAAAAAAATCAACTCGTATGTTGATTCTTAAATGGAGTTTTCATTTAGCTGGTTTTTTAATGTCTCATTCTACCCTACTAGTAAAAATGGTAAAATAAAGAGTTAAACAGTTGTTAAGATTTAGTAAATCCAGTTATTAAAGAGTCGGTCACCTCAAGTATATGTAATCGTTAGAAAGCTCGTAGTCGTAGATTAGTTAATGTTTAGTAGTATTTAGTTAAGTAACACCGTGGAGGACGGACGGGTCTTTACTCACTGTATGCCTGATCCACAGCCCGTAGGTGGCGTTTTATGTAAGAACTATAAATACTCTCTACCTCCCAAGGTAGAGAGTTGGAGCTCATAATAAGATTTTTCTTTCTCTCACTAAAGTTCCCAACCTCTAACTTTCTCTCTCTAAAACCTCTTGTATACGCCTCTTTGATTATTGGTTTAGTGTGTTTGTGAAATCCAATATGTTACAAATGGTATCAAGAACCATGGTTTGATCATCTCTCTTACATACTTGGATTTCTAGTGGTTTTAGATGGTTTTTGAGGTTGAAAAAGTTTAGTGGTTTTTGCATCATTTGGATCATTTCTAGTGTTAAAGTTTGAATTTTGGGTGTACTTTTGTGTTTAGAATCATTGTATGTGCTTGGGTTTTGATTTGGTAAGCTTGAATCACTGTGGTTGAGCTTGTTTTGGATTGAAAAGTGTGTTTTTGAAGTTTTTCCTGGTAGCGACTTGGTTCTCGTAGTGAATTTCATCATAGCGACTTGCTTCAGAAAAAGGTAGCGAGTTGTAGTGCTTTTTGGTAGCGACTTGGTCCTAGCGACTTGTCTATTGAGACAAGCCGACAAATAGTACAACTTAGTGGATTCTCCACTACGGCTAGCGACTTGGTGAAGGTAGCGACTTGCTTTCAATTTTGTTAGCGACTTGGTGTTAGCGACTTGGACCTTAGCGAGTTGCTCTTTAGCGACTTGACTGCTTAGCGACTTGGTGCTTAGCGACTTGGTGTTAGCGACTTGGACCTTAGCGAGTTTCTCTTTAGCGACTTGACTGTGTAGCGACTTGGTGCACCAGCGACTTGTGTCTTAGCGACTTGGTCTTAGCGACTTGGTTCAAGAATTCGTAGTGACTTGGTTGATTTTTTGTTTGTAATACGGATTTCTCTTGATTTAGTAAAATCCCGTGAAAGAATCTATTTCCCGGTTTAATCATAGAGTTATAAAATCCCGTGTAATCTGTTAACATGTCTACCAACGTACCTACAATCATCTCCACTGTTGCTGAGGATGTTCAAGCAGCTGGTTCAGACACTCGTCCACCCATGCTTGACAGAACTGACTACGACTCTTGGGCACAACGAATCAGATTGTACTGTCTTGGAAAGGAAAACGGAGTCAACATTCTCAAGTCTATTGATGAATGACCTTATCAGATTGAGACTACAAGAGACTTAATTGATACAGCTACAGATGGAACAATGATCTATGGAATTGACAGACCAAAGACGTATGATGAGCTCAATGATAAGGAGCAAAAGAGATTCGATGCTGACATCAGGGCTTCTAACATTATACTTCAGGGTCTTCCAAAAGATATCTACAAGCTTATCAATCACAACACTGAAGCCAAGGCTGTTTGGGATAATGTCAAGATGCTTCTCTCAGGTTCTGAATTGACGAAGGAAGCCAAAGAATCACAGCTGTATGATGAATTTGAACACTTTAAGATGAAGCCAGAAGAAAGTGTCTATGAGTATTACGTGAGATTCCACAAGCTTGTGAATGATATGAGGAATATCAAAATGACCATGCCAAATATTCAGCTGAATTCAAAGTTTGTGAACAACATGAATCCCGAATGGCATAAGTTTGTCACATCTGTGAAGCTAACCAAAGGATTGAAGAATACCAACTATGAGCAACTTTATGCATTCCTTCTTCAGAATGAGAGACATGCTATGTTTGAAAAAAGGATTTTTGATCAGTTCAAAACCAACCAGGGAGAAACAAGCTCATCAAATGATTCAACAGCTTTTTACACAAATATTGGAGTTACCACCAAAGCTTCTCAAGTCATACCCATGGGTAATGGTAATTACAAGCTCATCCCTGATCCAGCATATAAGCCTCCTAACCCAAACACATTCATGGAAAACCTCATCAATCAACTGTCTCTCATGGTTAGTCAAAACATGAACTCTCTCCCACACACCAACAATAACCTCAGAACAGCATCCAACCCACACAATCAAGCTACTGTCAGAGATGGGAAGGTCATGGTGCAACCAGTTCAAGAAAGGCAGTATGAACAGGGAAGAGGTGGAGCTGGTAGAAGATATGTGGCAAATCAGAATCGTGGAAGGAATCCAAATCAGGGTCAAGCTAAGCCAATTAAGTGCTACAACTGTGGTGATGATGGACACATAGCAAGGAACTGCACTTCTCCAAAACGCCCTCAAAATGCAGAGTACTTCAAAGACAAGATGTTACTTGTGCAAGCTCAGGATAATGGAGCTGTGTTGGATGAAGAGGAGTTGTTGTTTCTTGCTGAGGGCAATGCCAAGACATATGATGCAGATGTGGATGAGCAGCCAATTCAGGAGATAGGTCATAATCATCATAATGCCTTTCAAGTCGCCGACTGTGATGCATACGACTCTGACGTCGATGATGAACCTACTGCACAGACAATTTTCATGGCTAGCATTTCTCCAATGGTCTCTCCAAAGGTCCCCTCACCACAGCAAGCTAGTCCATCCAAAGAATCAATCATCTCAGAGGTATTAAAACTATACGATGATGTTGATGAGCTAAAGATACATGACAAAGTACAATCAACTAAAACTTTTGAGTCAGATATTGAAAATATGGGTAATATCAATGTTGTCCCATATGATCAATGTGTGAAACAAAGTGAAAGTGAGATTGTACCAAGTGATGCATCTTCTGCAGTCAATGATGACTATGTTTTTTATGAATATACTGCATGTGCCCCTGATGATTCTGTTATCTCTGAACTGAATGCCTATAAAGAACAAGTAGCTATTTATGAACAACGTGCTAAGTTTGAGTTAACCACCCGTGAGTAGGAAATGGATGACCAAATGCGTACAACTACTAGAAAAAGTAAGTTTAGAGAAGAAGTATTAAAACAAGAGTTAAACTCCTTACAAGAAAAGCTTTCTAAAACTGCTAAGCAAAAACAAGAAATTCAAGAAAATGTTAAAATGCTTAAGCAAGAATTTAGTGCTAAGGAATCAAAACTTTTGAATGATTTTTCTAATCTAAAAACCTTGAAAAACAAGCTTGAAAATAAGTTGTATGTACAAGGGAATACCATTCAGACTGCTCACATGATCACTAAGCATAGAGTTCTCAGCGATAAGCATAGTATCCCCATTATAAAGGAATCCAACCCTGAGTATGGTAAGATAGCAAAAGCTGCTCAAAATGTAATCTATGATGGCAATGAGATTCTTAAACCTAGACAGAAACATAGTTGTATTGAGTGCACTGAGGAAGATAGAAAACTAGATGATGCATCTAGGGAGAAAATGAATAAGAAACTTAACGATCCTGCGTGTAAAGATAAAAACATAACGATCAAACCCCATGATTACACTAAGGAAAATTGGATATCCTTGAACATGTTTAAACCTCAAACTCAATTAACCCCTGAACAGATCTTTTGGAAGAAAGACATGGATAAGCTAAAAGTTAATGTACTTGTTGAAACAAACACTCCCCTTGGGAAAATGCCTGTAGCTACTGTGTATCATCCAAATACACCAATGCATCTAGTTCCTAGATCTATTGCCACTAATAGCAAGACCTTAATCAGCCTATATGTTGTTTATCAGCTGTTTGTTGATTTTGAGAAAACGTGTAAAAAGAGAATCACACCTACTGGGATAACTGAGGGGGAAAGGGGTTTTGAGCAAACTAAAGAATGTTATTTAACTGAGGCCATGCCTTTCTTCAAACAATTAAAAGGTCAATTTGAGAGTCTTCAAAAAGGGATAAATTCAGATATTAAAGAAATGGAAAAGGAATTTGATGCAATGATAGTTGAAGTCAATGACTATGAACATGAACTCAAATATAATGAAGTTGAAAGAAAGAACTTGCACATCTTAAATGAGAATTTGATTTCGAGTTGTGTTGCTCAAGATGTGTTTTATACTGTTACTAAGCACTCTATTACTGCTTCTCGATTTCATGAATTATCTATTGCATTGAAGGTTTTCCATGATCGTGTCATTGAGCTTGAAAACAAAAACTCGGAACTAAGTGAGAAAATTGATCAGGATGATCACGATAATTTGGTAAAACATCTTTCTAAACTAGAAGTTGAACATTTTGATTTACAACTAAAATATCAACATCTTAAAGAAAATGTCAAAACCTCAAATATCAAGACATCCTCAGATGTTCCAGAGTTTGATGCAGTTTTTCAGATAAACAAACGTGACGAACATATTCAAGCTCATTTTAACACGATCAGAAAGTTGAAAGCCCAAATCTCTCAATTAAAGGGTGAAAAGAACAATGTGACTGGCTCCTAAATGCCTCCTCCTTTAGATTCTCAGTATTCTCAAACTTTTCATCTTTAAAACTTAGTTAATGCTTTACAACAAGAAAACGAAAGTTTTCTAGAAGAAAATGAAAAAGTTAAACGACACTTTAAAGAGTTATATGATTCAATGAAAGTCACTCGTGACAAAAACAACGAAAAAATAACGTCTTTACAAAAAGAAATTGAGAATCTGATGAGTCAGGAAAAAGGGAAACTGCCACTTTTTTTAATGAGAATGTTGCATCAAAGTCATCCTTAGAATGCAAATATACTGTGACTGTTAAATACATTCCTCCTCATCTTAGGAATAATGAACCTGTGTTTCATAACTATTGTGCTCACCTTAAGGATAGTCTAGAATGTCTCTGTGAGATCGTGGAAGAGGATTTCTTAAATAAGCCTCTTGATAGAGAAATTAGGTTTGCTTGCATTCAGGCCAAACGATCTCAAGAGATGCTAGAATGTTTAATAGCAACATGTCCTAAAACCTTAGGTACGAAAGGAAAAGCTGTGATGCCTTGTTCTATGCCTAGTGCCAAGCATACAAACCATTATATGCCCAGTTTTAAGAAAGTGAACACTAATGTGCCTTCAAGTAGTTCAGATCCCTGCACGTCTAATTCAGGAATGCAAAAAGTAGATCAACCAACTAATGTTCCCATAATTCCCTCTATAGGAGTAATCAGTGACATTAAAGCAATCGGGTCAAAGCCTCCAGGCAATACCAAGCAAGATAGGACCTCGCAAGATAGGACCTCGCAAGCTAAGAATGTGCATTGGAAGAGAGTAGAAGACCAACCTAGGAACTTTAAGTTTGAGTTGAATAAAACGAATCGTGTTGATTCTAGTATTAGCCATAGGCGTACTGTAATTAATTCGAATTCTGATACTATCTGCAAACCATGTAATGATGACTGCTTGAATTCTGTTACTAATCTTGAATGTGGTGTGAATGATTTGTCTAATGTTGTTAAATGCCCTGGTAACATTGTTAATGTTAAAATTCAAGCTAAAAAGGCAAAAAGGCAAAGGCGAAAGAAAGTTAGAAAACAGTGGAAACCCACAGGAAGGAAATTTAGTAATATAGGTTATCAATGGATACCTACTGGGCGTAAGGTTAATGAGTTTGGCCCTAAATTTGCTAAGTCAATGTCCACTAGAAAATGGATGCCTACTGGTATAACTATTCCCTTAAGAAGTGAACATACTTTGAATATGTCAAATATGGACACTAGCACTGCATCTATTTCTAATGAGTCCATTGTTTCTACCTCTGATGTGGGTGTTCCAATCACTGTTACTAACAAAATGGAACCCATTCTTGCATGGGGATTCTAATTATCCGGTTATCCATTCTTGTCTGTGTTCAACTGCAGATCGTTCAAATCGTTCTGTGGTACCTGGACTCAGGCTGTTCCAAGCATATGACTGGAGACCGGTCATGGCTCATGAACTTCGTGAGCAAATTCATCGGAACTGTGAGATTCGGAAACGATCATTTTGGTGCTATTATGGGTTATGGAGATTACGTGGTTGGAGATAGTGTGATTTCCAGGGTATATTATGTTGAAGGTCTTGGACATAATCTATTTTCTGTCGGACAATTTTGTGACTCGGATTTAGAAGTGGCCTTCAGAAAACATACTTGCTTTGTTAGAGAACTTGATGGTGTGGAACTTCTTAGAGGAACTCGTGGTTCAAACCTATACACCATCTCTATCGAAGATATGATGAAATCTTCACCCATCTGCTTGCTGTCAAAGGCTTCCAAAACTAAGTCATGGCTATGGCACCGTCGTCTCAATCACTTGAACTTTGGTACCATAAACAATCTTTCCAGAAAGGACTTAGTAAAAGGATTACCCAGATTAAAGTATGAAAAAGATCATCTTTGTTCAGCTTGCCAATTGGGAAAAAGCACAAAATATGCCCACAAACCAAAACCCACAAACTCAGTAATGGAAGTTCTTCATACACTTCATATGGATTTGTGCGGACCAATGAGAGTGCAAATGATAAATGGGAAGAAATACATTCTAGTAGTTGTTGATGACTACTCTCGATTTACTTGGGTAAAGTTTTTGAGGACAAAGGATGAAACTCCAGATGTCATCATCAAACTCATCAAACAGCTTCAGGTTCGACTCAACAATATTGTTAGAATTTTTCGAACAGACAATGGCACAGAGTTTGTTAACAAAGACTTAATTCAGTTTTATGAAAGAGTTGGAATCAGTCATCAAAGAAGTGTTCCACGAACTCCTCAATAGAACATTGTAGTTGAAAGACGAAATCGAACTCTTGTGAAAGCCGCAAGAACAATGCTAATTTATTCAAAGGTTCCAATGTTTCTATGGGCTGAAGCCATTGTCACTGCTTGCTACACCCAAAATCGTTCCCTTATTCACACCTCTCATGGAAAAACTCCATATGAACTTGTCCATAAACGAAAACCTGATCTATCCTACCTTCGTGTGTTTGGTGCTTTATGTTACCCAACTAATGACGGTCAAGATTTAGGTAAACTAAAATCTAAAGCGGACATTGGAGTATTTGTAGGGTATGCACCAAACAAGAAAGGATATCGAATCTACAACAAGAGAACCCGAAATATCATGGAAATAATACACGTTACGTTCGATGAGCTGACCGGTCATATGGCTCTAGGACAATCCAGTTCTGGACCCGCATTTCAACCTTTATCCAGTAGTCCTATCAGTTCTACTCTTGTCTCTAATCCCTCACCAACAACTCCGTATGTACCTCCTTCAGAAGATGATTTGAAGAAATTATTTGATCCAATGTTTGATGAACACTATGAGCCAAGTGCTAATGATATGTCAGTTCCATCAACAGAGGCTGCTTCTATCCTTGTCAATGAAGTTAACCCTTCGATTTCAATGTCATTAAGTCAAGAAGCGCCTGCTGATGATCACTCTGTCTCATCAACAAATCATCAATCATCGAGTGTACACAATGGAAATGTTGTTGCTGTTACAGATGATGAAAACCATTTTGCTCCTCCAGAAGATGAACCTTTTGAAAACATATTTACTCCAGAGTCATCATCAGAAACATCTTCTTCAGGAGATATCGACTCTACTACTTCAGTTCCTCAACAGCAACCACATGAACACCTTAGAAAATGGACACATGATCATCCATTGGACAACATCATTGGAAACCTTCCTTGTCCAGTATCCACACGGAAACAACTTGCAACCGATGCCTTATGGTGCTTCTTCAACTCCGTACTCTCTAAGATCGAACCAGAAGACGTGAAAACTGCCATGAATGAAGACAGCTGGTTCAATGCCATGCAAGAAGAAATTCATGAGTTTGATCGACTAGATGTATGGGAATTAGTACCTGCTCCAGATTGTGCTATGATTATTGCTCTAAAGTGGATCTTCAAAGTGAAACTTGATGAGCATGGTGATATTTTAAAGAACAAGGCTCGATTGGTTACAAAAGGATACCGTCAAGAGGAGGGTATTGACTTTGAAGAATCATTTGCTCCAGTTGCTCGTATCGAGGCAATCAGAATCTTCTTGGCTAATGTTGCAAGTAAGAACATGGTAGTATATCAGATGGATGTAAAGACGGCTTTTCTTAACGGAGATCTTAAAGAAGTCATATACGTCAGCCAACCTGAAGGCTTTGTGAATCCAGATCATCCTACTCATGTCTATCGTTTGAAGAAGGCTCTTTACGGCTTGAATCAAGCTCCAAGGGCTTGGTATGATACGCTATCAAAGTTTCTTCTATCCACTGGATTCAGCAAAGGAGCAGTTGATCCGACATTGTTCACCAGAAAGTCAGGCAAACATTTAATTCACGTTCAAATATATGTTGATGATATCATTTTTGCCTCGACTGACCCCAATGAATGTGACCGTTTTTCAAGTGAAATGGGTTCTAAATTTCAAATGTCAATGATGGGACAAATGTCATTTTTCTTGGGATTACAAATTTCACAAAGTCCCGGAGGCATTTTTATAAATCAATCTAAATATGCAAATGAGATTTTAAAGAAATTTAGATTTGATTCTAGTGACCCTGTTGACACTCCCATGATAGAGCGTACTAAACTGGATGAGGACCACTCAGGGATCATGGTAGACCAAACGAAATATCGTAGTATGATTGGATCCCTGATGTACCTCACAGCCAGTAGACCATACATTATGTTCGCTGTTTGCATGTGTGCTAGATATCAGGCTAAGCCTACCAAAAAGCACCTTGAAGTGGTTAAACGGGTCTTTCGGTATCTCCAAGGAACCATCAATATGGGACTTTGGTACCCGAAGGACACCGGTATGTCACTAACAGCCTATGCAGATGCTGATCATGCAGGATGTCAAGATACACATCGAAGTACCTCTGGAGGTGCTCAGTTTTTGGGTGACAAGCTTGTGAGCTGGTCTTCAAAGAAGCAAATGAGTACTTCTATTTCCTCTACAGAGGCTGAATACATAGCCATGTCATCTTGTTGTGCTCAAATCCTATGGATGAGATCTCAATTATCTGACTATGGCTTTGAATTCAACAAAATCCCTTTGTAATGTGATAATAAAAGTGTTATTGCTCTCTCATGCAACAACGTACAACACTCAAGAGCAAAGCACATCAACATTCGACATCATTTCATCAGGGAGCAAGTAGAAAACGGTGTGGTGGAACTCTATTTTGTGAGGACTGAATATCAGTTAGCAGACATCTTCACCAAAGCTCTTCCTAGAGAACGTTTTGAGTTTATCCTCCCACGACTTGGTCTAAAGAGTCTACAATCGGAAACACTCAAACATCTTCAAGAGGAAGACGAGGAGTAAAGGTCTTTCTTCATCTATCTCTTGTAAATATCTTTTCGAAAAGCAAAATACAAAATTACAAAACCTTCAAAAAGTAAATAGAAAAATATAAAACTTTCAAAAATCCATAAAAATTTGAAAAATCTTGAAAAATTCCAAAAAATATTGTCGTTTTGTCATGATTTTCTCGATTCGATAAATATATACGATCTTTGTGCTGTCATTCAAAGAATGACACATGACTTTAGATGTTGTTCGAATATTAAAAAAATAAAAAATAAAAAATAAAAAAAAATTGAGAGAAAGTGAAAAAATGGTTTATTGTCATTTCAGGCAATAACCCGCTTTTCAAAGAAAGAACAGAGCCATGCTTTATCTTGTTTTTCAAAACTCATGCTCTGATTCTATAAACAATTACTTAATATCTAATGAAAACTAATTGCTTTGAAAAATAACTCGGACTCTATTTTTGAATATCATCTGGACTCAACGTTTTTCAAAAATATCTATCTCTTAATCAACAACTTATGTCATTGATTGAGGGGGAGAATGATTTCAATTAAGTCAAATGGTTATTTGTCATACAATTGTTTTCAAAAGATAATCATGCATGTTTAATCAATGGAGTTTAAAGTCTCAAAATCCGATCCTTATCAGTTAAAACGTTTTCATAATCAAGTCACAATTCTCCTTAAAAGCTTTCAAAATCAATTTAAATCTACAGAGATCACAAATCTCAAATGATTTGATAATTGTGATCGGGGGAGAATTTGTGATTTAAATTGGATTTAAACTGATAATTCGGTAAATGGTTTTATAAGGATGTACAAGCTCTCCTTCCCACATGTGCCAAACGACAAATTTCCATGCACATATTGAGGGGGAGCATCTATCTTAAACCACAAAGATTTGAAACGTGATCAATTTCTTTCAATGTGCAGTCTTTTCCTAATATGTGCAAAACATCTTCAAATATCTATGCACATATTGAGGGAGCAACTATTTTGAAAACCACATTCTTTATATAACTACTCTTAGATGCAAGCCAACCCCTCAAAGATGAAAATTATTTCTATTACAAAATGATGCTTGATGCACATGTTGAGGGGAGATCTTGTTCTAAAAATATCAAAAACTATTCAGGTACAAAATGCTTTGATAATATATCACAAGTATCTGGATTGATTTTCAAATGGTTTTCAATTGGTTCCAATGGCAGATGAACAATACCAAATAGACCGACCAATTTTACTTTATGTATGGTGATATAAGGACGATAAGGTTAGGTATTTGTTCCCATGATCCACCAGAACCGGAGGGATATACCCAGGGACAATCCACTAGATAGTGTAGAAGTCCTTAGGTATATTGAAAAAAGGAGAAAAATGAGATATGGGAAGAGTGCAGACTAAGACTGAGCTAGTACTGGAATAAACCCAACAAGGTTCTAGTTATTAAGTCTCGGTAAGCACTAAAGGGGTTGAAGAATGAAAAAGAATTGAATTAGAAAAGGGTGAAAATAAATAGCCCTCTAATTATTCAACCTTAGGGCAGATACCGGGTTCAATTTATATGCTACTGGTGGTTACCAAGGTAACATCGGTATTGAAGACAAGACGTCATGGACCCAGTGACGCATTGCACTTCAACTTCCCAAACCACTCAAGTTCCTCTTAAAAGGACTTGTTTCATTCTCACGGGGAACCGACATAATCTATCGACTTTCTCTTAGAGATTGTTGATATTGAAGAAGGAGACCCTCTCCCTAGTCTCCGAAATAGGATCCAAATATGCACAATTGAGTCTAGAGCCACGAGATCATCAATAAATCTCATTAGGACACTTTCAATGAAGACTCTCTGTTTCACACAATGTGGAAAGAGAGATTATATCTTATGAGTCCTACGCATTATCCTTGTGGTATTGCCAGAACATCTGAGTGATATGCAAACATATTCACAATGAAGATGGAAAGCCTTCTGGAGCCAACATCTAACAAGCTCCTGGTGGGTGGCATGTGAGATCTATTCAATAGATCAACCATGTGACAACTGAACAGAAACAATGGGGCGATTCAATCTTTTGAATCAATCCTGGTTCAGGTTATGGATTGACGGATACCTTTGAAAAACCGGTCGTTGTGCTTAAAAACTCTTTTCTTTAGCACATCGACTGTGTACAAATATTTCAAAATAAAAGGTGTTTATGATTGATAATTGATTTCAATTAAAACCTTCGTTGTATTGCAAAAACAATTTCTATTGAGCGATACACGATTGTTTTTCAAATCTCTTCTTATCAATCAGTGAATCTCAATTCGCTGGTTCACTCACTTCGTGTTGTCTTCTTTGAGACGTTCCGGTTTGAGAACAGCTAGAACAGCTGCGAAACCCTGTCAAGGAAATTCTTCGGAATTATACCTGATCACAGGCAGTACTTGTACTGATCAACGGGGAACCGTGGGCCGTGTACCTCAATTCAATGAAAGTGATCAAAGACACTTTCGTGCGCTTTATTGCTAACTGTTGTATGCAGGTACTCCCGACGTTTGCAGCTGATCAGAATGAAGCGGTCAATCCATAGCCGCATGCTCACACAACACATTCATTCTAAAGAAATCATGATTAGTGCATCATTGACTCTGATATTTTCACTCCATGCTTCTGCTACGCTGCTGCCAATATCATGAATCAACAAAAGCTTCCGCTACTCTGATGAGAATATATCATGATCCAGAATGTGAGCATGTCGGTCCATAAGTCACAACATCACATAATACCAACACCACAATGGATGAGTCAGAGATTTATGTTTGCTGATGATCTCAAAGCTGGCTCAAAACTCATTATCACGTGGATCAGTTAAAGACATCCACATTGATTATCCAAACATGAAATAATGAAGAATCAATGACTACGAGCTATAGAGCAAAGAACATTAACAAGAAACCAAGAACAATTAAATTGTAATATCTGTTTGTATTCTATATATTTTTTAGGTGACCTCCCTTAGGGGGAGATTGTTAGGATTTAGTAAATCCAGTTATTAAAGAGTCGGTCACCTCAAGTATATGTAATCGTTAGAAAGCTCGTAGTCGTAGATTAGTTAATATTTAGTAGTATTTAGTTAAGTAACACCGTGGAGGACGGAAGGGTCTTTACCCACTGTATGCCTGATCCACAGCCCGTAGGTGGCGTTTTATGTAAGAACTATAAATACTCTCTACCTCCCAAGGTAGAGAGTTGGAGCTCATAATAAGATTTTTCTTTCTCTCACTAAAGTTTCCAACCTCTAACTTTCTCTCTCTAAAACCTCTTGTATACGCCTCTTTGATTATTGGTTTAGTGTGTTTGTGAAATCCAATATGTTACAACAGTGATTAAGGTCGTAATGGTAATTAAATTCTATAATTCTATTAGTATCCACAGTTAATAGGATTATCCAAACTTTATTGTGCTACATATACTTGTTAATTTGCTTCATCAGTTATTTAATACGCGCGAGTCAATAATTCATATTCATATTTGATTATTGGACATTTTTTTCTTTTATTGGAACGACATATATTTAGCTAGGGTCCCAATGCGAAAACCATTTTTGGTTCGACATTATGTTTGTTAAGACAAAACACAATATATCTTTAGTGTATGTCATTCTGAAAGTAACATACAAGTGTTTCAAAATTAAAATTAAATCAAATTATTGTTGAGGTTAATTAAGATGTAACATTGAATGTAGTGGTCGATGACCAAACAAAAATCTCTCACTCACTGTCACATCTTTTATAGGACTTTCTCATGTTTTTAGTCTATCCAAGTGCTTGTTGCCGAGTGTTCCTCTAGTTCTCCCTTAACAACTAAAAGTTTTACCCTCCGCTAGTTGACTTCCCCTTACTCACTCATCATCCACACCCTATAACACCTCACTATACTAATGATTTGTTCAAGTATATTAAAAGCACACACTAATACTAATACGCACGCCACTAACAAAAAACACACACTTTCTTTTTTATGTTAAATTATAAGGAGGTCACCGAATAAGGTGTTTTATGCCATCCTTATGCGTGATTATTGGAACATCATAATGGTGGTGGCACGTAGTTTTTTCTCTCAAGCGTGAGCTTTATAGATCGCTATGATTAGCTGAACGGACTTTTAACATATAAAGAGAACTGAATGACGTGTGTTAACCCCTCTCTTTATGTTGAGAATGACATTACCATATATATGGCATCACTACAAGTATCAGGGCTTTTAGCTACGAGAAACTTCTAGCCACGATGAAAGTCGTCACTAAAAGTCCGCTAAACGATAAATAAGCGATTTTCAACCTTTTACTCTGACAATAACTTTTAGCGACGACAAAGTCGTCGCTAACACTTTTTTCGTGGCTAAAGGTGTTTCGTCGCTAAAGCAATTTGAACTCGGGTTGCTCGGGTTTAAATGAATTTGGGTCAGGTTAACTCGGGTTCGGGTCAGCCTGAATATGAGTAAAATGGTTGTAAAGTTGCCTATTTGTTCTAGTATGGATAAATAATTTATAAAAAATATATTAAGAAAAAAAAAACACTTATTCAGGTTAAAAGGGCCCACCTGAACCCAAATTAGCAAAAAATACATAATGTGATACCCGACCTTTTTTAACATTCATATTATTCGGCTTGACCCGAACCGAATAAGATTACCCGAGTAACCTGACCCGAATAATTTTAAGAACAATGATAAAGAAGACTAACTCATATGTCTAATAATATGACTAATCCATTTAAAGATTGACACATGTAATAGCTATTTTATCTCTTTTCATCTAAACCTTTCAATTTGACATATGTTGTAATCATATTGTTAGGCATAATTTTAGGCACAAGTTTTAGACATACCAATCATTTTCCTAATTTTAATCGGGTTCGGAGCTGGTCAGTCTTTTTAACACCCCTACATTGAATGCCTAATTGGATTAGTGGATAATTTTTTTGATTCTTTTGCACAATAAATGGATTGGATCGGATCGATCCAAAAGTTCATTAGACTTTTTATTCAAGGAAAGCCCATTGGGTTAAACCAACAGCTATACAAAACAGACCAACCCGACCTGACTCTCAAAAACCCCAATAAGTAAAATCTATTTAATCAAAAATCACATAAAACCTAAAGTGGAAAAGAAATCAATCGAAGTAAAAAAGATGAACAATAATAATAATTCATCATCAGTGGAATCGCTAGTGAATGAAATCATAAGACTAACAGCAGCAGGAAATATAAAGCAGTTACACAATGTTTTGAAACAATCTGAAGATGTTATTCGCTCTCAATCTGCTCTTTATGTCAACTGTCTCTCAATGATTGACCCCCTCATTCATTCTCTTGGTTATCTTTATGTTTTGTAAGTCTCATCACCTGCTTATTATGCTTTTTTATTAAACTTTTTTTATTAGGGTTTTTGGTTGTTAATTGTGTGTTGATTTTAGGGTTTATTAAGCAGTTTGAGATTTTGCTTATTTTAAAACTAATTGTGTTTGCCAAAACTAGCCTTTGTTTTATAAAAGTGTTTTTTATAAAATTGTATAATGACAGGTGAATGCTAAACACTTATTTTCTTAGCGTTTCGAATAGAATAGTTTAAACATTATTTAGAAGCTAAACACTGTACTTTTAAACGCTAAACGCTAACACAGCCTTGATATACGCATAAACTGTTTAGACTAAGAAAACGTAGATTCTGTGTTAGTCGTGTTATAATGTTATGCCTTTAATTTGTTTATATGATTTCAGTGATTTTTGAAGTTGGTCGATTGTTTCTATTGATTTGCGTTTCGTGTTAGGGTTTTTAGTTTTGTGGTTTGTTGCTGTTTCGTGCTAAGTTGGGAATATAATACCCGTATAAGTAATAACGGTTTACAATCTACACTTTGATGACTTGGTTAAATAGTTTTTAACTGTAACTGCTTACTACTTAGTGTGAATTAAGTTATTTGCTTTGGGTACAATCTATGGATGTTTATCATGGAAAATGGTTCAGTGACGGGTGTCTATTTTATAACAGGGAAGCATGTACATCAGCTCCAGTTCCAGAAGCACAAGCGAACGAGCTCGTTCTTTTGTTTGTCAGATTTATCAATGTGTGTGATGAAGAGCAGATTCGTTTGGCGCTTAACAAATGTATGGTGCTATATAACCGAATGTGTATATGCCCTCATAGTTGATGTTTGTTTGTATATCATTTTAATAAATTAACCATGTTGGTGCAGTTGTAGCAATTTGTAAAAGATTGCACGAGCAAGTTATGGCTCTTGGTGCTCCTATGAGAGCTGTGGCTCCTCTGCGGACTGCTATTCGCAAGATCCAACTCTCACCTGAGCGTTTAACCCCTTTACATTCAGATTTTCTTCAAGTCTGTTTGCTGGCTAAGTGTTATAAAATTGGTTATAGTGTTTTGGAAAATGATATATGCGAAGTTGATCAACCCAGGAACTTTTTCCTGTACTGCTATTATGGGTGAGTTGATTTGATTAAATTGTTATTATTACATCTTTCGCGTGTCAACTATTGTTTTGAGATTTTCTTTTAATGCAAGTTTTGAGGTAGATAAATTCTTTAATGTTTGTTTCCTATTGTGTGCCAGAGGGATGATTTGCATAGGACAAAAACGTTTTGCTAAAGCACTGGAGCTCTTCCACAACGTGTGTTTACTCACCTTTTCAGTCTACTTGTTTTGGGCATGTTGTTTTATTGTACATGCATAAGGTATGTGTAAACTTGACTAACTTGTTACATGACCATTTCTGATCGTCTTTTCAGGTGGTAACTGCTCCCATGTCCACTTTGAATGCTATAGCTGTCGAAGCATACAAGAAATACATACTGGTTTCACTCATTCACCTTCGCCAGGTATGCGTGCTTCTTGCTCATGAATATGAACTCCAAATAGATGTTGTATATTTGTTAGTTGGTATTTAGAACGTGAATTGTATTTTGGGAGCAGCATATAGATATTTAGTTGGAATAATATGCTTTTTGTATTCTGTAAATTGTGGGAATCTATATTAATCTATGAATCCGGATTATTGTCTTTGCATCTGAACTGAATCGCAATAAAAAGTAATTGTTATTGTCTGCATTATAGTTGTCATCAAGTTTGTAACATCCCTGAAGTTTAGTGATAAGATTTTGTACAATGCCATCCACCTACATGGGGTCTTTTACTTTATCATCCTGTTGCATCTTCACACTTGTAATTAATTAACGTTTTGTTATTGAATGCAGTTTTCTACCTCTTTCCCAAAGTATACCTCTCCAGCTGCTCAAAGGAATCTAAAGAGCTTTGCTACGGTAATTTTTAGCATATGTATTAAGAAAATGGTTTCCTCCTTTTTTTTGGAAACATATAGTAGTAATTATTAACTGTATTCGTGTCATTTAGTTCTGACACCGATGTCAATAAAATATGTATGCCCCTTCTATAGTCAAAGCAAATCCTATGTTAATAACATCACAACCAGCCTTCCCAGCTGTATAATACTCTGCTAACCTTATTTTTGTATTGTCGTTTCATGTTCCAATTAGCCCTACATTGAGCTGGCAAATAGTTACAGCACTGGAAATATTACAGAACTTCAGGTGTTTGTTCAAGCAAATCAGCAGAAATTTGAGAGCGTGAGTGTCTTTGTTTACTTCAGATTTTATAGCTTTTGATGTGGTACTTTTGCAATATAAGCCGGAAGTATATCAGAGATGAAAATTGGAAGCAGTCTCCTTACCCCCGGGTCTATCCCTGGGGTAGGGGTAGGCACTGTCTACATTCTACCTCCCCCATACCCTGCCTCGGCGGGATTGGGTATGTTGTTGTTGTTGTGTATATCAGAGATGAAAAAAGAATTCATGAATCGTTCTTTGTTTTGTAGGAAAACAATCTTGGATTGGTTAAGCAGGTTGTCTCATCTATGTACAAGCGAAACATCCAAAGGTTGACCCAGACATATTTGACACTATCACTCGAAGACATAGCCAACACTGCACAGATACCTACCCCTAAAGAGGCTGAAATGCATGTACTTCAAATGGTAAATAGAAGAATTTTAACTTTTTTATATTGCAAATATTATTCTTATTATTTTGGGATTATGTATGCAGAGGCCACCCAATTATTAAACATCTTACTTTTAGGCCGCCCAATTATGTGTTAGTTTTCCTTACACCAATTTCGACCATTTTTTTCCCGGAAATCATTGATACAAAGAGAATAAAGCTAAACTTACTATATTAAAACAACACAACAAACTATTGAAATGCAAAATATCAGTTAGTCATTATTTAAGTGCAACTTTATTTAGTCGAAAGTGGTTTAGGATTATTTAACCGATATTGTACATAAAATTTTAATTATATTGTTTTAATATGTTAAAGTTAGCTTGATTCTTGAGATTTTACAAATAGATTGGTATAAACGAAAACAAACACATATCTCGGTGGCCTATAAGTTAGTTTGAATAAATGAGTGGCCTAAAAGTAAAATGTTTAATAGTTGGATGGCCTCCGTACATAATCCCTTATATTCCATTTGCAATTTTTGAACTTGTGTTAATTTAACTTGTGGCATTGAAAGATTGAGGATGGTGAGATCTATGCAAATATCAACCAGAAGGATGGAATGGTTAGATTCCTCGAGGATCCTGAGCAATACAAGACATGTGGGATGATTGAGCAAATTGATTCATCGATCGAAAGGTATAATATACAGACTCTTAAGGCTTATCATCTTGTGGTATAAGAGAATTTAAGAAATATTCACGACTTAATGTTTCAAGGATGATCCTCTTATTATATTTTACTTTTTTGGCTAAATAGTAATTGAATGCTCTGAAACTTGTCCTTTTGACTGATAGAAGCTAAATAGAGTTACTGAACTGGTTAAGCAATTTTTCAAAACCACAGACTGAATCAGAAATGTTAAATGAGGCAAATTTTTTTCATAATCATCACTCATTTATATTGATAATAAAGATTTAGAACCAATCAACTTAGCTCTCTTTTATTATTCTTCTAGTCGTAACTAATATCTGGATATCTTATTTGGCTGTTTCAGAATCATGAAACTTTCGAAGAAGCTGACTACAATGGATGAAAAAATGTCATGTGACCCAGTTTATCTGTCCAGGGTATAACTTCTTGATACCCACCAGCAAAAAAAGCAAAAAATCTATGTCTTTATCATTCAGGCTATTGCTAATAGTTTATATAGACATCGACTGTAAATTCTCTTTTTTCTTGGAACTGTATCTCAATGATTGAGGTTTTTTCAGGTTGGGAAGGAACGACGACAGCAATTTGACTTTGATGATCTTGATCATGTTCCTCAGAAGTTCAACTTATGAGAGAGCGAGCCCAAAATGCAGAGTTTATAACAGAGAACATGCCATCATTTTGGCTTTTTGTTTATCACTAGGCACGTTTACAGTTGATGTGAAATCTTGTTACTATTAGCCTTTCCATCAGTCTTTTGCTTGGATTTTTTTAGTTGGTGGTTGTTAATGAATGAAAAGTTTATTATGTGGAGCCTTAGAGGTACATCTGAATTGTTTAACTATTGAAAGTTCTGTTTTAGCTTGATTTAAAATATCACAAGTTATGGTTCCTGGTAGAGTTTTGTTGCAAACTAACTACTGAGTTAGACGCAAGTGAGGCATCCAAGTACTGATCCAATTTGTTAAAGAGAAATGATAAGGAGATCTAAACTTAGGCCTAATTTTAGGCCTAAAATCAAGTGTCATCATCTTGATGGTTGTAGACAGGGACTCACTTATTTTACAACCATCAGGATGATGCCACTTAGTTTTAGGATTAAAATTAGGCTTAAGTACAACCACCTTAACTACTTCTTCAGGCATGTACTCGACACCACGTTACACCATGAGAACTTTAGAACTTTAGTAACTTCAAAATATAACCTTTAACAAGCTAATATATGTTTGACATGGAGCTAATTTGAATGAGATTTGAGTCATTTGAAACAAAAGTTTGAAGATAGAAGTGACTTTCAATTTTATCCCACACGGGTGAGTGAACAAATATTGGTGGAACTTATAAACAACACAATTGAGAATTTAGACAATATAAATGACCCAAACGATGAGATTACAATTTCAACATTTGGTTGTTTGTATTTTTTATTTATCGAGTGTCATACTTGTTTTTAACGAGCATAAGAGGGGCCGTTGTCACGTTACCATTATTATGGTTTCAAAATTTGCTTTGTACACTTTATTTGATGCCATATTCAATTTGATTGAGATCTTAGCCACACATTAAACATTACACTTGGTCTTAGTTGAAAGCTTCAAGCAAAATTATAAAATCACCTTTAATCTTAGTTCAAGCGAAAATTAGTAAACTTCATGTAATTAAGTATTGAAAGCAAATTAGCAAGATCAGCAACATTACACTTCATTTCAAACTCTTTGGAAGATAAAATACATTTTAAAATATAAAAGAAAAAAACTTCTATTCCAAATTAACACAATTTGAAATGTATTAGAGAGTCATTTTATCCAAATACAAATTACAAACGTCGTGTATGGAGATGCACACACCAAATTCTCAATATTCGCAAAGTTATCCCCACATGGACGCACATTTACCTACTATTTCATTGCGAAGTGGCTTAGGAGGTTTGCACTTTGAGCGCCTATGAACTCGTTTGACAGGCCAGTTTACATTAAGTTTGTATACACTATGTGCAATACCTTTTTTTTGTTGATACATGAGCTAATTCTTTGGTGACGAGTTAAATATGATAATTTTGCAAATAGAACACAAGTATGATGCTATATAGGTATATTTGGTCATGGTGAAGTGCTTCAACATTTTATTTCATGGCACGAGTACAAGTTTTCGTATATAACCACTTTTCAGAATTACAAGTTAGCTCAACAGAAGTTACCTGCCAAAAAATACGATGCAAAAGTTACCTGCAAAAGAAAAACCCTATTTAACCTTGAGATGTCTATCTTTAGACGGTGCATGCCATTCGTGTTGGCTGCACTTTGGAGAGCCTGATGCTCGGCCTACTCTTGTGTCAACTCAAATAATGTTGTGGGACCTTCCTTCTGTCCTTCCCGTTTTTCTTCTTTTTGTTACCATCATCAACTTCATCTTCGTCGTCACCATCATCTTGTGTTTCTTCTTCAGTTTCTGGGGCCTTAGGTGGCGAGCCAGCAACCTTTAGTATAGCTATTCATTCAATGGATGATCGTAAGCCGCTTAACAACAGCCACCTTAACTTCTTCTTGAGGCATGTACTCGACATCAACATCAATAAGGTCGTCACACCATAAGAAATTGTGAACTTTAGGATTGAAGTAAGCTTAGCTCGTTGACATTCATCACTAATTATGAGCAGGTTTATCTTTAGTAACTTCACAATATAACCTTTAACAAACTAATATGTGTTCAACATGGAGCTAATTTGAATGAGAAATGAGGCATTTCAAACAAAGCTTAAGGATAAACACGACTTTCAATTTTATCCCACATAGGTGAGTGAACAAAAATTGGTGGTATTTATAACCAAAACAATTGAGGAGTTAATAAGAACAAGTTTTCTCACTTTGAATGGTCTTAACAATGAACATTTTCAAAGTGTGCGTGTTTGTACTTTTTGTTTATTGGATGACATATTTGTGGTGTGTTTTTAGTTCGATTTGTACAATTTATTGGATGCCATATTCAATTTTTTTGATATCTTAATCACGTATAAAGCACACATTCTAGAGAAATTAGTAAATTTCAATGTAAACATGTAAAGCAAATTAACATAATCAACGACATTTGATTACACTTCATTCAAATTTTTTGAGGATAAAAAAATACATTTATAAATTAAAAATATTAGAACTTCGCCTTCAAATTAACACAAAATAGGTCTTACAAAGTCATTTTATGCAAATACAATTACAAAGGTTACGTATCGAAAAGTAGACATCAAATTGTCGACGTTCATAAAGTCATTGTCTCGAAAACATATAACCAAAAAACATTACTCATTGTCCTTCCAGACACCCGGACATCGGAACATGCAGTTACCTACTATTTCGTTATGAAGTGGCTTAGGAGGTGCACTTTGATGTGTTAAGCTAATTCTCCTGTAAATGAGTCAAATATGATAATTATGCAAAAAGTTTACCTATTTAACCTTGACATTTCTATCATTACATAGTCCATGCCATCCCTGTAGCATTGCACTTTGGAGAGCCCGATGCTCGACCTCCTATGGTGTCAACCCAAATAATGTTGTGGGGCCTTTGTGTTTCTTCTTTTCTTCCTTCCCATTTTCCTTCTCTTTGTTACCAAAATCGTTATAATCATCATCATCTTGTGTTTCTTCTTCTATTTAATTAGGGGGCCTTAGGTGGCGCTTGAAGAGCTTTTAGTGTGGTTATTGGTTCCATTGATAACCGTAGCCGCTTATATAGCAGCAGCCACCTTAACTTCCTCTCCAGGCATGCACTTGAAACCATAAAACACTCTGATGCTGCAGCCTCAATTACAAACTCCAAAATCACTAAAGAGTATTTTTTTTTTCTTCAAAGAAAAAAAATGCAAATTTTGTTTGCAGTAATCTTTACCTATTTAACCTTGTCATTTCTATCTTTACATAGTCCATGCCTTTCCTGTAGCACCCGATCGATGCTCGACCTCCTCTGGTGTCAACTAAAATAATGTTGTGGGGCCCTTGTGTTTCTTCTTTCCATCCTCTCCTTTTTCCGTCATTTTGTTATCATATTCATCATCTTGTGTCTCTTCTTCAATTTCTGAAGCCTTAGGTGGCGCTTGAGCGACCTTTAGTATGGCTATTAGTTCCATGGATGACCATAACCGCTCAACAGCAGCCACCTTAACTACTTCTTCAGGCATGTACACGACCAAGGCCGTCTTTGAGGGTGTGCAAGATGAGCGACCGCTCAGGTCCCAGAATTTTTAGGGACCCAAAATTTTTCCCGTTAATAATTATATGCATGTGTAGACATATTTTCATGAAGAAAAAAGTATTTAGATAGGAAAATATCTTAAATGGATAATATGTTAAAACGTTTAGATAACTAATTGCATTGTATCTTACAAACGGTGACACTTTATACAGAATATTGCTTAACGAAAGGCCTCATTATATAATTTCGTACAGGGCCCTCAAAAATTTCGCCGATTCATGGGACGACCCTGTACACAACACCACGTCACACCTCAGTACTTCAGAATTTAAGTAAGTTTTGTTCATTCATCAATGATTACAAGCAGGTATATCATTAGTAACTTCTAAATATAACCTTTAGCGAGTTAATATGTGTTCGACATGGAGTGATGACGTATAGTCTGGTATCGGGTCATAACCCCGATCACAACCCAATACTAACAAGCCCGGTACGACCTGGGCCATTTTCAATAACGGTTTGGGCTCACGAAAGCCCAAGCCCAAATCTATTTATGGATTAGATATATGATATTTTCTAAAATAAGAAGATAATCATTCCCAACCGACTTTGGCGGGATACGCCGAAGGTTGGGGAACACGGAACCAACAAGGATTCCGTGCGTATATAAGGGGAATCATATCCCTCGTTTAAGGTACGATCTCATAACCCTAAAACTCCTTAAACCCTAAACCGATTACTCACTCTCACGCCGGAGGATAATCGTGGGAGACAATCCCACGGTAAGCCTAACGGTGTTTCTTGTCTCTTAGTGCGCAGGTCTCAAGCAGCAATTCTCAATTGGTACGAGAACCGAAGCTCCAAATCAGGAACGTCCAACTTTTGTATCAACAAGTGGCGCCATCCGTGGGACCCTACACTAAGAATCGACACTAGAATGACAAAACACGGCAATCAGCGATCGCAGTCAGATCTCATGGGGAAAAAGTCGCAGAGTGGACTAACCCCTAAGCAGACCTCTGGGACAACCAGCGCTGCTAAAAATAAGGGGTCAGGTCAAGACTTGATCTTCCCTCTGGTAGAACCGCACTCGGGAATAACCCAAGTCACTACAACCACCACGAGTGGAGTAGACCCACTGCGCACTCGGGAACAACCCGTCTTTACTACTCCCTTCCAATCGGTGCTAGAAACTGACTTGACAAAGGTACCAGAGGCACCAGGTCGGGATAAGAACGCAGCGGTAGAAACAAACGCACTCACTCTCGAGGGAGTCTCGCCAGAATTAGCACCAGAAGCTTTCGTGTCCCAAAACTACGAAGCATTGGCTGCCCTCATGCAAGAGGAAGAGAAGAATAGATCAGGGCGGAACCTAAAAGCCCGACTCAACTTCGATTCGGAATACGATACTTCTCCACTGCGCCACCAGAAGGAAAAGCGCAGAGGAAGCGGTCATAAACCCCCTGTATTCAACAGAATCGGGAGGAGGATCGAGGGTGATGAGATATCTCACTCGCAACACTTGAGTGATAGTGATAGAGAAGAACGGCGTACCAGTGTCTACGCCAGACTGGGTAGCCGTAGAGTACATGATAGACTGGGGCGAAAATATTCCCCAAGTGAAAGCCCTTCAGATCCAGACTATGAGTCAGACTCTGAGGATGGCCGGCGCAAGCGCCGTAAGAAGGTAAATTCATCTTCTGACAACTCCTCGGACAACGAGGACAGCGATACAGGGCATTGGAAATCCAGGAGCAGACGCGATAGCCAAGAGGAAGACATGTCTCTCCCATGGCGCCGTCAGAAAGTGGATGCGTTCACTAGACGCATTAGTGATTTCTCGGAGAACAAGAAAAGGCGCATGCCTGCAAATGTTAAAACCTATGATGGGACAGGTGATCCTGACGATCACCTAAAAATTTTTGAATCAGCCGCGACCATCGAAAACTGGCCACAACCAGTTTGGTGCCACATGTTTAATTCCACACTAGTGGGAAGCGCGCGGAACTGGTTCAACAAACTCCCACGAAGGAGCGTGAATGGTTTTGAAGAGTTGAGAAAGGCGTTCCGCCTAAATTTTACTCAACGCAAAAAGTGTGCTAAAAATCCTGTCGAACTCGCCAGGGTAAAACAGAACCAGGGAGAATCCAAGAGCGCATTCATGGAACGCTTCAAAGATGAATGCATGCAGGTTAAAGCATGCCCTGAAGTCTTAAAGATCTCGGGCTTCATGAATGGGATTAATAACCCAGAACTCATCAAGAGATTAAACGACAAGATCCCTGAGACCTTTGATGAACTCATGAAGCGCTCTCGGTCTTTTGTCCAGGGAGAAGCCGCTGCGGCAGATAGCAAAAAGAACCATTCTAATTACCGGTCACAGGAACAACCTGGGAGACAATCCAACGACCGAGGTAACAACCGTAACAGGAGCTACCGCAGCCAGAGGAGCGGCAGAGACAGGGATAATGACAGGTATACTCCCCTGATCAAAACCCCAAAGGAAATACTCGCAGCGGAAGGTGCGAACTTCCCAAGACCACCGCAGATGCGTACACCAGAAGATCGGCGCACTGGGAATGGATACTGTGACTACCATGCGCAAAAGGGTCACACCACTAACGAGTGTGTCCAGCTGCGCCAACTCATCGACAAGATGGTCAAGGGGGGCAGGCTGGACCACTTAGTTAAAAACATTAAAGAGGGAAGAGATAAGCAAAAGAATGAAAGCAAGAAGGAGACACCCAAAGATAAGGCCGACACAATCTATATGATACAGACGTGGCAACGAACCACCAGACAGAAGGTCAGCCAAGAGTTTTCCCGAAGAAGCGAAATCTCTTTCCCTACTTTAACTGCGGACAACGCAGCATCGGAGCCCCTCACCATTGAAATTAGTGCGGGTGGTCACGACATACACCGCATGTACATCGATGGTGGGGCATCGGCAAATATTATGTATGAGCATTGCTTTAAAATACTACGACCTGAAATACGTAGTCAGTTAAATCTGGTCAACACCGCACTCACCGGTTTCACAGGTGAGAAGATATGGCCTATGGGCCAACTGCGATTGCTAGTCAGCGTGGGCAACGCAGAGCACTCTACGACAACCTGGATGGATTTCATGGTGATCAAATCCCCTTCATCATATAATGGCATTATTGGGAGACCCGGGATATCAGCCATGCGCGCGGTGCCGTCAACAGCGCACGGGATGCTTAAATTCCCAGTTGAAAGGGGCATTGTCACTCTTTACAATGCCACGGTGCCAAACAGAGAATGTAACACGGTTACATGCGAAGTGGAACCAATCCCGAATCAGTGCGCGGCCAAAATCGCCAACTTTAAGGTCGCAATTCACCCAGAATATCCAGACCAGGAGATAACCATTGGAGGGTCATTGTCGGACAACGGCAAAGCGGCTGTGTGCGCGCTCCTACAAAAGAACGTGGATATTTTCGCATGGGAGCCCAAACACATGACTGGAGTACCACGCTCGATCACAGAGCATAAACTTAGAATCCGACAAGGATACTTACCGATACGCCAGAAGAAGCATGGCCAAGCTCCAGAGAGGGCGCAGGCAATTCTGGCAGAGGTACAGAAATTAGTTAAAGCGGGAATTATGCGTGAAGTCTATTACCACGACTGGCTTTCTAATCCAGTAATGGTCAAAAAAAGCGACGGTAGCTGGCGAATGTGTGTAGACTTCATCGACCTTAATAAAGCATGCCCACAGGACTGCTATCCATTACCAGAGATAGATTGGAAAATAGAGTCCTTGTGTGGATACCCGTTGAAGTGTTTTCTCGACGCGTACAAGGGATATCACCAGATACAAATGGCTCAAGAAGACGAGGAAAAGACAGCGTTCCACACAAGCCAAGGCGTTTACTGTTATATAAAAATGCCGTTTGGCTTGAAGAATGCGGGTGCCACCTATCAGTGGTTGGTAGACAATGCCTTCGAAAAACAGGTGGGCCGCAACCTGGAAGTCTATGTGGATGACCTGGTCATTAAAAGCCATACTGAAAAGGAACTAGTACGCGACATAGAAGAAACATTCAAAACTCTACGCGAGATTAACATGAAGCTAAATCCTAAGAAATGCACCTTCGGCGCTACCGAAGGCATGTTCTTAGGGTACCTGATAGAACCTGATGGCATAAAACCTTGTCCAGAAAAGACAAAGGCGGTAATAGAACTTCCCTCACCACGCACGCTGAAGGAAGTCCAATCCCTCAATGGAAAACTGGCCGGCCTCAACAGGTTCCTATCTAAATCAGCAGAAAAGTCATTGCCTCTTTTCAAAACACTCAAGAAGTGTATAAAAAAGGGTGACTTTCGGTGGACAATGGAGGCGGAAGAAGCTTTCACCACACTCAAACAGCACCTAGCAACGCTCCCAACACTCGTGGCACCCCGACCAGGGGAAGAGCTGATCATGTATTTATCAGCAACTCATGGAGCAGTCAGCGCAGTGCTACTAACAGATAGGGACTCGGTGCAAACCCCTATCTATTTTGTCAGCAAAGCTCTCAAGAAGACGGAGATGAACTATAGTGCCATGGAAAAATTGGTCTTGGCATTAGTGTTTGCCGCCAAGAGACTGCGCCGGTACTTCCAAGCGCACCCGATAGCGGTAATCACAGATCAAGCCATCAAGCAGATCATCTCCAAACCCGATGCGTCAGGACGACTCCAGAAGTGGAGTGTGTTGCTAGGCGAACATAACATCTCTTACAGACCACGTACCGCAATAAAAGGACAAGTTCTGGCGGACTTCATCATCGAGAAGCCAGATACTGACGAGGTACCTACACCAAGCGAGAAAGCACTACAAGATCCATGGATTTTGTTTACAGACGGGTCCTCATGCGTAGATGGCTCAGGAGCTGGCCTTATTCTCACAAACCCAGAGGGAGTGGAATTCACTTACGCACTGCGTTTTGAATTTACCTCGACGAACAATGAGGCAGAATATGAAGCCCTGATCGCTGGACTACGCATTGCAGCTCGAATGGGTGTACGTAACTTGGAAGCAAATGTGGACTCCCGACTAGTGGCCAACCATGTGTTGGGTGAATACGTGGCCAAAGAAGAAAATATGATTCAGTATCTTGAGAAGACTAAGACACTGATCAAAGGCTTTGACAGATTTACTATCAAGCAAGTCCCTAGAGGAGAAAATCGCAAAGCAGATGCACTGAGCAAGATCGCCTCGACAAGCTTCGCACACTTATCAAAGCAAGTGCTGGTGGAAACACTGAAAAGCAAGTCAATATCGGAGATGGAAGTCTCCGCAGTCATAGAGGAGGATGGTCCTACATGGATGACACCAATTGCAGAATTCTTAAGCAAAGGGACACTACCCCAAGAACAGACAGAAGCTCGCAGAATACGGCGCATAGCGCAGAGATTCGAATTGCGCGACAACATACTGTATCGACGTTCTTTCCTCCAACCATGGCTTCGATGCGTTGGCCCCGTACAAGCAAATTATGTGCTGCGGGAAATCCATGAGGGTTCATGTAGCATGCACGCAGGACCACGGTCTGTTGTCGCACGCGCCATGCGATCGGGATACTACTGGCCAACCATGCATAAAGATGCGCGGGATTTGATAAGGAGGTGCAATGATTGCCAAATCCACAGACCCGTACCGCGCAAACCACAGCATGAGTTAACACCAATCACGGCGCCGTGGCCATTCTACAAATGGGGCATTGATATCGCCGGTCCTTTTCCAATAGCAGCAGGCGGTCTCAAGTTTCTCATAGTAGCTATAGACTACTTCACCAAGTGGATCGAGGCAAAAGCAATGGCGACAATTACTGGCAACCAGGTGAAACGCTTTGTCTGGGACAACATAGTATGCCGCTTCGGATTACCTGGAGAAATCATCTCGGATAACGGGAAACAATTCTGTGACAACCCCTTCAAAGATTGGTGCGAAAAGTTAAACATCACCCAACACTTTGCGTCGGTTACGCATCCACAAACCAATGGTTTAGTCGAACGCGCAAATCGAAGTCTGGGTGAAGGAATCAAAGCACGTTTGGACAAGCACAAAGGAAGGTGGGTTGAAGAACTTTCACATGTACTATGGGCGCACCGCACCTCAGTAAAAACCAGCACGGGGGATACCCCCTTCTCTCTAGTCTACGGGACAGAAGCCGTTATACCAACTGAGATTGGCATGCCAACTATCCGCACTGCGGAGATCAATGTGACTACGAACGACGACGAAAGACGTGTCGACTTGGACCTACTGGAAGAAAGACGCGAACGCGCGGCCATACGGGAGGCAAGGTCAAAGTCAAAAATGAAAGGATACTATGATGCCAAGGTGCGCAGTGTTTCATTCAGACCAGGCGACTTTGTCTACCGCGCCAATGAGGCAAGCCACGCTGAAGATACAGGTAAGCTCGGACCAAAGTGGGAAGGACCTTATGAGGTTACTGAAGCAACGGGCACAGGCGCATATCGGCTACGAGGTTTGGATGGCCGTGACCTACCGCGCACATGGAATATCAGCAACCTCAAGAGGTGCTACCTATAAAAATAGCTACGGCACAGCGCGCAGACGCTCCGCACTTTCAGTGCTCAATAAACATTCATGTACTCAGTTTTCTATTTTTCATATTTACTGTTTCTTTGTTATTTCTTGATACACTTGCAAGTATTAATAAAAACGTCGCGGTTTCTAGCTAACTCCGCGACACATTTTAAGTTGTTATCTCCATATACTGTATGTCTTAACAATTTTTTATTTCTTTCCCACGATGGCGTGCATGCACTACAAATAAACCCACGATAGTAAAAGGATAAGTTGACCTACTAACTAACTTGTTGAGTAAGAGGGTTGCAAACCCATCAATACTGGATCACGCATCCTTGTTAAACACCTTGTTCTCAAGACGTTGGAATAAGATATGTGCGCACCCCACGACGGGTACGCAGCAATGCACACGTGCACGTTTAACAACTTAGAAACCAAGACACTTGCTTCCTTAATGTGATATTTACAGTACGCTGTATATCATAACATACACGATTATGATAAAGTACTTAGAATTCTTTCTCAAGTATACTATGACTTCCAAACATGATTATGGATTTCCTATATTCGCCTTACATGTTTGTTTCTTCGACAACGAATACATCTTTCACGTAAAGACAAACAGATATGTATACAGTACTACTATCCACAAGCAACAAACAACAAAAGGAATTTTTATTCATAACTACGAGTTCGTACAAAAGATAGTCAACATGACAGTTACCAGCTGCTACAACGCTTAAGGGAAGAAGTACCAGCGTGACTCGTTACATCTTTGGCTTCACTAATACCTTTCAACACATTTGCATCCTGACGCGCCACAGTGGCCACACTCACTGGCACCCCGTCAGACCTTGGCAAGTGCGCTGCACCAAGTCCACACAAGATGGCTTTACCTGCAATACCTTCTTTTTTAGCAAGACGAGTCGCATGCGCCTCCAAGACTTCCTTTAAAGGAATCTCCTTCTCCAACGCAAATGGATCCTGACTATCCCTAGGACGCGCAAAGACAGGTATTTGCAGCTGCGACTCATGGGGTTTCAAGTAATAATCTGGCTGTGTTTCGGCACCCTCGGTACGATGACGCGCCAACATCAACCCCGCCATAATCACATTTATTGGATAATCTTGATCGCGCTCAAGCTCCGAAATCATTGGAAGCTCCAGGTCTTTCATTTTCTGCATAGCTGCGACCAAGTTATCATATGACTCAGCATCATACCCAGGTACCTTATCCAACGGCGCCTTCAACAATTCTGACTCGTGGAGCTTTTCCATTGCTTCTGATTTTCCACGCTCCAGAGCGCATTGCACCACCTCCCCGAAGGCATTAACCACCTCTGATGATTCCAGAGTACTCAGAGCAGCTAGGCGGAGACCGTGGCCTATGAGCCACCTGCGCTCCGCTATCATGGACATAAGATGCGGATACAACTCCTCGTCGTACTCGATGCTTAGCTTACGCAGCTTTGCCTCCTGTACCTCCAAGGACCAGCTCACAGTATTCCCAAGCTCCCCCAACTGCGCAAATAAACTTTCTTTACCCTGATCTAGGTGTTTCAGTGCCCAGCAGCACGCAGACTTATACTTGGCAGCATCAGCACGCTCTTGGTTTATTTGGCACATTAGCGCCATCTTGTCCTCAGCCTGTTTTTGAGCGTATGTGCTCAGGACCTTGGCCTCTGCATGGGCGCTATCTAGTTGTGCCCGGGTACTTGCCAGTTGCGCCTCCAGCAAAGAAATAGTTTGGTCCTTTTGGGAGTCTTGGTTTTCTCCATCAGATACTCGCTCTTTCAGCTTCACAATCAGCGAAGCCTGGTGAGCGGAAACTTGAACCAATTCTTCAACTAATTGTCCCAGAGACACATTTGCATCGGACTGGTCTTCCTTATCCTGGCTCTGCGGCTCAGAATGCGCTGAGCGTGTCGGACTAGCCTTAGGAGGTGACTCTATGACCTGCTCCATCCTGCGAATGATCACCAGTGCAACATTAGAATCACAAATAGCACATTCACCAACTAACAGAAGGTTATACATGTATGGTTTTACTTACTTTGGCTCCGCATCATCGGCAGATGGGTGCGACGACGCTTCATCAGTGGAGGACAACTCCACAGTTTGAATCACGGGACGCTTCTTCCTTGACGGGCCCGCACCATGATCTCGTCGGGTCCTTTTGCGACTAAGCGCCACTTCTTCTTCTTCTTCCTCTTCAGGATGAGCTACAGCTACGAGCGATGATTGCGCTACCACTGGAGTCACCTCAGGATTGGGACGGCTTTGCAAAGGCGTTGCCTCCACCGCAACGGAGGAACTGGTCCCTGTATCCCCTGCGGCCAGTTCCATGACACGTCCTGCAGTCGCAGCTAATATGGGCTCCTCGTCATCCCTCAACGGTCGTACTCCTGTCCTCACGGCTGCGGGCTTCGCTAGCTGTACAACTGTAAACAGATCCATCTCTGCGCAAGACAAAAACACATATACACACCAGTTATATTATGCGCAACATGTACGGAAGATTGTTCTTACAATATTTACACACTGAAGTACGGAGGAACAAGTACCCACCCTGGCCATTGGCGTCTAAGAAAATAGGGATCTCATCTTCAGGGCCATAATAATTACGGCTGATTCCCATGTGCACCAAAAATCCCTCAGGATATGCACTGATGGGGATGCGGTTTGCATTTATCAGTTCCGCATCCTCGACGTTATACGACCCAGGCACTGGGTACTCATCCCTCTGTAGCGATCCCTTGGTATAAAAATCATAATTCCACGGAAAACATGTATCATCTACCCAGAAGAAGTATTCCCTCCAATTCCTAAGCGCATCTAACTTATCTGTGTAGCACTGTAATCTACCCGCGCGTTTTGAAAAGGAAACCCACCCATGCGCCCATGTGGTGTGATAAAAAGCGCGGAATAAGTGGATGGTAGGGTTAATCCCCAACAGACGGCAATTTACCTCAAAATTGGTAATTTTAGCCGCGCCAATACAATGCAGCTGCGATATGTGTAACGTATAATAGTTTAACACATCGCACAGAAAGCGTGATAGGGGCACACGTTGATTCGCAAATTCGAATAACCGTGTGTATACACCCACTTTCCCTTCGGGGAAATCCGCAATCGTGGCTCGCGCATCCGGAACCGCTGGATGCACGTCCCGGGGTATAAAATAATCTGAGGAAAATTCCATCAGATCGATCAAATTAAGGTCGGAGGTAAAGTCAGACAACTGTTTAACCATGATGTTATACTTTTTTGCTATATCGCACGCGCGATTACCTCTGTGGTTGGTTACTTTTGGGATAACGACTCTTGAAATGCTTTTGAAATGGCGGATGGTGTTTTTACTGTGAGAACTTCGGTGAAAATGAATCACCAAGTTATATACTTCTTCTCTCCCACACGATTGGCGACACGTGGATTCCACTAGTCTTCATTGTGTGGTCGAGATGGCTTGATGTGACAACGGAGCAGTAACTTTCCCCCGATTAACGAGGCATTACCTATTCACTTGGATGTCTAGATACATTGCACCTACGGGTAGGTGTATGGCTTCTTGGATACGTTTCGTACGTTACTTGTTTTTTGGACTACGGTCATTAGTCTAGCATCCGCAGTTACGCACTGCGCATACTAGACTGGGGGGACATGATGACGTATAGTCTGGTATCGGGTCATAACCCCGATCACAACCCAATACTAACAAGCCCGATACGACCTGGGCCATTTTCAATAACGGTTTGGGCTCACGAAAGCCCAAGCCCAAATCTATTTATGGATTAGATATATGATATCTTCTAAAATAAGAAGATAATCATTCCCAACCGACTTTGGCGGGATACGCCGAAGGTTGGGGAACACGGAACCAACAAGGATTCCGTGCGTATATAAGGGGAATCATATCCCTCGTTTAAGGTACGATCTCATAACCCTAAAACTCCTTAAACCCTAAACCGATTACTCACTCTCACGCCGGAGGATAATCGTGGGAGACAATCCCACGGTAAGCCTAACGGTGTTTCTTGTCTCTTAGTGCGCAGGTCTCAAGCAGCAATTCTCAATTGGTACGAGAACCGAAGCTCCAAATCAGGAACGTCCAACTTTTGTATCAACATGGAGCTAATGTGAATGAGATTTGAGGCATTTGAAAAAAAGTTTGAAGATAGAAGTGAATTTCAGTTTTATCCCACATTGGTGAGTGAACAAACATTTGAGGAATTTATAACCAACACAATTGAGCTTTTAATCAATAAATGTTTCATAAGTGTTCAAATAGTCTTAATCACAATTTGAACACTTGTGCGTTTTTATTTTTTTTATCTATCGGATGCAAACTTGTTTTTAATTTGCTTTGTACAATTTATTGGATGCCACATTCAATTTGGTTGAGATCTTAACCACATATAAACATTACACTTGGTCTTCGTTCAAAGCTTCAAGCAAAATTATTAGATCACCTTTAATTCAATCTTAGTTCAAGGGAAGATTCAAAATATGCGATTTAAGGAAATTAGTTAGCTTCGATGCAAGTATTGAATGCAAATCAGCAAGATCAATAACATTTGATTACGCTTCATTTAAAACCTTTTGGAGGATAAACATACATTTATAACTAAATTTTTTAAAGAAAAAAACTTCCCTTAACACAATATGAAATAGGGGAAATAATCAAGGTCTAGTAAGGAAGTTTTGCAGGTGAGAATCAGTAAGGTCTGTCACATGGTCACATCATGAGGATTTTAGGATAGAAATGAATATAAGCGGGTTTATCTTCAGTAACTTCAAAATATAACATTTAACGAGCTACTATGTGTTCAACATGGAGCTAATGTGAATGTGAAATAGGCATTTGAAACAGAAGTTTGAGGATACAAATGACTTTTAGTTTATCCCGCATGGGTGAGTGAACAAACATAGGAGGATTTTATAACTAACACCATTATGACATTGATAAGTAATAAATCTGTAGATGTCGAATGGTCTTAATTATAAACATGTTTGGGTTTGTGCTTTTGGTTTATTGGATGCCATTTTTTGTAGTAGAAAGCTTTGTGCGTGTCGAATGCTCTTAATTATATATATATTCAACATGTGCTACTTTGCACTTTGAGCGGCTCTGAACTCATTTGACAAGTTTTCATTAAGTTGGTTGAACTGTGAGCTAATTCATTGGTAAATGAGTCAAATATGATATTTTGCAAACAGAATACAAAATTTCGTGAATAACCACTTTTCAAAAACACAATGCAAGGTAGAACAAAATAGTTTCATATTACATTAGTTTAAGCAGTCCAAAAAAAACAATAGTTGTTACACGCTTGGAAAAAAAATGACTATATGTATAAGAATAGAGATAAATATCTTTAAAAAACATTATACTTGTTTAAAAATACTCTTCTAAATAACGAACAAAAAAAAATACTCTTGTGAGTACTAATGTTGACACTTTTGTCTTTATGTGATTTTGAATATCGCAAGTTATCGTCCCTGGTAATTATCCAAGAGTGTTGTTGCAAACTAACTACTGATCGACTTAGACGCAAGAGAGATATCCAAGTACTGGTTTATTCCTACCAAAGTAACCACTTTTCAGAATGACAAGCTAGATCAGTAGAAATTCATATTACATTCAATTAAAATAAAAATAAATCACTTGCTATACGCCTAAAAAGGATTATGACTATCTGTATATCAACATCATATTCGTCGTCACCATCATCTCGTGTTTCTTCAATTTCTGGCCTTAGGTGGAGCCTGAGCAGCCTTTAGTATGGCTATTCATTCTACGGATGATGGTAGCCGCCTAACAACAACCACCTTACCTTCTTCTTGAGGCATGTACTCGACATCACCATCAGTAAGGTCGTCATACCATCAGAAATTGAGAACTTTAGGATTGAAGTAAGCTTAGCTCGTTCACATTCATCGCTAATTATGAGCAGGTTTATCTTTAGTAACTTCACAATATAACCTTTAACAAGCTAATATGTGTTCAACATGGAGCTAATTTGAATGAGAAATGAGTCATTTCAAACAAAGTTTAAGGATAAACACGACTTTCAATTTTATCCCACATGGGTGAATGAACAAACATTGGAGGTATTTATAACCGAAACAATTGAGGCATTAATAAGAACAAGTTTTCACACTTTGAATGGTTCAACGTGTGCGTGTTTGTTCTTTTTTGTTGTGTGTTTTTAATTCGATTTGTACAATTTATTGGATGCCATATTCAATTTTGTTGATATCTTAATCACGTATAAAGCACACAATCTAGAGAAATTAGTAAATTTCAATGTAAACATGTAAAGCAAATTAACATAATCAACGACATTTGATTACACTTCATTCAAATTTTTTTGAGGATAAAAAAATACATTTATAAATTAAAAATATTAGAACTTAGCCTTCAAATTAACAAAAAATAGGTCTTACAAAGTCATTTTATGCAAATACAATTACAAAGGTTATGTATCGAAAAGTAGACATCAAATTCTCGACGTTCACAAAGTCATTGTCTCGAAAACATATAACCAAAACCCGGACACCGGAACATGCAGTTACCTACTATTTCGTTATGAAGTGGCTTAGGAGGTGCACGTTGAGTGGCTCTGAACTCATTTGACAAGTTTTCATCAAGTTTGTATACATTACGTGCAAAACCTTTTTTGTGTTGAGCTAATTCTCCTGTAAATGAGTCAAATATGATAATTATGCAAAACATTTTACCTATTTAACCTTGACATTTTTATCATTACATAGTCCATGCCATTCCTGTAGCTGTAACACCCCCAAAAATGGTTTGCAGCGGAAGTAAATGTTATTGGGGTGCCACTCGATTGATATCACAACACAAAGTATAGAACAACATATTTCCTTAAAAGATTTCATTTATTGAGATAAAACAGAGTTTACAACATTATTTTTGTACGGGATTATAAGCCCATAAAGAAATTTAAGTGGTCCCAAATGTATATCAGAGTCATCTATGACCATGCCATGCCAATGCCCAAGCGCCTCCAGATTTAGCTATCGCCTTTTTAATACCTGAGATAAACATGCTTAAAAAGATCAACATAAAGGTTGAGTGATATTCATAGGTTTAGCAAATAGTTGAACACAAGTAAGAGATGATAATTGCTTCGAAGACAATCACCATAGAAAACAGAGATTATTATTATGCACTAAGCTCATGACACCAAACTAACTGCATACACCTTAATTACTGGTGTACGTAATATTGCCCTCAGATGGAATTGCCAATTCCATAGTTACCAAATATAGTGCGCCCCAGTTATTTCCGATAACCGAGACGGGGTCGTCAATTCCCATAGTACTATCCACAATATTCGCGTTCACTCGCAAGTGATTAATGATCCATGATAAAAGGGACTTATGGCAGGCAACTTAGGCTATAATAATAATAATCATGCAAGCATGCATTTTAAGAAAAGACTTGTGTTCTAGTTTATAGCATGTATCTCCCCCAAAGAGTTTATAAAACAGTTAAAAGAGTAAAAGTGGGGCTATGAACTCACCTTAGTGATACGGTAGGAAATGCATAACAATAGCAAGTACGATATGACAACGGCTTCAACACGAAACCTAGATATAATATGGCATTTCTCAGAAAAATGATATACGTTTGGTTTACGACCGAAAGGATAGAGTATTGAATATAAAATTTAATAGAGCGTTGTTAGCGTTAATTTATAAATATGACGAGGTTACCGACAGTTTAATTTGTTTACGTTAAGACATGTTGATATTTTATAGCATTTTCATATATTTATTTTCTTATATATATACGTTTAATTAGATATCAATGTGATAATTCTCGTTATGAATAATAGGTCGTCAAAATACTCGTTTTTATAAAGTCGTGATGAGTTTATAAGTTTCCTAAACATTTTCTCAAATTTACACTTTTTACCTTTGAGTTACAAAAAGTACGAGTTTAGCCCCTAAACTTTTGGAAAATGTCACTTTGTACCCATAAATACCTCATGCTTAAAGTTTCCAGATTTTATCGCTTTTAGTCCCTCAAAAATCTGTTTTCGCAAAACATATTCAAAGATTGGATTTTTATACTTTTTATAACTATTATATGATTTCTTGAAGTGGAGGGGTGAGTTTTGTCATTCAGTGATACTTACAAATTAAAAAGGGAAGGAAAAAGTGTCACCAGTGGGTTTCGAACTAGGGACCTCATGTTTATCATCACACGCTCCTAACCAACTGAGCTGCTGTTTGTTTTGTGTTTTATTTTACAACGTTTGCACTTATATCCTACGTTTAACTGTGTTAGTTTTGCTATAAATCATAACATGTGAGCGTGAGTTTGCATGCATCAATGTTTTTGGTTTTCTTCCTTTCTCAGTAGCAAAATGCAGGAATGGCTAAGCTTATATCTCTTCTTCCATAACATATACTCCTATGATCTTGGTACTTTACTTATATACATATATAGCGTATAAATGTGTTTTGGTTACTAAGACACTTATTTAACATACAATATCTTTATTAACGTGTGCAAAATAAAAATGCTAGATACTTACGAGGGTGAGAGGAGTGTGAGTACTCGAACGAGAAGAGAGACACGCCAAGAAAGACACAACCGATTGTAACCCGAGTATTCACAACAATAATCCCAAGTAACCTCCTAGTTTGCTAGCGACCCAAAATTTCTTTTCTTCCCTTTTCTCCTTGCTCGACAGAAACCAAAAGAGGAGAATGATAGGTAGTGGTGTTTGAGTTGTGAGAGTGACAAGAGGTTATGGTGCTAGAGAGTTGCTTAAATAGCTAAAGCCTAGCATGGTCTTTGAAATATTAAACTATTTATTTGTATGAGGAAGAGAAAACTTGTTTTGGTGTGGCATGCATGAAATTTCGGCTAGCATCATAGACATGCAAAGGATTTGTCATGTCAAGTTTTAGGTGAGGGAACATGTTATCCATGGGTTAAACAAGTCAAAGGAGTCAATGTGGGTTTAGGGTACTAATTTAATAGTTGTAGGGTGGCTAAGCTTAAGTATTTGTCTCCTTTTGATCATGTATACACGCAAGATAGATGTCCATCTCAAAAGTGATATGCATTTTGTGATTATTTTGTTTGGTGTTTCTGTTGGGGGAGTTAGCAGCGAAGGGTCACCAAAAGGGACATGATTTCCTTGAGTTTGAGTAGCAAAATAGTAAAGGTTTAGTTTAGGTGGGTTTGTGATGTTTATTTATTTTTTGTTCTCGTCTAGGCGCACAGAAAAGAAAACATGCAACATATATTTGATACAACTCTTCTTGGGCTTTGGGGTAGTGATATTTGGACGAGGCCCAGAAAAGGGAAAAGAGGTGTTGGGCTAGGCTTGGTGTGGGTATTGGATCGGATTAGATGGAAGCCCAAGAGAAAATGTGGGTCGAGTTGGACTATTGTTGAGACGAGGCCCAAATAAAATATTAGTGTGGGCTTGATCCGGTTATAAGGCCCATTAACGAGTTGGTTTCGAGTGGTGAAAAGTCCAATGAGTTCCGAGGCCCAATAGAAAAGAGTCGGGTTTGATCGTCTCGGTGTTTAAGTTTAGTGTTGGTAAGCAAGTGAGCTATTTAAGGTGCTACGTGAGTTACGTCTCATAGTGGTTGACGAATAAAGTTCGTAGATGCAATAAAAAATATATATATATATATATATATATATATATATATATATATATATATATATAACTCGTAAAAAGGGTTAATTAAACTTTCAAATTAAATTACTTTGTCTTTAACGATAATTAATGACTTGAAAATTTACGGGTTGTTATAGTAGCACTGCACTTTGGAGAGCCCGATGCTCGACCTCCTCTGGTGTCAACTCAAATAATGTTGTGGGGCCTTTTGTTGGTTTTATGGACAATAAATTAATAGACGTGTGTTAGGATCGAACTCGAGACTATGGGATTGCATACTTTACGTATGAGAATTTAAAGTTAATAATTAAATATAAATGTTATATTTATTTATTTATTAAACAAAATAACTAACGAACGTTAAGTAATTAATGTAATGGATTAACGGGCGTTAAATGTATTTGGAAAAGGACTAGATTGCAAAGTTTGGGAAGTTTCAGGAATCCCTTGGGGATGCCTTCCAAAGATCGGCCAAGGAGAAAAGGAAACAAAGCCAAACTTGTTCACCAAGTTAGTTGGGTATATATACAAGGCTTAGGGTCTTGATTTTGCATCTCTTGTATTCATTAAGCTAAACCTGAAACTTTGTTTGTGTGTTTTCTTAATACAAACCGATCGTATAACACTTTAAGGTGTCGATCTAATCTTTTCAAATACATCAAGTTATTTGTTTTATAAAAACTAGCATTACTTTAATTCGGTTTAATACGTGTGTACAAGAACATAGTAATAACATACTTTTGTTATTATCTTGGATTGAATTACAAAACGGTAAGAGGTAATTCACATAATCCTATAAACCCTAATTAGGGTTCATCCTAATTGCTAGTTTGTGGATTTGATTCTTGTTCGGCTAGAATCAAGAAAAGGTACGCATATTCTTTTATGTTAATTAATTATTCGTTAATAAATCCTATACGCTTCCGCATGTATACTTTGATGTTTTGTGATTATTTATTGATTGTCATGTTATATAATTCCAACAGTGGTATCAGAGCCATTGGTTTTAATGAGTAATTAATTACATAAACGCGTAATAAAACAAATACTTGTATGTTGTTTGATATGTTAATCTAGGGTTTATGTTTTATTTATGTTTTGGTCGTTTTTTTTTAATTAATGGGGTGTTCCCCTATTTTTTTTTAGATCGACACATGTATAAATTTTTTAGGGTTTTAAAAATTGTTTGCTAACCTTATTAAAACCTAGAATTAATATTGATTACGTGATTAATTCGTGAATAATTTGTTATGTGTCATGGAATTTTTATATGCGATCTTGTGACTTATTTGTATAAATTGTTATGATATCCATGATTATACATGCATGTTAGTCATGGATAAGTTGCTTTGATAATTGTTTAATTGTTGAGACATGTTATTACGATAAATGTTGAATTGGGGAAGACTCCAATTATATATATTAATGAATCAATTATGTGCAATTTGGTATATCATTAATTATGGGTTTACGCAATCGATTCGTCGATGTATGTGGCTCACTCTCAATTGAGAGAGTGAAAGCCCTAATTAATATATACATTAATTTAACCTAGACATTGATTATTAATAGGGTTTTATCGAATAAGTTGCATGTGGCTACTTGTTTACACGTATAAATTGTTTATTATGTGCGCATTGTTTTTTTAGTAGTTTATTTTTTATTTGTTACTTGTTTGTTTATTATGTTAGACAGTTTTAAGCAAAGGGTAATTTGAATAGAAAAATAATACGGACTAAACAATGGTGAAATTTGATTTGTTTTGGAAGAGTTAAGTTTTCAAAAGTTTAATTGATTGGTGACTTTGGTACAATGACTGAACGGCCACCCATTAGAATGAACTATAAAGGGGTTATTTAAGAAGTGCGCACAGTCACACTGAAAGGATATCTAAGGTTATGTTTTTGCGCTTATCTGGTCCTCTGCCCTCTGTAAGTTCGAATGGAGCTACTTAGTAAGCCATAATATGTACAAGCTCATCTTAAGGGCGAATTAGTTTTAATTTCATGCGCCACTTCGGTGGTAATTATCCGAAACACTAAGTGTTTACACTTATGCAAAAGTACGGTATAATGGATGATAATTAACACTAAATTCCTTGATTGGTGAACCCAATACCTCAATCAAAAATTTGATAATTTGATCTTTATGAATTGGTAATAAAAAGTTTTTTTATTAAAATTATGCTACAAGATGAATGCATGACATCTTTGTACATATTTGATTTGACCACATAAAATCAAAACTAGTACCCTTTTAAATTAAGAATATATGCCATCTAATTAAAAGGAACACTTGAAGTTGCAATTTACGTCATGACAGTACTTGGCTAGATTGTGATGGAGAGGTAAATCTCTATGTAAAGTCAGACCTTACATGGACATATTTGCAGTTCTTTAAGTTAGACACTTAAGTTGAGTAGGAAGTGAGACCTGGACTCAATGGCATAAGATGGGATGAAACATGTTTATATTTGCAATAGCGTTGGAAAATATAAATCCCATAATGATCTAGGAGTTGGAAATTGTTTGCCAATTAATGTTCGACAGATTACCTTATTATATGCGTTCGTTGCTAGCAGATCAACTGGTGTAATGAACCTATGATAATTTGGATCCTAGTTTTCGAGAAAATTCTATGGTTATATGAATATTACCTTGGGTATTTTATTTTCTTGAAAAGTTTAATTATCGAAAATACTAAAATTGAATTTTGCTAATTCTTTAAATGTATTAATGCAACATTAAACCGTAAACGTAGGTTATTCCTATATTGGTAAATTGATCTACACCTGTAAGGGTTTCCAGTAGAGTCAACTTTACTAAGAGAATAAACCTAGTCCTCTTTTCACGCGAAAGAGTGAGATTCAACCCTATTCCTTTTCATGAATGAAGAAAGGTATGATAGGACAATTAGAATTGTCTAAATTCTAAATACATAACTCGTAAGCAAATTTTAATAGTTAAGAAAATTGCATATGTTCTGAGTTATTAAATTAGAAGCTAGACTAATTACTGTATAATTGGTAAAAGACAAACTAGCATATTTTATCTAGTTGTTGTGCTTTGACCATTTAAAAGTACTACTTACAATTGTTGGAATAGTAGAACTATTAAGAAAGAAATTGCATGCCCAATTTTTCAAGTTAATAGCATTGATGGATAAATTCATCATCTACATAGTAGAATACATTCTTTTAAGTACATTTGTAATTGTTATGTATGGACTTTCTCAAAGGTGTAGGAAGTAAATAATACACTATTTTCTTTCACTGGTTAATGAAACACTTACAATGTTGTCAAATCCAGTGGGAGTGTTGTGTTCTTATTACTGAATAAGGAATTAATGTAATGATCTCTTATTCAGTGGGAGTTACAAGCTTTGTCATCTTGGTAGTAACCCAGATCATCTCTAGAATGTCTTAAGATAATTACTTTCCACTTGTAGACACTTATGTTTTCAAGGATAGTCATGTACGTTTCCTTATTAGACAATGAAGTAGTTCTACATCTACTAGTTATGCTAATATCAATGACACAATCATATTAGTCACATAAACAAACATATGTCGTGTTGTTTATCTGCTGCATGATGTTGTTCCATGCACAAGTGGGAGAAATCTATATTGTGTGCAAGGTACAACATATAAGTATATGATTTAACGGATTCTCTTGACTGCAAGGAAAGAGACTAACGTTCTAATATAACTTGAACATATCTAATTCAAGAAACACTTGGTGTTGCAATTTACGTCATGTGAGAACTTGGCGAGATTGCAACAACAAAGTAAATCTCTATGTGAAGTCAGACCTTGCATGGACATATTTGCAGTTTCTAAATTAGACAAGTATTTAGAACATGTGTCAAAATGATATATAAGACTACTTCAAATTAAATATTTGTGTATTATTAGAATGACATAAAATTAAAATGAAGTAATCTAATTCTACTTCAATTTGTTTATTTATGTATTTTGGAATGACATAAATGAAAAATAATGTAGTCCTACATTATTATGAAGTAAAATAAATTAACTTGAAATTACTATTGAAACCAAGAGTTGTGTTCATAATTACTTTAGTTAAACATGTTTATGATTCATTGTAAAGACATAAACATAAAGTCTTTTAAGACTTATAATAAAGTAAGACGTTAACTTGTTATGTTTTTTAATTAAGACATATACAAGAAGTCATTGAGTTGATCAATGATTTATAACGTATAATGGGATTATAACAGTTTATGTTTCTTGTTGAGACATGGATATGAAGTAACTTGGTTACAAGGTACTTGTGTTATAAAGCATGTAATTGGCTTGGAAAGTCTATTATACCATTAAGTTGACTTAGTTGGTAAATAGGTAAGCCAAAAGGAATATGTTTATCTTATATATTGTTAGATTGTCTTACAATATTAAATTCTAATGAATACCACAAGTTGATGGTATGTTCAGTTAGGAGAATCAAACTCTATTTTATTTGTTTGATTCATGATAACCATAACTTCTTTCTTAAAAAGTAACAAGGTTAGAATATTGAGTATGGATTGAATATACTCAATATGACTTCAACCTAGAAGATTAATAAAACACCATTTCATTATGGAATGTGATGAATCACATTAAGTTTTAAAGTTGAAGATTCTGAATTTGTTAAACTACTTATGAATAGGTTATTAACAAACTAATGTCAAGAATTATCAATGTGTATTTGTAATGTCCCAAATAGAGAACAATGTAGTTTTGCTCTAATTGCTAAGTATATATAGATAGTCTATATATTACAAAAGGCAAGTGGGAGTTTTTTATCTTGAAAAATAAAATTACAAGATACATAATCTTCTAAAACACACTAGTAAATATCATGATGAGGTTAGACATGTAATTAATAGACCTCATGATGATGGAATTTTCATTCATAGATCTGCAAAGATATCTCAGATATTTGACTTATATGCTGAGAAATATGAGTTACAGGATTATAGTAAACCTGATAATCATTATGATAGATTACCAAATATTGAATTGGGTAAATAACTCATACTATGAATGTTAAAGATGTTGTCCATAAAGATAATCAATTTTGGAAATTTGGTTTATCTTAATAGTTAGACTAGAGAATGGAAATGAGTTTCTTCAAAGAGATGAAAAACCCTAGTGGTTTGAATTTCTATGTAAAAATCATATGGACAATATTGTACACATATTTAATGCATGTTTCATGACAAGATTATTAATCATACTTAAGCAATTAATTATGATTGAATATTCTTTTCAAGACACATTATATATATAAAGATGATAATTGTCATACTAGATTTCATTAATATGAAATATGACAATGGAATATCAAAACTCTTTCTTGAGAAATTACTTGAGCGAGGACGGTAAATAATTGAAAAGTTTTTTGAATTCATATAATCTTTGAAAGTGTACGAAGTGCAAATAATTCATGAATGGATAAATGCATGCATCTATGAAATTATTCTTATGTTTAATTATTAAATCCCATTTTCGATTTATAATTAAAATAAGATAAATTTTAAGTATTCCTGAAAACTAGTGGGAGTATTATGTTAAGTTTCTTAAATCTTATATGTTGTATAACATATAGTAAGTAACATTCCTTGTAAGCTAAATGTTAAGTCTTAGATTGGAATGAAACTTCACTTGTAAGATTTAAGAATTAAAACATACAACCTTGAAATATATGTTTATTGTTAATAAACATGTGCAGTAAAATAAATGATTCTAATAAAACATGATATATCATTTGGTAAATTGATAAATATCTTTTGACAAGATAGAACGTGAATGAATTCTAAGGTTGACCTGTAGATTCATCATGTACATCATGTTGTGTATTAAAATTGTTGTATCATTCTTGAATAAGAAGTGATTTGACAATATTGATATCTAACTAAAAGTTATTAGATAACTTGTGTAATGAATATTCTGAAAGAATTACATCCTCAGCCTGGAATTGCTCCTAGATTCTATGGATGAACAATATGTCAAATGTTGTACAAATTGTCATCAGCTTTAAACTTGAACGTTAGGAAAGCATCAAACATTACACAATAAGATATTAAAGTTTACGGAGTTTTAATGAGCATATTGTTGTTTGTATACAATGATGCTGGTTTAATTGAGATGACACTCAATACTAGTCATGGTAGGATTTCATCCTTGTTAATGGCCATGTGAACTAGTGGTGCTTATCTAAGAGCACAGTTGCATTATACATTAAAAGAATAAGAATACTTTAAACTTTAAAATATTTGAAAGTTTAAATTGTCATAAATTGGTGATAGAGGATGTCACACACTTTATGAATTATTATGTGGATTGGTGAATGCACACATACAAGAACTTCATTAATTGAATTCTTAAAATAAGTATTCTCAAAATTACGATAGATCAAGTTGGTTGATTTATGTCTTGTCAACAAGTATGACTGTCATTACTTGAGGCATAATTCATCAACTGGAATTTTCATGCATTGATCTATTTGGTATTTGGATAAAGGATGTTAAACAATTGTTATAATAAATCAAATACTTGGTATGTTTGATTTTATAATATATTGTATCCTATATTTGCATGTTTAATCCGTGAGTAAATTTATTTATTCTAAATCGTCCGTTGTCGATTAATGATATGGGAGTATCATTAAACTAAGACAAATCTGAGAGATATGTAGAATATACTTGAAAGTATATTGATGAGAATGCATACTAATTTCAGATGATATTCAATGAATTGAATATAGGACTTATCCCAACTACATAATTTACTTTATGGATATTGTTGTTAAGTAAATTATGAATAGTTATCCTCAGACTTGAGATACCAGATAAGTGTCATGAATGTAGTGCACTTCTTTGGAACAACTTAACGCTATACGTAACTGGTAGTCATAAGGGTTGTTTCCCTGAAGTGTTGCAAAGTCCATGGGTTATTCTTGTAGTCAAGATATAATTTGTTCCTTCAAATTTATTTTGGAGTTTAATACTGTTGGGCCCCTCGTAGGGTTGACAAGATGTTTGCGTGGCCACGCCCAAAGATCTCCCCTGAATATGTTCAGAAGATTTGGTAATCTTGCTCAATCTCTTATAACGAGAAACATAATAGTTGGATAAAGAATGACTTAATTCCATATCTTTATTTAACATGGTATTAGAAACAAAAGGATAATAATAATGAGAAATCATTAAAAGGTTTTCCAGGAGCCTTGCTCGAGGTGTACTAGAGGCATCGAAGTGTTGCTAGACGCTAACCGATGTGATCACTCTATTAAGATATGTCCAAGTGGGAGCTGTTGGTTTTATGGACAATAAATTAATAGACGTGTGTTAGGATCGAACTCGAGACTATGGGATTGCATACTTTACGTATGAGAATTTAAAGTTAATAATTAAATATAAATGTTATATTTATTTATTTATTAAACAAAATAACTAACGAACGTTAAGTAATTAATGTAATGGATTAACGGGCCTTAAATGTATTTGGAAAAGGACTAGATTGCAAAGTTTGGGAAGTTTCAGGAATCCCTTGGGGATGCCTTCCAAAGATCGGCCAAGGAGAAAAGGAAACAAAGCCAAACCTGTTCACCAAGTTAGTTGGGTATATATACAAGGCTTAGGGTCTTGATTTTGCATCTCTTGTATTCATTAAGCTAAACCTAAAACTTTGTTTGTGTGTTTTCTTAATACAAACCGATCGTATAACACTTTAAGGTGTCGATCTAATCTTTTCAAATACATCAAGTTATTTGTTTTATAAAAACTAGCATTACTTTAATTCGGTTTAGTACGTGTGTACAAGAACATAGTAATAACATACTTTTGTTATTATCTTGGATTGAATTACAAAACGGTAAGGGGTAATTCACATAATCCTATAAACCCTAATTAGGGTTCATCCTAATTGCTAGTTTGTGGATTTGATTCTTATTCGGCTAGAATCAAGAAAAGGTACGCATATTCTTTTATGTTAATTAATTATTCGTTAATAAATCCTATACGCTTCCGCATGTATACTTTGATGTTTTGTGATTATTTATTGATTGTCATGTTATATAATTCCAACACCTTTGTGTTTCTTCTTTTCTTCCTTCCCATTTTCCTTCTCTTTGTTACCAACATCGTCATAATCATCATCATCTTGTGTTTCTTCCTCTATTTAATTAGGGGGCCTTAGGTGGCGCTTGAAGAGCTTTTAGTTTGGTTTTTGGTTCCATTGATGACCGTAGCCGCTTATATAGCAGCAGCCACCTTAACTTCCTCTCCAGGCATGCACTCGAAACCACAATCAGTAAGGTTGTCACACGGTGACATCATGAAAATTTCAGGATTTAAGTAAATTTTGCTCATTCATCAATGAATATAAGCGGGTTTATCTCAAACATAACCTTTAACGAGCTTATATGTGTTCAACATGGAGCTAATGTGAATGCGGAAAAGGCATTTGAAACAAAAGTTTGAGGATAGAAATGACTTTCAGTTAATCCCACATGGGGGAGCGAACAAACATAGGAGGAATTTAAAGCCAACACCATTATGACATTAATAAAGGCTAATTTGTGGATGTCGAATGGTGTTAATTATAAACATATTCGACTGTTCAGTTTGTGCTTTTGATGCCAATTTTAGTAGTACAAAGCTTTGTGCATGTCGAATGGTCTTAATTATAAACATATTCATCATGTGCAAGTTTGCACTTTGAGCGGCTCTGAACTCATTTTACAAGTTTTCATTAAGTCTGAATATTGTTCAAGACCAAATTTTTTTAGGTTGAACTATGAGCTAATTCATTGATAAATGAGTCAAATATGATATTTTGCAAACAAAATACAAGTATATAGCTATATGATATATTGCTCGGAGACGTAGAACAAAAATTTAGTCATGGTGTGAAGTGCATCATCCTTTCATAGCACAAGTACAAAATTTCGTGAATAACCACTTTTCAGAAACACAATGCAAGGTAGACCAAAATAGTTTCATATTACATGAGTTCCCCCCCCCCCTTCACAAAAAAATAAAAACACTTGTTTTACGCTTAAAGAGAATGACTATCTGAGTATCTGTACAGGAATAGAACATAACCTTGGAATTATGTGGAGCCTCAATTACAAACTCCAAAATCACTAAAGAGTATTTTTTTTTTTTCTTCAAAGAAAAAAGAGTTAATTGCATTTTTGGTCCCTGTGGTTTGGCCAAATTGCATATTTAGTCCCCAAAACTTTGAAAGTGCACCAGAGGTCCCCATTTTCAAGTTTCTGTTGCACGTTTGGTCCCTAGCTAAAGTTAAATGACTAAAATACCCTTATCTTCTTCCCCTTTAATTTTCTAATTACTTTTTCTTTTTATTTAGGGTTTTGGCCGTACAATAGCAACGTACTTTTTCAAATGTACCGATCTAGTACGCGTACTATTTTTTGTCCCACTTAATGTTACGAACTTTCTGTTTTTGTTCCAATCTACCCATAAGTGACAGGCTACCGGGAAAAAAGTTTGGAAACCGGCTATGCATCTTTTTTATTAAGCGTTTTGGCTGTACAATAGCAACGTACTTTTTCAAATGTACCGATCTAGTACGCGTACTATTTTTTGTCCCACTTAATATTACATATTTTCATTTTCACAGGTTTTCGTCCGTTTTCGTCCGTTTTTGCACATTTTCACACGCTTTTGCACGTTTTTCATCCGTTCTCACATATTTTTGTTCGTTTTTACACATTTTCATTCGTTTACATGTTTTCTCCTTGTGATAAGAGTAACAGCTCACTTCATTTGAACGTTTTCGCACGTTATCGTCCATTTTTGCACGTTTTCATCCGTTTTCGCCCGTTTTTGTTCGTTTCTACGCGTTTTTATTCGTTTTTACATGTTTTCGCCTTGTGATAAGAGTAACGTGCGAAAATGTGCAAAAACGGATGAAAACGGGCAAAAACAGCCGAAAACATGCAAAGACAGACAAAAACGTGTAAAAATGGACGAAAACGTGCAATAATGGATGAAAACGTGCGAAAACGTTTAAAAACGTGCGAAAACAGGTGATAACATACAAAAATAGACGAAAACATGCTAAAATAGCCTAAAACGTGCAAAGACGGGCGAAAATGTGTAAAAACATGCAAAAACGGACAAAAACGTGCCTAAATGTGTAGAAACGCACGAAAACGTGCAAAAATGGAAAAAAATGTGCAAAAACAGGTGAAAACATGTAAAAACGAATGAAAATGCGTAAAACGAACAAAAACGTGTAAGAACGGATGAAATCATGCAAAAACGTGTGAAAATGTGCAAAAACGGTCGAAAACGTGCGAAAACGAACGAAAACGTGCAAAAACGGATGAAAACGTGTGATAACGTGCGAAAACGTGTAAAAACGGACAAAAACGTGCAAAACGGACAAGAACGTGCGAAAATGGGCAAAAAAATTTTTGGTGCCGGTTAAACAAGTTTGATGGGGTAGATTGGTACAAAAACAGAAAGTTCGTAACATTAAGTGGGACAAAAAATAGTACGCGTACTAGATCGGTACATTTGAAAAAGTACGTTGCTATTGTACGGCCAAAACCCTTTTGTTTATTCATCCAATACCAAGATCATGAACAAGAACCCAGATAAACAAAACTGCTATTCACTCTTAAAACAAAACCATAATTCAAACCTAATTCAAACCAGATAAGCTTATACATAGTTCATGTTCAGTTTTATCTACTTCAAAATCATAATTCAAACCTAAACCCATAATCATAAAACTAAATTCAGAATCTAATTAATTATAACCTAATCCCTAGATCAAAACTTAAATCCAACCATAAACCTGAATCAAATTCAACTTCAAACACTAAATCAACATCGAATTTCAAACCAAAATCCTATATAAAACTGAAATCGATCAAACCCTTAAAACGAATTTCAAAACCCCTAAATAAAACTGAAAACGAATCAAAATCTTGATGAGGATGTTAATGGGTATTTGGCTCATTTACATGAGTATGGTGGGGATGATGGGTAATTAAAATGGTGGATTTAGAGGAGTATGATGATGATGATCGGTGTCTAGTTTTGATGTTTGAAGATCTGCTTGGGGTGTATGATAATGGATATAGAGGAGTAAGTATCTGGTGATGGATTTAGAGGAGTAAGTGTCTGGTGATGGATTTAGAGGATGTTTAATCTTAAACTGAAGATCTGCTTAGGTTTCAATGTTTATATGAATCTCAAACTGAAGATCTGCTGCAAACAGTGATGATGGCTTGTGTCAATGGTTGCTTTCAGTTTGAGATTCATATAACCATTGAGTATGCATTGGGTGTGTTAGCAGATATCTTGGTATTGGATGAATAAATAAAAAGAAAAAGGAGTTAGAAAATTAAAGGGGAAGAAGATAAGGGTATTTTAGTCATTTAACTTTGGCCAGGGACCAAACGTGCAACGGAAACTTGAAAATGGGGACCTCTGGTGCACTTTCAAAGTTTTGGGAACCAAATCTGCAATTTGGCCAAACCACAGGGACCAAAAATGCAATTAACTCAAGAAAAAAAATGCAAATTTTGCCAGCAGAAAGCTTACCTATTTAACCTTGTCATTTCTATCTTTACATAGTCCATGTTGTTCCTGTAGCAATGCACTTTGAAGAGTCCGATCAATGCTCGACCTCCTCTGGTGTCAACTCAAATAACGTTGTAGGGCCCTTGTGTTTCTTCTTTCCATCTTCTCCATTTTCCGTCTTTTTGCTATCATCTTCATCATCTTGCGTCCCTTCTTCAATTTCTAAAGCCTTAGGTGACGCTTGAGCGGCCTTTAGTATGTCTATTCGTTCCATAGATGACCGTAGCTGCTCAACAGCAGCCACCTTAACTACTTCTTCGGGCATGTACACGACACCACGTCACACCACCAGAACTTCAGAATTTAAGTAAGTTTTGCTCATTCATCAATGATTATAAGCAGGTATATCATTAGTAATTTCAGAATATAACATTTAATAAGCTAATATGTGTTCAACATGGAGCTAATGTGAATGAGATTTGAGGCATTTGAAAAAAAATGCTTGAAGATAGAAAGACTTACAGTTTATCCCACATGAGTGAGTGAACAAACATTTGAGGAATTTATAAGCCACACAATTGAGCTATTAAACAATACAAGCAGTTTGTTCAACAAAAAAAAAAACAATACAAGCAGGTCCTAAAGTATTCAAATGGTCTTAATTACAATTTGAACATTTGGGTGTTTGTTTTTTTTTATTTATCGGATGCAAACTTGTTTTTAATTTGCTTAGACAATTTATTGTGGAATTTGGTTGAGATCTTAACCACATATAACATTACACTTGGTTTTAGTTAAAGGGCAAAATTATTAGATCACCTTTAATTTAATCTTAGTTCAAGGGAAGATTCAAAATATGCGATTTAAGGAAATTAGTTAACGTCGATGCAAGTACTGAAAGCAAATTAGCAAGATCAATAACATTTGATTAAGCTTCATTTAAAACCTTTTGAAGGATAAAAAATACATTTATAATTTTATTATATTTTTTTAAAATAACTTCTCTTAGGCTGCCCCAATCCCCTCATTTTCTCTGTCACATCAGCTTTTTCTCTCCAGCGACCTTTAGGCGATTTAGTGCCCCAGTAAAGACGACCATGATCAATTTTTTTTTTTTTTTTTTTTTTTTTTTTTTTTTTTTTTTTAACATTTTTAACACAAACTCAAATTTCATTAATAATTAAAACGTTACATAATAATTCAAATAAAATTAAAACATTACGACAATAAAACGACTAAACAAGTTTTGATTATTACGATGCCAAATGTCTTCCACCAAACCGGCTTTGAGGCTAAGATGAGTTGTTTTGTTGCATATCTCCCTGGTAATTTCAACGATTCCACATGCGTTGCGTTCTTATGGGATCATAAGAACGGTGTTGCTCCGCTGGAAAGAATACAGGAGATATCGCCCGCTCTTCGTCTTGAATTATCATATTATGTAATATGATGCATGTGTACATTATATGTGATAGACACTCTTTGTCAAACCCTTTAGCCGGATGTTTAATCATTAGCCACTTCCTCTTTAGTACACCAAAAACACTTTCCACATCTTTTCTTGTTGCTTCGTGCATCGTCTTGTACAATCTTCGTTTGTGATCATTCGTCCCTGGATTTTTAATGGACTTCATAATAACCGAGTATTCCAGATATATCTCATCAGCAAGATAATATCCGAATTTATAAGGCACGCCGTTAGCAACGATATCCACAGCCGGTGCTCTCCCCGTTTTGAGATCATTGAAAAGAGGCGATGCACGTAAAACATTTACGTCGTTATTCATCCCGGCGACACCAAAGAACGCATGCCAAATCCATAAATCTTGGGACGCGATCGCTTTCAATAAAATGAAAAGAGTTTGCCCGTGATCACCCCTACAAAATTGAGCTTTTAAAGCATGTGGGCAATTCTCCCATGGCCAATCTGTACAATCAATGTTTCCTATCATCCCAGGAAACCCATGACATTCGTAGTGATGAGCATAGAGTTTGTCAATGTCAGTAACCATCGGCTTTCGCAAATACTCTGCGCCATATAACTCCATTATGGCCTCACAAAATTTTTGGAGACACTCACGAATTGTTGACGCACCCATTTGCACATATTTGTCTAGAGCATCAGCATTGACTCCGTATGCCAATTGACGGATTGACGAAGTACACTTCATCAATGGAGAAATACCAAGTACGCCTGCACAACTAGGAGTTTGTTGAAAATAAGGTGAATGATCGGTTATATCTCGGACAATTCGAGTGAATAGTTTTCGGCTTATTCGGAAACGATCATGAAATGCTTGATCGCCGTATCTGAGGGTCTCGCAGAAGTAAGCAGCCACTAAACGGTTATGAGCACCCAAACGATCCCTACTAACTTGGTTTCTTGAGAGTTTAGTTTGTGACATTTGAAAAGCCTGCCAACACTCTTCCGCAAACATCATAAACTCGCTACTAACTTCATTTTCATCATCCGATGACGAATCGGCAATGAATAGCTCGTAAGAATTAAAACTCATAGTGTGGAAAGAATATAGAGAATGTGTGAAATGAGATCTGTGAATTTAAGTGTGTAAATATGTTGTGTATTTATATGGTAGTTTAGTAGGGGGTTTTTTTTTTAACACCCAAACGGTCGGAATTTTTTTTTTTAACGTTTAGATTCTTTTTTTTTTTTTTTTTTTTTTTTAAACTGATTTTGCAACGGTATAAACTCACTTTTTGCAAATTAAATGGCCAACCAAATCGATCGGGAGGACGACCAAGTTTGGGAAAAGATGGGACTCGATCGACTCTCCACACAAGGACGATCGACACTCGATCGATCGAGTAAGTCGATCGTCAATCTCTACTGCGTCTAGAGGTGGCAATCACAATCCATTTAGAGAAAAATGGGTTGCTATGGGTCAAAAATAACAACTTATGGGTTGGATTGGGTTAATCCATTTGCAAAGAACAGGTCAAATGGGTCAACATATGGACTTATGTGAATCAACAAATGGGTCGAATGGGTCAACAAATGGGTCGAATGGGTCACTTAATGGTCGGATGATAACTCAACCATCATTAGATGTCGTGTTTTTTATGTTTTTATACGTTTTTATATTTTTTTCGTCAATTTTAACATTTTCATCCGTTTTTGCGCGTTTTCGTCATTTTTTTACGTTTTCGTCGTTTCCGTTTTTGCGCGTTTTCGTCTGTTTTTTACGTTTTCGACGTTTTTGCGCGTTTTCATCCGTTTTTTTACGTTTTCGTCCCTTTTTTTACGTTTTCGTCCGTTTTTGCGCGTTTTCATCCGTTTTTTACGTTTTCGGCCGTTTTTTTACGTTTTCGACCGTTTTTTTACGTTTTCAGCCGTTTATGCGCGTTTTAGTCCCTTTTTTTACGTTTTCGTCCGTTTTTTTACGCTTTCATCCGTTTTTGCGTGTTTTCGTCCTTTTTTTTATGTTTTCGTCAATTTTTTTACGTTTTCATTCGTTTTTGCGCATTTTTTTACGTTTTCGTCCGTTTTTTTGCGTTTTCAGCCGTTTATGCGCGTTTTCGTCCTTTTTTTTTACGTTTTCGTCTGTTTTTTTTACGTTTTCGTCAATTTTTTTACGTTTTCATCCGTTTTTGCGCGTTTTGGTCCATTTTTTTACGTTTTCAGCCGTCTTTTTACGTTTTCAGCCGTTTATGCGCGTTTTAGTCCATTTTTTTACGTTTTCAGCCTTTTATGCGCGTTTTAGTCCATTTTTTTACGTTTTCGTCCGTTTTTTTACGTTTTCATCCGTTTTTGCGCGTTTTCGTCCTTTTTTTACGTTTTCGTCCGTTTTTTTATGTTTTCGTCAATTTTTTTTACGTTTTCATCCGTTTTTGCGCGTTTTGGTCCAATTTTTTACGTTTTTGTCCGTTTTTTACGTTTTCATCTGTTTCTGCGCGTTTTCGTCCGTTTTTTTACGTTTTCGTCCGTTTTTTTACGTTTTCGTCCAATTTTTTACGTTTTTATCCGTTTTTTAGCGCTTTTGTCTGTTTTTTTTTCACGTTTTCGTCCGTTTTTTACGTTTTCATCTGTTTTTGCGCGTTTTCGTCCGTTTCTTTACGTTTTCGTCCGTTTTTGCGCGTTTCCGTCCATTTTTTTACGTTTTCGTCTGTTTTTTTACCTTTTCGTCTGTTTTTTTACGTTTCGTCTCTCTTTTTACGTTTTTTTACCTTTACGTCTGTTTTTTTACGTTTTCGTCTGTTTTTTACGGACAAAAACGCGCAAAAACAGACGAAAATGTAAAGACGGATGAAAACGCTAAAAAACGGATGAAAACGTAAAAAAACGGACGAAAGCGCTCAAAAAATGATGAAAACCTAAAGAAACGGACGAAAATGGAAAAAAATGGACGAAAACGCGCAAAAACGGATGAAAACGTAAAAGAATTGACGAAAACGTAAAAAAACGAACGAAAACGTAAAAAAATGGATGAAAACGCGCAAAAACAGATGAAAACGTAAAAAAACGGACGAAAACGTAAAAAAACGGACGAAAACGTAAAAAACGGACGAAAACGTGAAAAAATTGACGAAAATGTAAAAAAAACAGACGAAAACGCGCAAAAACGGATGAAAACGTAAAAAACGGACGAAAACGTAAAAAAGCGGACGAAAACGTAAAAAAATGGATGAAAACGCGCAAAAACGGATGAAAACGTAAAAAGACGGACGAAAACGTAAAAAGACGGACGAAAACGTAAAAAATGGATGAAAACGCGCAAAAACGGATGAAAACGTAAAAAAACGGACGAAAACGTAAAAAATGGACCAAAACGCGCAAAAACGGATGAAAACGTAAAAAAGCTGACGTAAACGTGAAAAAACGGACGAAAAAGCGCAAAAACAGATGAAAACGTAAAAATACGGACGAAAACGTAAAAAAATGGACGAAAGCACACAAAAACGGATGAAAACGTAAAAAAATTGACGAAAACGTAAAAAAACAGACGAAAACGTAAAAAAATGGATGAAAACGCGCAAAAACGGACGAAAACGTGCTAAAACGGACGAAAACGTAAAAATACGGACGAAAACGCGCAAAAACGGATGAAAACGTAAGAAAACGGATGAAAACGTAAAAAAACGACGAAAACGTAAAAAAATGACGAAAACGTAAAAAACGGACGAAACATACTATAGTAGCATGATTACAGATGGAAATGTAACGAGTCGACCCGACCCAACCCGTTTGACCCATGACCCATTCAACCCATTCTTATAGTATGACCCGTTTGACCCATGACCCATTTGACCCATAAACCATTTGACCCATTTGACCCATAAACCATTTGACCCATGACCCAAACCGACCCGACCCATTTGCCACCTCTAACTGCGTCCGGCCTTAATACAATTACAAATGTTGTATCAAGAAGCACTTACAGATTCTCGATATTCGCAAAGTTGTCCCTCACCGCAAGAGGCATTTACCAACTATTTCATTGCGAAGTGGCTTAGGAGGTTTGCACTTTGAGCGCCTCTGGACTCATTTGACAGGTTTTTTTATATGCAAGACCTTTTTTTGTTGAAACATGAGCTAATTCTTTGGTAACCGACTCAGATATGATAATTTGCAAACATAATACAATATACAAGTATAATGCTATATTTGGTCATGGTTAAGTGCTTCAACATTTTCTATTTTAGTATGAGTACAAAATTTCGTAAATAACAACTTTTAGAAAGACAAATAATGCAAGCTAGATCAACAGACTTTTCATATTACATTTGTTTAAACAGTCGACACAAAAAATAAATCACTTGCTATACGCTTCGAAAAGAAAATAACTATTCGTATAAGAATACAACATAACCCTGGAATTAGACGATCAAATGAAAACAATAACACACTCTGATGTTGCAGCCTCAAATACAAACCCCAAAACCACAAAGGGGTATTTTTTTAAAAGGGTAAACAAAAAAAAACTATGCAAAATTTGCCTGCAAAAAAGTTTACCTATTTAACCTTGACATTTCTATCTTTACATAGTCCATGCCATTCCTGTAGCACTGCACTTTGGAGAGCCCGATGCTCGACCTCCTCTGGTGTCAACTCAAATAACGTTGTGGGGCCCTTGTGCTTCTTCTTTCCGTCCTCCCCAGTTTCCTTCTTTTTGTTATCATCATCAACATCATCATCATCATCATCATCATCATCTTGTGTTTCTTCTTTAATTTCTGGAGCCTTAGGTGGCGCCTGAGCAGCCTTTAGTATGGCTATTCGTTCCATGGATGACCGTAGCCGCTCAGCAGCAGCCACCTTAACTTCTTCTTCAGGCATGTACTCAACACCACCATCAGTAAGGTCATCACACCATGACTGTAGATCTGACCCTACTTCTTTTATTATGGCTGCATCTGATGCTCGAACCACGAATTTGCATATCATAGCTGTGGTTTCGTCCCCCAGATCTACGTTTCTGCTTACTTCACTGGCGCCGAATATCATCATCCCCAAGAAACCTCCATGCCACGTTTTTGCAGCGAAGCATAGCTGTTAAGGAAAAATATGCCCAGATGAGAGACAAGAAAAGAGTAAATGATTGATATTCAAAAGCTGTTCTGATGCTTTGACAAAACTTCAATTATTTGGGGGATGATGATACAATGTTACAATAAATATCCTATACATTATCTCCATGTTTTCTGACATTCATTCAGGTCAAAGATGGTAGCAGAAGTGTTTAAACTAGTGATTTTGTTCATATTTCAGTAAACGGGAGACCCGCTGGTAAGGTTAACAGGATTTGCTTGACAAACTAATAAAATACTCATCCATAAAAAAGTCCACTTTCTAACATTTCCTTGTCAAAGGAGTTCCTCGAGAATTTAACTTTGAGATATTTTGATATTTTCCATACGGGTCAGGTAGTCATTTTATTAGTTAGCATTATCAGTGCCACTTTGATTGATTTTTTTTTTTTTTTTTTTTTTTTAATTCTCTTTAGAACTTCAAGTGAACTTTTTGGGAATGAGGGAAAAGAAGATCAAGAAGATGACTTGCCTGGAACCCAGCTACAGTTCGGATAATGTGAGAGCAAACTCGGTGAAAAGGCTTGGTAGATAGAGATCTGAGACCACTTAAAAAGGGGGAAGAACCATATTGCTGAGCAGCAGTAGCCTTAAACCCACTACCTTCATACGTATAAGTACCCGTAAACTCCACCATAGCAGGTAAACTAGGCCACAGGCGAAAATATTCCACAGGTGAGATTTTATGGGGCAACAAAAGCTCTGTCAGCGGAATTTTGTAAGGCTGGCATCTCATGATAACAGGATCTCCTAACACTGGTTTTAAGCTTTTTCTCTGTCTAATGATCTGTTGATCTTCCTCAGCATAGTCCCCTTCATTTCCTAGGACATCATTGCCAGCAAATGGGTAGTACAATACTTGAACCCAAAGAGCACATCTTTCAAAGTGAGAGATACCCAAAGTCACACTACATAATACTGGTTCCTGCATGCATGAATATGAACTATGTTCAAAACAGATTCAAGCTAACAAAAACAGCAGTCGTAAACTGTAGTTTCAGTATCAAAAAACTACCGTTCTTAAACACACCATTTTATTCTAACCAAGTAGAAAACTGCGTAGGATTCAATAAAAAACTGTTCTAATGCTAGATAATTTGATGGGCTTCAAAACTTAACCAAGCCTTTTTCAAGTTTAACATGTTAAACTTGTATATTACTTCTTATAAAAAAAACAACTTATGGTGATTAATGAATTTCTTGTCATGTTACATGGGAACGGTCAGGTTAAACTGAAGAATTGTACCAAAAAGCAAAAATATATAAGCATTATTATATATTGAACACAAATAGGCTATGCTTAGAAAACCTGAGAGTTTAGGTCACGCAATTGCCGGACTGCTTGGGGAGATCCATCCATAAAATATGATGCTCCAGACAACCCAACACGAATATCCACTCGATTAAGTTCCATTTCAGTCAAATTCAAAACCTGCAACAAATTATCCAATCTATAAATATGGACATCTTGTGAATCATGATGCAATACAAGTTCTAACTTAATGTAATGAGCTTTTCTAATATAAAAAGAATACATGTTCTAGCTATCTCAAATTCTGATATCATCAGCCAGTAAAATAAATCCTTCTCTACATCTGAGGCTTTAAGAACACTTGTAAAACAATAAGAGGCATTACACCGGCTCTATGATAATAGAGGTGTCAGTTTAAGCCTATTTATATCTAGAAAATGGATTGACTGGGTATTATGTGCTTTCAAACCTCTTATTTGGAAATAATAGATTAGTAATTATAGTTTTTAAAATCATATCTAACAGAATAATTGTATAAAAGAAGTTGTGCGTCAACTCAGCCATACTAGATTAAGCCCGTGCTAAAAAAAACTCGCCGTGAAACTCATTTTAACCTGTTACCAAACCGCCTGTTTTTGACGCCTCCAATTTCTACACTGTATCAAGAACCTTTAAACTGTGTCACAGCTAGCAAACCTTGATGTTTGTTTCATTAAGAAGCAATTACCACATAACTAAATTATAATCCGCATCCTATTCAGTTTAAAACGAAATGTAATGTCTATGCAATGTAAAAAAGGAATGTATTGTTAATGCAATCTGCCATTCCTTAAGTCAAGCCTTCATCTTCTATTCTTTTTTTTTTCTCTTTACTAAGATATATTAAACACCAAAAAGGCAACGCCCAATAAAGAAACGGACACCCACTGTACGAATCAACAAGGTGTATCCAAGCATTTTCACAATCAAACCATCTAATAGCCAAAAATCATAGATGTGTTTACAGTAATTAGGATTGAGTTGAACCTTCAAATGGAGTGTGATTCTTCCATCGCCAGGATCTGACAAGTGATACGCTTCAACATAGCAAGGATCACTACTACCAGTTAACGTATAAGTACTTGGAGGAACCTTCAGTGAACTAGTGTCGGCTCTTTTTGTCAGCAATAAAGTCAACTCACTGGGATCAGGTCTCCATAGTTCTAAAATAGCCTTGTGAACTAATCCTTCTAACTTTCGATCCTGGGCTGCTGAGGCTTCATAAAATTGAACTGTTAGTTTATGATGACTGAATGGGTAGTCTCCGCTTGCTTCACTAACACCAGCCCACCTGTAATAAACCCACCCATAAGTTCACTTAAAAAAAGGTTCAATAAAGTAATTGACTAATGATATCGTACTTAAAAAGCCCATTGTTAACACGAGGTGGAAAAGATAAGCGTACCACTATTAATTACAAATTACAAACAATTTTTTGTAATGATTGTTCATAGGTAAATAGGCACATTTGCTTATGGAATTCCTAAATAAGCATGTTGGAATTAGAATTGCCACTGGTCTATGAGACAACAACAGGTACGGCATCAACAAACTTTACAAACTTAGAATTAAATGCTTACTTGTCATCTGAATGAAGAGAAACATATTTGATTCTCTGTAATATCATACGAGCCTGATGTTTGTTGACAGAATCAGTCAAGGGATCCGCCCTGAACTCTTCTAGCTCTTTCGTGAGCAACTGCCCCGCTCTAGCATTGCGTGATCCCAACCTTTGAGCACATAACAGAACTGCTTGAACATCTAGCAGCTTATTTGTTTCGGTCGCAGAGGAGTCGGCATTGAATAAGATCTTGTGGATTTTTGATATGATGATGTTCAAGGCATCATCTGGGTCATCAGCTAAAAGAGGATCCAAGCCTTCTAAATCAATGTGCTCTGAAATTGCCCAAATAAGACGGGCAGCAATTCTAGGACTATTCACCTGCCAAACCAACGTTAATATTGTACGCATAAGTAGAAAACCAGAGTCTATACCTCCAAGTGAAATGTCTATTTACAGACATGCTAAAACTTAAAAAGAAAAAGTCCACAAACCTCAAGGAGATCATTAACAAGTTGTCTTTGCAAATTGTGTAAACGTGTTTCATTAAAAATCTGATCTTGAGATGCTCCGTCTTTGACTCTTTTGACTCCTCCCCTAGTATCAAAAATATGGCAAAGCCTGACCAGCAACTTCAAGTAACAATCAACAGCATATGTTCGACCCTCACAATCCCATTTTACACAAGGTCGACACACTTCCACCACTTCCAAAGCAGGTTCAGTCCAATTTAGTGCACCATAACCAGTTCCATAGGCCAATGCTCCAATCACTCTACTCTCCATACCTGAATTTTTTTGTTCAGGCAATGGTAGTGACAGCTGAAAACAGCTTTCCACCAAAGTAGCCACCAATTCTTCTCTAAATAGATTTTTACTTGTAACGCTGTTGAGATCGTCTCTAATCCTGGTATCTTCAAAAAGTGATGCAATGTCTGTTCCAGGAAGAGGTTTTTGACCTCTTCGAACACTTTCTTTCGCAAATAGGTCAACACAAAGAGCTGTACGACAGATACATGCCAAGGCATGCATGCGATCAGATTCTGCCCTCAAATTCCTCACCATGAGAAGTAACCTTTTAAATAATGAAACCTGAAAGGGCAAAAACATTGTGTTAAAACTGATCTTTCTTCTTATTCTGCACACTATCAAAAAGAATAACCAAAAACTGTTTCTTGGAACTTTACTTACTAAAGTTTCATTCAGATTAATAGAATAATCAACTCATATAGTTGGTTAGCCTGTGGTTAAGTGGTTCACATTAATCGAACTACTTACGTTTGTTCCATAATAAGAAATAATATCTCATTCTCCCAAGGTCGATGAAGTTTTGCGTAGAGAAAAATGCCAGTATCCATGCAAAACAACTAGGAATCGTATTAGAATCAGTTGATCGGTAACTAATGGGTTACCAAGGTGTAGTTAGACTAAATAACAGCATGAGACAGCTTAACTTATCCTTAGGCAATTACGTATGTTAAAATAATAACAAAAAAACTAGAGTGACAAAGAAGGTTGGCCTATCCATATATCACTTCATGAAACCTAAATCACCACATCAAACATGCACAATTCTTAAGTTGCATGTTATTACAGTTGTAACCTGATACGATAGATACTCAGACTAGTTGTATAAACTTGAAAACCTTGGGCCTAGAGGAGATGAACTTTCTCATCGGAGAAGGATTACTCAAGCCAATGAAATCATGGTTACCAGAGTTTAAAGAAAAACAAAGGTTGATATGAGTGGTCGGAACTCAGAACTCAGATGGATCTTTGGCAGCAACGGACAACAAAAGTAAAGAGGGCAGAGTTTAAAGACAAACATAATTGCCACTAACCTCCACCCTGGGGGGAAAGCAACCTTAATTTTCACCAAAGATCAAGGAATACAACAATGAACAGTCAGTGATCTCTAATTAACCTGATCAACTGGCCTACAATGTGATATATATTTAATTATGTCATCGCTGATGGAATGTGCATAGTATTCGGTCACAAGAAAAGGCTAAAGAGTATGGTAACTAACCTATGGAATGTTTTGTGGAAATCTCATCTGGTAAAGTGTGCCAATTTTAGTACAACAAATAAAAAAAGTTTTGGGATTACAGGATTAGAGACTAGTTGATTTATGTATATCAGGCTATCAGCTGTGTAACAAGGCATGTCCATAAACCATTAATTATCATCGCTCATGTGCATCAGAATTCTAATAAGCAATTGAGCAACTATTATAGGGAAACACTAAACTGGGATGGTTGTACTTGTAGAGCATAAAGGCTTCCATCTATTCAGCGGAATTAGTATAACTGAATCTACGATCATCAAACATTACCTATTCTTTTGTGTCTATACTGTTGCACCTACAATAATGTAAACTAATAAAACGTTACGTGTATAATAAAAAGTGAGCGAAGTTGTTGCACAAACCTGCATATCAAGATCGAGAAGATGTAAGTTGGTAACAACAGCTCTAACAATACTCTCTCTCGCAGAAGAGAACTCTTGTCTGTCCCAAAGCGTAAGAATCGCAATAATCGAAGTCGAAGCCCACTCAGGCTTCCCACCAGGAACATCAGCCAAAAACAACATATTAAGCCCAACCTCAAAAATCAACGCCGGATCCAACGACGAAGCCAAAAACGGCGCCAAATGCGTAACCACATCCGACACACCCACAAACCTCTCCGTGTTACTCCAATCCACCCCACTCTTCAACCTCGAGAGCTTCATAATCGCCTCAATCGACCCCGACGCCACACTCTTAACACCATAAACCAACGGATAAACACTCGCCCTAAAGCTCTCAACCGGCAAAACCAACGACCGCGCCATCAACGCATTCCGTCTCTTCCAAACAAACTCCACCATCGACGACACCCAATTGGACCTAATCGCAACAGAATTCTCACTATCCACCAGCTTATCCCCAGCCAACCTACTCATCCGCTTACTCTCAAACTCCTGAAACAACCTCCCAACGGACTCAAACGCAACTTTACTCACATTATCACCTTTATCCAACATATTCTCACCTATCCTCCCCCACCAACCCCCAACTTTCTCCAACAACGCCACGTTATTCTCACACAACGTCACCAAATCATCCCTCGCCAAAACGCAACCTAACGTCTCGGTAACCGAAAACCTCAAATTCTCACTAGTGGACTCGAAACAAAAACTAATCTCCTTACTACAGTCACTAATCAGCTTCCCTAGCTTATAACTAGGAATAGCAGCGAGAATAGAAACAGCAGCAGCAGTGACGTCAGGATCAGGAAAAGTGAGGTCATTAGTGATACCTGTACAGACAGTGTCCCATAGATCGGAAGTTAAACGAGTTGTACGGATGAGATCGAAGGCGAGTTTTTTGGAGACGGCGGAGGAAGGGGAGGCGATGATTTCTTCGACGGCGGATTTGGCGAGGGTGGAGATGTCGCGACCGGCGGCGGATTGTTGGAGGGCTTGGAGGAGGGCGCCGGATTGACGGAGGGCGTCGTTTGAGCGGAGATCTGCTTGGATCTGAGCGAATAGTATGTCCATTCGGTGGTTGTTGTTGAGTTAGGGTTTGGGCATCAATGAGTGGGATTGTATGTTATGGTGGTTAAAAAGTGGGAAATGAGATTCCGGTTGTTGTTAACTGCTGAAAGTGGAGTTGATATTGAAACGATGTCGTCGTTAGATCGGTACTGTGACAGGTCAAAATCTGTTATATGCTGTTGCTTTTTTTGCTTTTTTTTTTTTCATTTAAAATTAGATCAATATTTACTTCGATATCTTTTTAAAACTTCAAAACACACAAATTTATCCAAAAATATATTTTTATCATATTTAAATGATAGTTATTTTACATACCAAATTTTTCTTAGGACTAATCTCCATCATCTATCTAAAAGGAAATCAATTGATGAGATTAAAATCATTTTATTATATCACATATTTTTTATAATTTAAATATCTCTTAAACAGTTAATCGTTAAGCAAAAATAATTACACCATCGCGACGAGCATTTAATTATCTTTTTATAGACGGGCACTTTGATATACTTTCGCAAAAAGAAAAAAAAAAACATTTTTTTCCACGTTTTTTCGTTTTTTTTTTTTTTTTCGTTTTTCTTCAAAACTGAAATTTGCATGAAATATCATATATGATTTAACACTAATTTGAAGATCACATGTGATATTAATGTTAAATCACATATGGTATGCAATATCATATATTCGTATGATACTAGTGTTAAATCATATATAATAAATCACATATGATATACATATCATATATGATTTTTTCATGCAAATTTCAGTAACGTAAAAAAACGAAAAAAAAACTTTAAAAAAAAAGGTAAAAAACACGAAAAAAATTTGTTGAAAGTATATATCAAAGTGCCTATCTATAGAAAGATAATTAAATGCTCGTCGTAATGGTTTTTTTTTTTTTTTTTTTTTTTTTTTTTGCTTGACGATTAACGGTTTGAAAAATATTTATATTTGAAAAAAAGGATGAAAGTGGGTTTTTTAATTGTTTGATTAATCTCATCCATTAAATCTAATAAAAATGGAGGGTGGAGATTGATCCCTTAGTATGTAAAGAAGTTTTTATCCTCAAATGATCTTGAATCTATTTAAATACACCTAATATTAAAAGTTATTAAGTAAAAGCTATTAAAAGCTATTTAAATACGCCAAATGATGAAGCGTAGAATCACAGGTCAAGGCTACGACGTGTTCTGTGATCGGGTTATCGTAACCGAGCTCAAGTGCTAGCTATCATATAACATGGTGACTGGTGGTTATGCCGATATATAGTGTTACAACTAATATTATTAAGGAATCGTATGAAGGCTTATTGAAGGATAGAATTTTTCGGGTGGCGATTCCCTGTTGGTAACTCACATTTATCATGCGGTTTTACGCCACTAATCCGGATAGGACCCAAGTAATTCAGTTTGGAGGGAATAATTGTTTATATGAATTACTTCTTTTATATTGATAAATGAAATGCATTCATCGAAAGGGAGTGTGAATAGGAAATATAAAAGGGTATCGAGGAGAAAGCAGTAAGTGAGATACTTGTGAGTGTGAAGTGTGTCTATGCCCTTTGCATTCTCTGTTATTTATAAGGCATTGGCAAGCTTCTAAGTGGGTAGTTGCTGACTCACTCCTTTTATTCATGTGGATGTAATTTCTTTGCTCCATAAGTAATTAATATTTTACTCCATGTGCAGGCACCCATGTGCATGTAACTTCTTCTATTGATATTTTGCTCCATGCATATGTACGTTAGGCTTGCTTCATGCAAAATAACTCATGCTCTTTTATTTATAATATATAATATTGTATTGGTCATTTGTACTACTCATGAACCTTTATTTTTATAATATTGGTTATCCTATCGAGCCCCCCAATTCGCATGGTGAGGGTACCGTCAAGCATGTGAATTATAGTGTTGGAATTTTTATTTATTTATTTATTTATTTATTTTATTTTATTATTATTGGTTATCACACAGTAAGGACTGTTATTTGATATTGTTTATTTTGTTGAAAATAATGACAATCAAAAGGCTTCAATAATGTATATGAGATTATGTACCCATTTGCCTCTATGTATATTGTAATATTTGCATTTTTATGTAAATTTCCATGTGTTTGCACATGGTCAAGGTTATCAATGCGTTGGCACTGTTACCCCATTCTTCCCTTAAACACGTGTGTTTAGTTTTGACACAAAAGCCTATAATATTTTTAGGCAATCATTACTTTCATTGGCTTAAATGCTCAGTTTTGACCATGTTTCTTTCACCCACATTTCTCTATTCATGGATCAGGTATTCTCTACATATTTATTTATTATCTTTTTATTATTATTTTTGTTTTTGATGGAGTCATAGCTTCATCTCCATATCTACAGGGCACTTCCAGTAGCACTTTGCGTTTGACCTCTGCGGCTCGTACTGACCAACCGGCTGGTGTGTACGTCACCGAGCTGAGTCGTACCTGGGGCGAGGGGCTGCATCATGAGGCGTCTTATTATGGCGGTGAGTGTTTGAAACGATGCTAAGCCCTTGAATGTTTCATATGCTTATATATGTTTACTTTTGTAGACATTGGTGAAATGACTTTGCTTTTGCAAGACACGACCGAGATGACTTTGGAGACCAAGAACCTCCCCCTCGCTGTTGACCCTTCTGGTCATCCCCCTGATGTTGGGGGTCTGGATGACCAATTTTTGGTTGATGACTTGCCAGCTGAGGGACACGGTATTGGTTCATCTGGGGGTCCAAGCTCTAGCGTGGGGGTTAGTCGTTCGTGTAAGAAGCGACATACTGTTCGAACAATTTCTACCTCCGCTGTTGCTGGGGCCGCGACGCTACCACTGTGGCTCGAGGGTCGATATGGGTCCTTGTTGGGTGCATATGAGGTGTTGCAGGCCCGTAATGCTGAGTTGTACGAGGAGAGGAATAGGGCGGAGCGTCGTGCTAATCAGCTCAGTGGGATGGTTCTCACTAGGGACGGTGACTTGAAGCTGAGCCTGAGGGAGCTCGAGCGCATCTCGAAAGAGAGAGACGAGTTGAAGAAGCAGGTTATCGAGCTAGAGAAAGAGGTGATCCGGGTCCGCAGGGGTTAAACGTCTCCGTTCATGTATTGTCTTTTGGGTAGGAATGGGGAGGTGATGGTTATGTATTTGTTTTGTTTACGTGGCTTATGGGCAAGGTACTGCATAAAAGTTATGTTTGTATAGTTTTTGTTTACCTTGCATAGCAGGAGAAGCAAGGATGTAGTATGGGCTTTTAGTTAATAGTGTTTTGAATGTTATGTGAAATATATCTTATATCGTTAAAGCAAGGTTGTGAGTTGTTTTTTGGTTGAAACTGGACTCCCTTTTTTTTTATAGTGAAAGAAGAATAAATGGGGTTTGAAAATAATAGTGGGTGAAGGTTTTGTTGTGATGCGGATTATGTTTTTTATGGCGCACGTGGGTAGTACCTTCCTGGGCAAAAATATTTTGCCATAGTGACAAGAAAAATATTAATTAACCAATCTATGAAACTATTTTCTACATATTGGATTTCAACCACCTGTTTTTTATTGAATCAATATTTTATACTACCATTTACCACATTATAGTTAAGTGGTGATTTATTTTTAGCATGATGATCTGAACCGTATAAATGTTGTATAAAAAATTGTGATTCAATAAAAAAAAATTATAAAGTGTGACATAATTGCTCTAAAAAGGTGCGATGAATTTATGGAGTGTATTTATTATTATTGTTACCATGGGGTTAGTTGATAACACACTTTTTTACTAAGAAAAGAGAGTCACATATAATCATTGTTCAAATATATGTAGATGATATTATATTCGGATCTACTTGTCAAGACATGTGTGATGATTTCTCTAAAATCATGCATGACGAGTTCGAGATGAGTATGATGGGAGAACTTAGTTTCTTTATTGGTCTACAAATCAAACAAGTATAAGATGGTATCTTCTTTAATTAATCTAAATACATTAAGGAAATGTTAAAGAAATTTGGTTTAGAAGAGTCAAAACCAATTAGGTTATTTATTTTTTATGTAAGCAAGACATTTTTGTCCATTGCCAGCGCCGTTTTGTTTTCGTGCTAAGTCGCACGTGTATACGTATGTATTTTATTCCTTTGATGTCGGAATGTAGATGCATCAAATGGGTTCCCTTTAAAGAAAAACTAAGAAGTATTACTTCTTTTCTTTTTTCTTCTATTTTTTTAAAATAATTGTACACGTGCGTAATGCTTGTACATTCGGGTTACAAGAAGTGCATTCTTATAGTCAAGAAGTACATTTATTATAGCCTTGTGATTATTTATCATACATGTAGAGGGGAACGCTCGTCAGAGGTCCCTTTTTGCTTAGAGATGAAACTTCCGGAGATTGCTGATATGCCATGTTCGCGGGATTGGGCGGCCTTTCATGTCAGCCAAGGTGTATGTTCCTGTGCGCTTCGCGTCTATTACTTGGTATGGACCTTCCCAGTTTGGGTCCAATTTCTTTTATCCCTCTTGTCTGCTTGCCTCGTTCTTTCTTAGAACAAAATCGCAAATTTTAAGGTGAGTGTGTCTCACTTTGTTGTTGCAATACTTTTCCGTCTGAGTTTTGTATCTTGCATTTCGTAGTGAGGCCAATTCTCGTCGTTCTTCGAGTAGATCGAGGTTGAGGCGAATGTTCATTTCATTTGTGGTTGGGTCAAAGTTACTAATTCGGTAAGTGGGCAACCCTATTTCTGGTGGTAAAACAACTTCTGAGTCGTATACTAGGCTAAAGGGTGTGCATCTTGTACATGTGCGGACCGTCGTTCTATATGCCTAAAGAACATTTGGTAATTCTTCGACCCATGTCCTTTAGCCCTGCCGAGTCTTGTCTTTAAACCCTGAAGTATGGTCCGATTTGTAACTTCAGTTTGGCCGTTGGATTGTGGATGAGCGACTGATGTGAAGTTTTGCTTGATTTTAAGTTCTTCACACCATTCCCGAAAAGGATTGCTGGCAAATTGCTTTTCGTTATCGCTGATTATTATACTTGGAATGCCAAAACAACAAACAATGTTGCGCCATATGAACTGGAGCATCTTTTGGCCAGTTATTATTGCCACTGGTTCAGCCTCTACCCACCTGGTGAAATAGTCGATGGAAACTACTAGGAATTTGACTCGTCCTGGAGCTTCTGGAAATGGTCCTACTATGTCGATTCCCCATTGGTAGAAAGGCCACGGGCTTGAGATGCTTGTCAAGTCACATTGCGGTTGGCGTATCGTTGGGGCGTGTTGTTGGCATTTTTGACATTTCTCTACAACTTTGGTAACATCTTGGTACATCGTAGGCCAATAGTATCCAAGCCTTGCTGCTTTCTGAGCGATGCTGCGTGCCCCCGCATGCGCACCACATGCCCTGAAGTGGGCTTCCTGTAATACATAGCTTGCTTGTTCAGGTCCAACATATCTTAACCATGGAGTTAGGTATCCTTTCCTGTAAAGCACGCCTTCCTTGAGTGAGTATTATGGTGCTTTGATCCTTATCTTCCTTGCCTCGGTTGGGTCATCTGGCAGGGCTCCAGCTTTCAAGTAGTTTATGATCGGATCCATCCAGGTAGGACCTGTTTCTTCTACGGAGCTAACGACTTTGGCGTCGATACTTCTGCATGGGACAATTTCGACCAGGACATTTTTTATTAAGTGGGCGAAAGAAGAGGATGCCAGTTTGCTTAAGGCATCAACGCGTCTGTTCTTTGAGCGTGGGATTTGCGTTATTGCAAAGCTTTGAAAGTGTTTATGTAGTTCTTGGACTTTGGACAAGTACCTTTTCATTAGATCTTCTCGTGCTTCGTATAGCCCTTTCACTTGGTTCACTATTAGTAAGGAGTCAGTGTATACGTCTAACGCTCGAGCTTCCATCTGGATTGCGAGTTCCAGCCCTGCCACTAGGGCTTCATATTCAGCTTCGTTATTAGAGGTCCTGAAATCAAACTGAAGGGCTTAAGTTATCTCTTGGCCGTACGGGTCAGTCAAGATTAGTCCAGCTCCAGATCCTTCTATGCTAGATGCGCCATCGGTGAATAATGTCCATTTTGGTGTGTTGTCTTTGCCTGGTGTGCTGGTGACACTGTCGGTAGCTGGGTTGTTCGATGTGGGAGACTCGGCCAGGAAGTCCGCAAGAACTTGTCCTTTTATCGTTGAGCGAGGCTTGTATATTATTTCATGCTCTCCGAGTTCAATGGCCCATTTGGCCAAACGTCCTGAGTTCTCAGGTTTTAGAAGGACTTGCCTAATTGGTTGATCGGTCAGGACACATATCGTGTGTGCTTGAAAGTAACGGCGCAACCTTCGGACCGCGTGTACCAGGGCGAGAGCTACTTTCTCGAGATTGGGATAGTTGACCTCCGATCCTTGCAATGCCCTACTGACAAAGTATACTGGTCTCTGAATGCCACCCCGGTCTGTCAAGAGTACTGCACTTACTGCTTCCGTAGCTGCTGCCAGGTAGAGGACTAATGTCTCTCCGGGTCTGGGTATTGTTAAAGCTGGCGGGGATTGGAGATGGCTTTTTAATTCTTGGAAAGTTGCTTCCGCTTCAACACTCCACTAGAAATCTTTCTTGTCGAGACACCCCTTTAAAGTTTTGAAGAAGGCTAATGACCTCTCCGCCGATTTTGCTAGGAAACGTCCGAGTGCTGCGATTTTACCATTTAGGGCTTGGACTTCACGCAGAGTTCTTGGTGAGGCCATGTTGATTATGGCTTGAACCTTCTCTGGGTTCGCTTGGATTCCTTCATTTGTTATCATGTATCCCATGAATTGTCTGATTTCTACACCGAATGTACACTTCTTTATATTGAGTTTCATGTTTGCTTTACGAAGCGTGTCAAACGTCTCCACAATATCTGATATTAGGTGACCTTCACTCCTGCTTTTTATCACCATATCATCAACATAGATCTCTATGTTTCTACCAAGTTGACAAGCGAACATGTTGTCCATTAGTCTTTGGTAGGTAGCTCCGGCATTTTTTAAGCCGAATGGTATTTTCTCGTAGCAGAATGTCGCTTGCTCTGTGTGAAACGATGTCTTCTCTTCATCTTCCTTGGCCATGCGTATCTGATGGTAGCCTTTGTAAGCATCTAGGAAGCATTTGGTCTATTTCCGGTAGCGGGTAACTGTCTTTGGGGAAAGCTTTGTTCAGATTCGTGAAGTCGATGCACATGCGCCATGATCCGTCTGCCTTTTTCACCATTACAGGGTTGGAGACCCATCTTGGGAAAAATACTGCCCTACGTATTTTTGCTTCGACTAGCTTGGATACTTCCGTTGCGATCGCCTCACTTCGTTCCTTCGCTATGACTCGCTTTTTCTGCCAGACAGGGAAGGTTCTCGGGTGGATGTTAAGTTTATGCTCTGCAAGTTCTCGCGGTATGCCGGTCATGTAGGCGGGCGTCCACGTGAATATGTCTTTGTTAGAACGAATAAACTCACAAAGCTGCTCCTTCAACATTTTTGGTAGATTTGTTGATATTGTCAATGTTTGGTCGGGGTGTGCGTCATTGATAACTATATGTTCTGTGTCTCCAGTGTTGTTGGTTCTTTCGGGATGGTCTCTTTTCCGAGAAATGTTGTTGCAACTGTTTGGCTGGAATCTTTCGCCCTTTATAATAGCGATCCCTTCTTCCGTTTGGAATTTTACTAAGGCGTGTAAGGTGGAAGCCACAGTGCCGAATTTCATCATTCCTAGACGGCCCAGGATGATGTTGTAGGGTGAAGGGGCTCTTACGATCATGAAATCTGCCATCACTGTTCGGCTAACGTGACCTCGGTAGTCGCACAAGGTTATCGGCAAGGTTATTAACCCTAAAGGCCATGAAACTTGGCCGGCAAACCCGAAGAGCGGGGACGTTGGCGGCCGCATTGTCTTTTTTTCTTCTGCTGTCAGTTGCTCGAAACAATGCTCGTACATGATTTCAGTAGAGCTTCCACCGTCTACGTAAATTCTATGGACCCGTGTTGTACCGACTTCGGTAGTAATGATTAGCGGATTGTCACTAGTACAATTTTCTGGGATTGGATCATCCTCGCAGAACGTGATGCTAGGGAATGAGGCTCGGAGCCTTCCTACGTTTGGGCTTGCAGCTTGGACCATATGTATCTCATTTTTTGGCTTGGTATCGGTGCTAGCCTTTTTACTCCACTCTATTTGTGCTTGGTGATTCTCTTTTGATCCTGATGCCTGGTTGTTGTTGTGTGTCTTGGCCCCTCTGGCTAGGTGAGTCATATGCCCTTTCCGAACACACGCTTTAATCTCCTTTCGGAGGTCTATACAATCGTTGGTGTCGTGGCCGTGATCTTCGTAAAATTCACAGTACTTCGTTTGGTCCCTTTTGTTGGCGAGGGTGAACATTTTTGTGGGGGCCGAAGTATAGCCCTTCCTTCTGAGGTGGCCAGTATTTCTGCTGGTGATTTTATCAATGCGGTGAAAGCTTCACGCGGGGCCCTGTGACTTTCTGTATGTCGAGCGGCTGACCTGGAAACATGCTTATCCCTGTTTCTTCGTGGAAGGTCTTTGTATGTTGCGTGTTGTTTCATTTCTCAGCGTGGTTCTCGGAGACGGTTCTCATTGTTCGCGTCTTCAACTCGTATAAAGTTGTGGGTTTGAGTAAACAACTCTTCCAGTAACATGGGAGGTTTTGCGATTAGGTCTTTGAACAGGCTTCCCGGGCGTAGACCGCTAATGAATGCACCGGATACCATGACATCAGAGCGGTCTGCCATATGCAAGGTCTCTTTGCTAAATCGAGCTACGTAATCTTTTATTGACTCATCGGGTCGTTGTCATATGCCAAGGATTTCTGCTTGGGTCTTTTGGAACCTTCTTTGCTGCAGGAAGTTAGCCCTGAACTTATCTCTGAGCTGGTGAAAACCATCAATGCTTCCTGGTGCGAGGTTGTCGTACCAGAACCTGGCCACCCCAGATAGCGTGATTTGGAAGAATATACACCATGCTGGCTCTGGAAGTTTGTGTATGTCCATGGTTCCTATAAAGACCGTCAAATGATCGTCCGGGTCCGTTGTGCCATCGTATGTCCGCAAGTTGGTGGGAACCTTGATGCCGTCTGGCATGTCGTAATCTCAGATCCGTTTGATAAATGGAGAAGCTACTAAATATCGCACATCTTTCTCCGCTTCTTTAAATACAAAGGGCTCGTGGTAGAAATCATTATTCAACCTTGGTCTTTTTTTAGCTGTATCTTTTAAGGGCGTTCCTACGACGGTGGCACGACTTTTTGAGGGGTCATTGTTGTCGCTTTCCACGAAAGCGTTTTCTTTATTATTTCCCGGATGTAATTCATCTGAATCCGAGTTCCATAGTTCACTAACCGGTGGGTCGACGTCTGCCAAAACTCGTTGGTGCAGAACGTCTTTGAGCTTTTGCGTGAACACCTTGTACATGGCATTCATTCAGTCAAAGTTATGGACTACGAATTGCATCACAGGGGCTTATGAGTCTGGTCTCGAGGTAGGGTCGATGGGCCCGGCTGCATTGTGGGCGGTCGGGTTGGTTCGACATTGGGCTCGCCTTGATTATTCGTTGCTTCCTGGGTTGGAGTCTGATTCAGATTCTCTTCGCTCATGTTCATGGATTTGCTGTCGCTAGTGTGTGGTAATATGGGTTTTTATTTCGGGTCCCACGGATGGCGCCAAATGATGAAGCGTAGAATCACAGGTCAACGTTACGACGTGTTCTGTGACCAGGTTATCGTAACCGAGCTCAAGTGCTAGCTATCATATAACATAGTGACTGGTGGTTATGACGATACATAGTGTTACAACTAATATTATTAAGGAATCGTATGAAGGCTTATTGAAGGATAGAATTTTTAGGGTGGCGATTCCCTGTTGGTAACTCACATTTATCATGCGGTTTTACGCCACTAATCCGGATAGGACCCGAGTAATTCAGTTTGGAGGGAATAATTGTTTATATGAATTACTTCTTTTATATTGATAAAATAAATGCATTCATCGAAAGGGAGTGTGAACAGGAAATATAAAAGGGTACTGAGGAGAAAGTAGTAAGTGAGATACTTGTGAGTGTGAAGTGTGTCTATGCCCTTTGCATTCTCTTCTATTTATAAGGCATTGGCAAGCTTCTAAGTGAGTAGTTGCTGACTCACTCCTTTTATTCATGTGGATGTAATTTCTTTGCTCCATGTCCAAGTAATTAATATTTTACTCCATGTGCAGGCACTCATGTGCATGTAACTTCTTCTATTGATATTTTGCTCCATGCATATGTACGTTAGGCTTGCTTCATGCAAAATGACTCATGCTCTTTTATTTATAATATATAATATTGTATTGGTCATTTGTACTACTCATGAACCTTTATTTTTATAATATTGGTTATCCTACCATCGTCAAACTCTTGCTTATTTTTAATTTCTTACTTCACACCCTTCAATTCTTCACTACTTGTATTTTATCATACAAAACAAAAACAACACCTGACCACGTCACATATAAATGTCAAGTGGGTTTCAATTTCATCTTCTATATATTTGCATATTGCTAAAAAATAACGATTCATTTCACCAGAGTCACCTTACTGAACGCCATTTTCAATTTCACTATTATGAATTTATTATTTTTATCATTTTCAAAGATTTGGTTTATTCTAATTTCAACTATATTATGCAGCAACACCTTTTGTTTGTTTGTTCAATTGAAAAAGAGATGGGTAAATAGGTAATATTACATGTTAGATATTAGACTAAAATACACCGTTGGTCCCTAAACTTGCCCTTTTCATCGTTGGAGGTCCAAAACTTGGGTTTTATACTCTAGACAAATCCCTTGACCAATTTTCTGTTACTCAACGTCTGTTAATTTCCCATGTGCCTTGCACATGAGGGCAAAATGGTCATTTAATTATTTTGGTTAATTATTTTGGTGGTAAGACTGGTACAACCTTAGGGACTAACGGTGTATTTAATTAATAAAATTATACCATCACCACCACCACCCTCCCTTTATCTATTTTTCCTGCTTCTCTCTCTAAATTTTTGCTTCTCTCTCTAAAATTAACACCATCACTATTCTCAAATCTAATAAACTCCTCCACAAAAAAAAACATAATCTCAATCAAACACTATCATCATTCTCTCTCTAAAATTAACATCATTCTCTTTATATGAAATATATTGGTATAACCTTAGGTAATCCTGTTAACCTTTATCAACTTAGAAATTAACTCTTCAGTTTACAATATTCTTATTTCAAGCTAAATTGCTACTTTGTTTAATACAAGCACAACCATACTTTAAAGATCCAAAGAGATTCCAATAATTGGCTGATCCTATGTTCAAAGGAGTAATCCAAGAAAAGATATTAAATCAAGTAGTTAGTGTGGCAACTATGTGTCTGCAGGAGGAATCAAGTGTTCGTCCATTGATATCTGACCTTAGTGGAGCTCTTAGCTTCCTCACGGTAGCTCCAACAGAAGGGTTTATGCCACAACCATTCCAAGCCGATCGCACCAGTGCTCCACCTAAAAATATCAATCATCATCGTCGTCAACATCTGATTTAGACTCTGAGTCGGATCAAGAGCTAGACATAAAGATAGAGCCGTTTAACCGACCCGATCCCGATTGGTTGCCGGAACCAGAACCTGAACCTGGGTCGGAGCATGAGCAAGATCAGGAGTGGGATAACGAGCCAAATTGGGATTATGTTTTAGATAAAATTAAACATAATATATTTCAATATATATTTCATATATATGACCATTTTGCCTCTTTGGATCAATATATATTTCATATAAAGAGAATGATGTTAATTTCAGAGAGAAAATGGTGATTGTGTTTGATTGAAATTATGTTTTTTTTGTGGAGGAGTTTATGAGATTTGAGAATAGTGATGGTGTTAATTTTAGAGAGAGAAACAGTAAAAAGAGATAAAGGGAGGGTGGTGGTGGTGGTGATGGTATAATTTTATTGATTAAATAAACCGTTAGTCCCTAAGGTTGTACCATTCTTACCACCAAATAATTAAACAAAACAATGAAATGACCATTTTGCCCTCATGTGCAAGGCACATGAGGAAATTAACAGACGTTGACTAACAGAAAATTGGTCAAGGGACTTGTCTAGAGTATAAAACCCAAGTTTTGGACCTCCAACGATGAAAAGGGCAAGGTTTGTCCCACTGTGATGCTTTGGTACAAGTTTAGGGACCAACGGTGTATTTTAGCCTAGATATTATTTACATATAGGGGTGGAAACGAGCCGAGCCGCTCGTGAAAAGCTCGAGATCGAATCGGTAAAAAGCTCGAACGAGCCGAGCCTAAACGAGCTCGATCCCGAGCTCGAGCCTAAGTTTGGGTTCATTTAATCATCGAGCTCGAGCCCGAGCTCTATACAAAAGGCTCGTTTAGGCTCGCGAGCCTAAACGGGCCCTAGAAATATATACGTATATATATTTTCTATACGTATAACTGTGTTAACGAGCTCGAGCCTTGTGTTAACGAGTCGAGCTTTGTGTTAACGAGTCGAGCTCGAGCTTGTGAAAAATTTCACGAGCCGAGCTCGAGCTCAAAATGTGAGGCTCGAAATGAGCTTGAGCTCGAGCTCAAGCCTTTTATATATAAATGAGCCGAGCTCGAACTCTGGCGGGCTCGAATCGGCTCGTTTTCACCCCTATTTACATAATAGCTTATAATATTAAATGCATTTAAATATAATATAAATATGTTTTTGGATATATTTGTGTATTTTGAGGTTTTGAAAGGATAAGGAAGTAATTATAAAATTTAGAAGGATATTCATGTAATTTTAAAGTTTTGCAAGGACATACATGTAATTTTTTTTTAAACGAAATTACATCTCTATTACAACTAGTTTTAATACCTTTTTACAAAAAGATTAATTGCAAAGTTTTTGGTGTTCTATTGCTAATTTTCGGTTTATATCTTCTAATAAAGGACGTTTTGTTATTAAAACTACAAAAGATCACTGTAAGATAAATGTGCATGACAACATTTTTGCCAATAGTATTATGCATGGTGCCTCTACATCATCGAAAATTTAAACAAAGTATTTATTTTGTTATTTTTATTTAAGGTAAATTATGTATTTTCATAAAGCACATGTAATATTTTTACGTGTGAGTTTATTTTGGTTATAAATTGTGTGGTAGATAATGATCTAGATTGTGTCCTAGTAAATACCTCATATGATGTAATAAGTTCATTAATTAATAGAACTTGATATTAACTCATTGCATGTTCAAAAAATTCTCATCTTTCCCTCGTGACCATGGCACCGTTATAAACTTTCCACAAGTAAAAGCATACACAGCAACAATAATTAACATCTTCATTATTAAGATTTAGGAGTAACCTCCACAGACACAATGGGGTCGAGATTATCTTGTATGTGTTATCCCATGAATTGTATTATGTTATGTAATGGGCCAAGCCCGATTCTAGAATGTACTCTAAGGTTGTATGTATCTGTAATATGTATGAGAGGAAATCAAGCAATCAAATCAGTATACTCAATATACGATTGCTATCATTAACATGGTATCAAGCAAGTTAATTTTTTCCTAAAATCACGACCCTCCCAAAATAATTTACCACGCTCCTCTCCTCCCCTTCTCTGGTCCTTCGATCTCACATCATTCAACCCTAAACATCTTTTTCTATCCAGTTTTCTGTTTTCAGTAGTGTTTACGTGTTGGTGATTTGTGTTTTAGTCACAAATCCGCACTAACATCATTGTTCTTGTGCAAAGTCACAAGTTTAAAAGCTTCATGTACAAAATTTTTATTCCCATCCCACCCTTTTAATACCCTAAACACATCATGACAGGTTCCAACGAGCAACCCCAGGTTGCCCTCTCCGATAAGTTGTCGGTTGTCACCCATCACCACCTTTACACACGTGTTCCCGTCAAGCTTGACTTTGATGATTCGAACTATGCTTCATGGCATTTTTTCTTTGAACAACTTTGTGATACATACGACGTCATTAAACTCATTCATGGTTCTTCGAATGGGGGCACTACTAACACTCTCACTCCTCTTACTCCAGAGGAGCAAAAGGTAGACAAAATCATCTTGTCATGGGTCTTTTATACCTTATCTGAATCTCTACAAAAACGACTTGTTAATACAAATACGCCGTAAAAACGTTTATTTATATTTTACGATCTTCTAATGTTTTGTCGATAACAAACGTAAAATCATATTAACGAAACAAATAAAATACGTAAATGGTTTGAACTAATAGTTTTTAACATATTCACATAAAACACTAAAACAAGTATAAATGGTTTTATGATTTAGATATATATATGTACAACAACTAGTGCTTATATATTGGGTTAGCATATACTTAAACTAAGTATACTAAAATGGGTAAAAACAAGTATATACTAAAATGGGTAAAAACAAGTATATACTAAGGTTAAAACTAGCAAATGGTATTGACCCATAACCCATGGTTTTATATATACCACTTAACCAAGTTCATTGTATCCTTAAGGTACATTGTATCTAGAAAGAAAACCATGGATCAACCCATAACCCATGACCCATACCCAATGTCTAGATACATTGAACCCTTGGTGAGCACTCAAAAGAATGTCTAGATACATTGAACCCTTGGTGAGCACTCAAGAGATACATTGTATCTAGCTAAAGACCCATGACCCATAACCAAAATACCCATGGGTAAAAGGGAGCGTTCCACGGATCCCTGGCTTTGTGCTAGCCGGATCCCTTGTGGGAGGGATCCGTGGGATCCGGGGAAACAGTAGAGAATTTTCTCTATAAATAGAGAGCCATTTCTTCCTTTCTACTTACCACTTTTCACACATACTTCCTTCAAGTATTGTATCTCTCTAACCTTAGATCCAAGAGATCTATGTAGTTTGTCTTTTGTTTTTGTGTGATCTTATAGGTTCCTCTTAAAGGAAAGATCACCACTTCTTGAAGACGTGCAAGCTCAAGTCCATGAGTTTCCATGCTTCGTCATCATCAAGACAACGAAGGTTCTCTTGTTGATAGATCTACCTTTCTTCATAGATGTTGGGTTGAAGGCATTAGTGAAGAATGCCGAAAGTGTCAAGATGAAAGCATTAGTGAAATGTGCTCATCATCCGTGTAAAAGCATTAGTGAAGAATGCTAAAGGTGTCAAGACGAAGGCATTAGTGAAGGGTGCCAAGCGTTGTGTCAAAGACATTAGTGAATGATGCCGATGAATCAAATCAAGTAGCATTTGGGAAGAATGCTTAGGTCGTATAATCGATGAGGTGCATCGTTATACATATAAGTATTTGTTTATTTACAAGGATGGTGATATCTTTGATGGTGTTGTAACAAGGAGTAGATCTCCTTGAGATTAGGTGTTGTGTCGTGAAGGGTAGTAGTTCCTCCATAGTAATGGAATTAGGTGCTTAGCCTAGTACCTAACAAAGGGTAGGCGACGTTGTGATAGGATTAGTTCTCCTAAGGTGTGAAAGAACTCGGTGGTTAGCCTAGCACCGTATAAAGGGTAGGCGACGTTGTGTTAGGTGTGGTTCGCCTTGGTGTGAAAGAACTCGGTATTTAGCTTTGTACCGGAAAAAGGTTAAGCGACGTTGTGAAGGCTTCTCCGCCATAAGGAGTTGGTTTAGTGTTTACGAACTCTCGAGTAGGTGACTCGGGGAGTGGAGTAGGGCAAGGAAGGTGTCATTGTAGCCGAACCACTATAAATACTTGTGTCGTGGTGATGTGCTTCTTACTCTTTATCTTTCATTACACGTTTATATATCTATCTATCAACGTCCAACATAAACAACCAAATAGATTGACATAAGTCGATCTAAATATTTAAAAGGAATATTTAAATTGGTAAAACTATTCAACCCCCCCTTCTAGTTTTCCACACGACTGGTTAATGGTCGACCCAAATCCGCCAAAGCAGCTTGGGATTTTCTTGGTGATCTTGTGAAAGACAACAAAAGGGCACGCACTTCTGCCTTAAAGACGGAGCTACAATCCTTTAAACTTGGGGCCCTAAGTATGGATACATACTTTCAAAAAGTTGAATCCATAATGACAACACTCGCTAGCCTTGATTCACCCGTAGATGATGAAGACGTGGTTCATTATGTTCTAGATGGTCTCCCGGATCAATACAACCAAGTTTGTGGTTATATGCACTATCGCGACACGTTTCCTGATTTGAAGACGGCTCGCTCTATGCTCATCACCGAAGAGATGTGACTAAAGTCTAAATCTCCTGCTCCTCCGATGGATTCATCCTCAATGGTTTTTTTGACGGAAAAATGTAACACACGCAATCCCACTAATCCCCAAGTTAAGTCTCGCAACCCGTGTATTAACCATGCAAAAGGATATTGTCGATATGGGGCTAGTTGTAAGTTTGTTCATGATACTCATCCTAAAACTATGGGGCGTACAGTGGAGCCAAAATACCCTATTACTACTGAAGATGCTATTATTCGTGTTCTTAGTAGGCTAGGTATAACCCCCCAAACCAATACCCCATCTACCAGACTTAGTAGACCACCTATCTTATCTGGGCCTTCAGCTTACTTGGCCACATCTCCAGCAGCCAACCCTTCATACAACTTCAGCCCAACTACTAACCAATTTACACCAACTTACGGCCCTCATGGCTTTACTACACCGTCGGCCCAATCTGCGCTTGTCCCACAGCAGCCCACTATCACCCAAGCCCAGCTGAACCCCACACCACCCCAATCAGCCCAATACACACCAACCGCACCCCACCTCCCCTGGCTACTGTTCATCACGCGGGTCCGGGACCAGAGACAATTTTACCCCATGCTTTTACCACCGGCACTCTTCAAGATCTCATGCCCGGTGCATGGAACATGGATACAGGTGCGAGTTTACATCTTAATTCCTCGAGTAATAGTCTTAGTAACGTTTTTAATATGTGCATGTATCCGTCCATCTCGGTTGGTGACGGGCACTTCATTCCCGTCATCAATACGGGGCATAGCATTTTGCCAATTCCTAGTCGACCACTCCACTTAAATAATGTTCTTATTACCCCTATATTGTTAAAAATTTAATATATGTTCGTCAATTTGTTCGCGATAATAAATGTATTGTTGAATTTGATCCTTTTGGTTTTTCTGTTAAGGATTTTATGACGCGTCGGGTGCTTCTCCGATGTGACAGCACCGGGGATCTTTATCCTGTCACTTCTCCATCTCCAGTCCCTCAAGCTCTCCTTATCAGTCAACATACGTGGCATAAGCATCTTGGACATCCAGGAAGCGAAGTGTTACGTCATCTTGTTTCACATAAAGTTATTTCATGTAATAAGGAACAACCCCTCGTCCTTTGCCACGCATGTCAACTTGGAAAACAGGTTAAACTTCCATTTTCTAGTTCTAAGACTATGGTTAATGCTTGATTTGATATTATTCACTCGGATGTGTGGACTTCACCCGTCCCGAGTCTATCAGGTTTTAAATATTATGTGTTATTTTTTTAGACCATTATTCTCATTTTGTTTGGGTTTATCCATTAATTAACAAATCCGATGTTTTGTCCAAATTTGTTCTTTTTTGTAATTATGTTCACACTCAATTTCCGTGTGAAATTCAATCCTTTCAGTGTGATCATGGTGGTGAGTTTGATAACCGTACCCTTCATAAACTTTTTGCCGACAATGGCATTCAGTTTCGTTTTTCATGCCCCAAAACCTCTCAACAAAATGGCAAATCCGAACGCATGATTCGAACTATAAATAACCTCATCTGAACCCTGCTATTTCAAGCAAATCTTCCACCAACCTTTTGGGTTGAAGCCCTCAACATGGCTATCCACCTGCAAAATATCTTACCTTCCACTGCTATTTCCAACGACACACCCTATACCCACATGTTTGGACAAAATCCCGATTACAGCCTCCTTCGCACATTTGGCTGCTTATGTTACCTCCATCTAGACCCTCCTCACAAACTAGAACCCCGCGCCACACCCTCCATCTACTTAGGGCAAGCCTCAAATCACTGTGGCTATCGTTGCCTCGACTTACACACCAACAAAATTATCCTTTCCCGACATGTCACATTTGATGAAACCATCTTTCCTTATGGCACCTCTAAACCTACATCGGCACCACACTATGACTTCTTAGATAACTCACCCATAATATATCCAACATTTTCACCCTCTTTAACTAATAATACACCTCCTCACACACCTGAACCAACAACATCAACACAAACTTCACCACAACAAGACACCTCACCACCACTACACCACCACCCACCAAATCTCCTACAATCATCACTAACCCACCGCACAACCCCAATCCTGTCTCAACTCATTCCATGGTCACACGATTTCGGGTCGGGACAAATCGTCCTATTATTCGTCCTAACATGCTCGTATCCTCCATATCTCCCTTACCAAAATCCTATCACGAAGCTCACAATGACCCAAAATGGCAAAATGCTATGCAAGAAGAATACAATGCCCTTATTAAAAATGGAACTTGGACTTTGGTTCCTCGCCCTGCTGACAATAACATTATTCCATGTATGTGGCTTTTCCGTCACAAGTATTTGGCTGATGGCACTCTTAGTCGCTACAAAGCTCGTCTTGTCGCGAATGGTAGTAATCAGATGGAGGGAGTGGATGTAGATGAGACTTTCAGCCCGGTTGTTAAACCTGTAACTATTCGGATAATTTTGAGTCTTTTCATTTCTAGACATTGGCCTATTCATCAGCTTGATGTCAAGATCGCTTTCTTACATGGTGACTTATCTGAGACTGTATACATGTATCAGCCCTCAGGCTTCAGAGATTCTGTACACCCAGATTATGTATGTTTGTTACAGAGGTCTTTACATGGACTCAAACAGGCCCCAAGAGCATGGTTTCAGCGATTTGCTTCATACATTACTCGGGTTGGATTTTCTCATAGCCGTTGTGATCCATCTCTTTTCATTTTTCAGCATGGTACCGATACAACTTATTTATTACTCTATGTTGATGACATTGTCCTCATTGTTTCTTCAGAGAAATTGTTACAACATATTATTCACTCTCTTCATCAAAAGTTTTCCATGACAGATCTTGGACCTCTTAATTATTTTCTGGGCATTTCTGTTACTCAAGACTTTACGGGGATTGTTTTTATCTCAGAAGAAATATGCTATAGAGGTTTTGGAGTGGGCTAACATGGTTACTTGTAACCCCTGTCAGACCCCTGTTGATACAGAGTTTAAACTAGGGGATCAGGGTGATTCGGTCTCAGACCCCAAGTTATATCGAAGTCTCGCCGGCTCTCTACAGTATCTCACGTTCACCAGACCAGACATTTCTTATGTTGTCCAAAAAGTTTGTCTTCATATGCATGACCCTCAGGAGCCCCATTTTTCTGCTCTCAATAGGATCCTTCGATACGTTCAGGGCACTTTGGATTATGGTTTACAGCTTTTTTCATCCTCTACTACTGAGTTGGTTGCCTATTCTATTGCGGATTGGGCTGGTTGCCCCACTACTCGAAGATCCACATCTGGTTACTGTATATTTCTTGGCAATAACTTACTATCTTGGTCTTCTAAGCGTAAAAAAACGCTATCTCGTTCCAGTGCTGAGGCCGAGTACCGGGGTGTTGCAAATGTCGTTGCTGAAACTTGCTGGCTCCGCAACTTACTTCGAGAACTGCACACTCCATTATCCTCTGCTACGATTGTATACTGTGATAATGTCAGTGCAGTCTACTTATCATGTAACCCAGTTCAGCATCAGCGTACGAAGCACATTGAGATTGACATATTAAGATTAAAACTGCTAGATATTTAGATGGTGTGCGAATGGTTATGATCGGGTGGTGGTGGCGGCAGGAAGGGATGTAGGTTGGGGTGGGTAATATGTGTTGTGTTGTTTTGTTTTGTCCTAATAACTTAATACGCTATATGTATGCAAAGTTACATAGTCGTTTACATTTGGTCTTTCTAGTTTATAAAAAGCAGTTCCGTTTTTTCTAAGTTTTTGTTTTCCTATTTCTGACACATATATTTTTTAGTTGGTTTTTTTCTTCTGCACGCTTTTTTTTTAATTTTGACCAAAATCGATTCAATTTTGACTTTTTAATAACCAATTATATTGCTCGATTTCACATACATGGCAAAATTGAGCTCTCCTATTAGACTAATTTTTTTTCCAATCTGCACGATTTTTTTTAAGATGAATATACAAAGGAACTTGAAATCAAGCAAGTAGAATTCAAGTTAGGGGAGGATTGTTGGGATATAGAAAGATAAAGTGCTGAAGAATGATAAAGTACTGAAGAAAGTCAAAGTGCTGAAGAAAGTCAAAGTACTGCTAATGAAGAAAGTCAAAGTACTGCAAAGCTTAAAAGACTGTTATATCGTTTATGGAAAGCTTTGTTATTCTAGAATATTCTTAGTTTAGATTACTTGTCGTACAAGGGTTAGAGTTGTAAACCGACTAGGGTTATCCTTATGCCTATAAAAGGACCCCTAGATTGGCATTAGATATACGTTTTTAGAATACGACTTTAGAGAGAATATTAGAGTTGTTAGGGATTGTTAGCGAATCTGTGTATCAAGCAGGTTCAGATTATTAATAAAATTGTCAAATTTAAAGTTATTCTTCTTAGCTTTATTGAAGTAGTTTCCGCATACTTAGTAAAGTTATATCAGTGTTTCATTGTTAGTGACTTAGGATTTATCTGAGGTTGCTAAGCCCTTACAAGCTACATAGTTAGTTTGGTCAGAGTATATCGATCCAACAAGTGGTATCAGAGCTTGTGTAGAAACTCTGATTAAGAAGAAACCCTTAAAAACCGATTTAACAACAAACCCTGAAGATGTCGACTGAAGCTGCACCACCCCCATCCATCACCTCACTCAGAATTCCTATCATCAAGAAGGGAGAGTATGATCTTTGGAGCATGAAGATGAGGCAGTACATTGCTATTACAGATCATGTACTATGGAATGTAATTGTCAATGGTAATGAAGTTGTTGCAGAACCTGTAGAAGTTCCTGGACAACCTAAACCCTCTAAGACTGCCTTACCAGCAACTACAGTAAGAAATCAAGAAAAGGCTCTCAACATACTATTGTCTGCTATTCCTGATGGTCACCTACTCAAGTTCCATGATGCTAAGGATGCAAAACAACTATGGGCTGCTCTCAAGACAAGATTTGGAGGTAATGATGTGTTGGGAATTATGTGAAGTTTGGATTATGCTGATATTACTGCCGAAGAGATTCTACTGAAGTAATGTGGATTCTGCCGAAGACATAATCTGCTGAAGTTTAATAGTTATTAGTTTGTTTCTGCGGAAGTGATTATTCCGTATTTAGTATATTTAGTTTGGATATACATGAGCTTTATTAGGAAGTGATTGTGTATATCTTATTTAGTTTTATGTTTATACGTTTCTTGGGAAACGATTTAGGGTTTTGTTTAGGGTTCCTTGTCTATAAAAGGAACACAATAGAATGAGTTATGGACCAATTGAAAAACAAAGTTTTAGTTAATATAACGATCCATAGAGGATCACAGAGTTCTTAGTTATTTACTTGTGTTTATATTCCGCTGATAAATATAAGTAGTAGAGATTGTCTTTTATTGTGCTTGTGATTACATAGGCATATATAACGATCCACGAGCTCAAGATCTATCAAGGTCTGTCTGTTTCAACAAGTGGTATCAGAGCCTCGTGAGAGTCTCTACGATACTAAGGACAAGTTTTTCTGAATATCCATACAACCATAACAAAAATTATCATGCCTGGATCAGATGTTGATGCTGAATTCACCAACAACCAAAACTCCACCCATCTGCAACAACTAAGTCTCTCAAATAGCAATGCTAAGTTTCCTTACCTAAAAAGGGAGGAGTATGATCTTTGGGCGATGAAGATGCAGAACTGGATCTCCAACATTGATTGGAATTTATGGGAGATAGTCTTGAAGGGAAACAGTTTGAAGAGAACTACCACGAATGCTGCAGGTATGATGACTAATGTTCCTCCCAAAACTGCTGAAGAATTACTGGCAGTTCAGAGAGAAACCAAGGTTAGAACCATTCTTCTTCAAGCTATTCCTGAGGATCACTTGAGTGATTTTCACTTCATGCAAGATGCTAAGGACATATGGTTAGCTATTAAGGCAAAGTTCGGTGGGAATGAGGAGTCTAGGAGACTAAAAAAGTCTATGCTGAGACAACAGTTTCAGGATTTTCAAATCTCTGAAGAGGAAGGAATTCACAAGGGCTATGACAAGTTTCACAAGATTTTAAGTCAGTTAAATCAGCTGCAGGCAAAGCCAGATAATGATGATTGTAATTCTAAGTTTCTGAGGTCTTTACCTCCATCCTGGCTACACGTAAGCATTGCTTTAAAAGCTAAAGGTGGGTTGGACATGATTACCTTTGATGAGCTGTACCACAAACTTAAAGCTCTTGAACATGATGTAAGAAGTCCTTTTAGATCATCTTCTTTTGCTAGTCACACTGCATTCGTTGGAGCCTCTACCCCAAAGATAAGTTATGGTCCAAGCCCAACATATTCATCATCATCTTATGCTACTCCTTCATCAAGCTCTCATTCTAAATCAAGTGGTATTATGGAAGATGTTCTTGGATCCTTCTTTGTTGATTATGATCCTCAGCAGGATCTGGCCTATGAGGATTTTGATCAGGTGGACCCGTTTGAGATGGAAGAGATGAAGCTGAGGTGGCAGGTGGCCATGCTTTCCATGGATATCAAGAATTTTGAGCGAAAAGCTGGTAGAAGGTTTGGATTCAACGGACGAGATCCATCGAGGTTTGACAAGAGGAAGGTTAAATGCTTCACATGTCAACAGATGGGTCACTTCTCTAGAGAATGCAAAGACAGGAAAGCTGGTGATGAGACAAGATACTCTTCTTATCAGCAGTATCAGAAGGAGGCATGAACTTCAAAGGGATCAGCTGCTTTGGTCACGTTAGATAGCAATGTGGACTGGAAGCAACATGAGAAGGATGATAATGATGGTCCTGGTAATGATAACGTTGGTTTGATTGCAAGCTGTACTTCAGAGGATAGGCATGATCAGATTGCCTTGATGGGCATCTCTCAGGTACAAAACTGTTTGTTTGGTTGTAGTGAGCGTTATAATGAACTAAAAAAGGCTTATGATATTTTGGAACCTAAATATAATGAATACTATGTGGAAGTTGAAGCTTATAAACAGGCTTTAAAAACACTAGAAAGACAAAAGGTTTGGTTTCAGAAGAATCAAATAGCTTATGATGAGAAGATAGGTGTATTAGAAAGGGATCTCGAATGTGCTACTAATGAGTTAAAGTGGTCTGAAAAATTAAGAGCAGATGTAGTGTCAGAAAATTTAGAGCTTAAAGAGAAACTTAATGAGGAAATTGCTAGGCATAAAGAATGGTTATTAAATGGAAACAAGTTAGCTAGTCACATCTATGCTAGTCAAACTCCAAATACTTCTATAGGTTTAGGCTTTAAGAAGTATGTAGGATTAGAAGCTAGAGATGACACTCGCAAATCTACACCAGCAGGCCTAGCTAATTTTGTGAAAGAAGGTGACCTACATGCTGTCCGAGGACCTATTAGAGGTGAGCACATGCCCATTGACCTTTCCATTACAGTTGACTTTGATGGATCACACCATCTCTATGGCAAAAAGTCAAATGACTTGCCAGACCCTGATACTTCTTCTAATGACTTTGTCTCTTGTGTTAACAGTGACAAGTCCTCCAAGCAAGGGTCTACAGAGTGTGATTCAAATGACAAGTCTGACCTTCCCAAGTCTTCACCCCTGCCTGCACCCAAGACTACCAATAAGCATGTCAGAGTTGCTGCCAAGGAATCAACTTCCAAGACAGTTGCCTCTGAAGACTTGCTTTTTAATTCTTTGCATAATAGTACTGTTAAAAACAATTCTTTTCATGGTTTTGGTTTGAATACTTCTGCTTGTAATAACACATCTTTTGGTTTGAATAAATCTTCTAAACAGAAGACATGTTTTGTGTGTGGAAGTAAATTTCATTTAATTAAGGATTGTGATTATCATGAGCAGAGGATGAATAGGTGTGGTGATTCTAGGAAATCTAGACCAATGTGGACCAATGTTAATGATATACCACCTTATGTTCCACAAGCTATTAATACTAATACTCCTTTTCCTTGGAGGAGACCAGTTGTAAAACCATATGTTCAACCAACCAGTGAATATTTTAAAAATGGTTTTTGGCCTAGATATGTTAACCTTATGACTGATGGGAAAGGGTACTGGGACACTGCTGTCAAGACCTCAGCAGGTTGTTCTTGGAATAAACAGGGACCTAAGTTTCAATGGAAACCCAAGAACAATAGTGGATCTTATACTTCTGCTTGGCATAACTCATATGATCCACAAGGCAGGTTCAAGTCAGCAATGACTTGAGCCTCCATAGTGTACTAATTCTCTGTATATTTTTTGTTGTTGTTGTAGGATCATCCCCTTAAGCATAAAGATGTTGGCATTGTTGATAGTGGTTGTTCAAGAAGTATGTCAGGAAACAGGGATATGATGCATAACTTTGTACCCATTAAAGGAGGAGGCAATGTAACCTTTGGAGGAAGTGATGGAAGAATTACTGGGAAAGGGACCATCAAAACACCTCAGCTGGACTTTGAGAATGTATATTATGTCAACGAACTTCAACACTTCAATTTGTTTTCAGTCTCACAAATATGTGACACCAAGAACAAAGTACTCTTCACAGAGGATGAATGTCTTGTGCTATCTAAAGACTTCAAACTCCCAGAAGAAACTTCAATTCTGCTGAAAGTTCCTCGCAGTCACAATCTTTATACATACAACTTAACTGATGTCAAACCAGCAGGTGACTTAACATGTTTGGTGGCTAAAGCATCTGTGGATGAGTCCACCAAATGGCACAGAAGGATGGCCCATGTCAACTTCAAGACCATAAACCAGCTCTCCAAACTGGGCCTTGTTCAAGGTCTTCCTTCCAAAGTTTTCACCAATGATCATAACTGTGTTGCATGCAACAAAGGAAAGCAGCACAAAGCCTCATACAAAGTTGTTCCTGTTACGGCAGTAAGCCTTATTTCTGAACCTCTTCAGCTGCTTCATATGGATCTGTTTGGTCCAACTCAAGTGAGAAGCATTGATCATAAATATTTTTGTCTGGTGATCACTGATGGTTTTAGCAAATTTTGTTGGGTATTCTTTCTAAGGAACAAAGATGAAACATCTAGAGTATTGAAAGACTTCATTACCCTTATTGAAAATCAGTTGAACAAAAAGGTGAAAGGAATCAGGTGTGATAATGGGACAGAGTTCAAGAATGCTATACTTATAGAACTCTGTAGGTCAAAAGGAATCAAACGGGACTATAGCACTCCAAGAACCCCTCAACAAAATGGGGTAGCAGAAAGGAAAAATAGGACCTTAATAGAGGCTGCAAGATCAATGCTGGCAGACTCTAAGCTTCCAACCATGTTTTGGACTGAAGCTGTTGGTACAGCTTGTTATGTACTAAATAGAGTGTCCATTACTAGACCACATCTCAAAACACCATATGAACTTCTTTTTGGGAAAGTTCCAGTTATTCATTACCTTAAACCGTTTGGCTGTCAAGTGACAATTCTGAATACAAGTGATCCGTTAGGCAAATTTGATGAGAAAGCTGATGATGGTTACATTGTGGGATATTCTGCTCATAGTAAGGCATACAGGGTTTACAATGTATCTGCTAAGAAGATTGAGGAGACATTGAATCTGAGGTTTCTAGAAGACAAGCCTAATGTTCAAGGACAAGGTCATGTTTGGTCATTTGACCTTGATTACTTGACTGATTACTTGGGTTATTCTAGACATATGGCTAACCAACATGCAGATTCTCAAGCATCTCCAACTACCAGTGCAGAGACTATGGATGCTCATTCTGATAGTGGGTCTGAAGATGATGAACAACCCATTGTAGTGCCTTCTTTCTCCCCGAACAATTTTGTAGGTGACACTTCTAAAGATTATACTGATGTGAGTGAAGATGAATTCCATTATGCTGAGGACCTTGCCAGACTGAAGAAACAAGAGTATGTAGCCAATTTAGATGCTGAGAGAAATGTTGTGGAGAGTGCCAGTGGAAACATCAATTCTGCTGAAAGTGATTCTGTTTCTCCTTACCTCTCCCATTCGGCTGAAAGGCATGTTGACTCTACTCCTATCTCTACTAGAGTGTCAACAGACCTTGGAGAACCTTATACACGGTTTCCAAAACCTTCAGATCTTGGTCATCATCAACCTAAAGCAGGAATCTTCAACACACCTTCCTATGACACTGACTTTGAACCTACTGTGACTAATCTTGATTCCTCCATTGATGTCAACACCACTACTACTACAAGGATCAACAATGCTCATCCACAGACTAATATTATTGGTGATCCTAATGCACCTGTTAGAACAAGGGGTACTGTAGCACGTTCTAAATATGGTCAGGTGGCTTTTATCTCTTATGTCTCAAATCAGCAGAGAGACAATCACACAGACTATGAACATTGTTTGTTTGCTTGTTTTCTCTCACAAGTGGAACCAACCAGTGTTACTCAGGCTCTTGATGACTCAAGTTGGCTTGAGGCAATGCAGGATGAGATGCAACAATTTCAAAATTAGCAGGTATGGATATTGGTACCACTACCTGATGGAAAGTATGCTATTAGGACTAAATGGATTCTGAAGAATAAGAGAGATGCACGAGGTGTTGTCATTAAAAACAAAGCCAGATTAGTGGCACAGGGGTATAGACAAGAGGAGGGGATAGATTATGATGAAGTGTTTGCACCTGTGGCAAGAGTTGAGGCTATACGGATTTTCTTAGCTTATGCATCCTATATGGGTTTTATGGTCTATCAGATGGATGTTAAAGGAGCCTTCTTGTATGGTGAAATTGAAGAGGAGGTTTATGTCACTCAACCTAAAGGATTTGAAGATCCAGATCATCCTAATCATGTTTACAAGGTAGTCAAAGCTCTCTATGGACTACATCAGGCACCCAGAGCCTGGTATTCTAGGCTTTCTACATTTCTTCTGAAGCATGGTTATAGAAGAGGTGCAATTGACAAGACTCTGTTCCTTAAGAAGAATTCCACAGACATTATTCTTGTGCAAGTGTATGTGGATGACATTATTTTTGGATCCACAAAGGAAGCTTGGTGCAGGGAGTTTGAGGAGCTTATGAAGGGAGAGTTTCAGATGAGTGCCATGGGAGAGATGACTTTCTTTTTGGGTCTCCAAGTTCAGCAGAAACCTGATGGTATCTTTATCAGTCAGGACAAATATGTGAGGGACATCTTGAAAAAGTTTGGTATGGAGGGTGTAAGGACTGCCACTACACCTTATGAAGCTCCAAAGTCAAAGACCAACAATGAAGCAGATCCACCTGTGAATGTTCATTTGTACAGGTCTATGATTGGCTCTTTGATGTATTTAACAGCTTCAAGGCCTGATATTACTTTTGCTGTGAGTGTTTGTTCACGACATCAAGTTACTCCACTGACTTCCCATCTCAATGCTGTTAAGAAGATCTTTAAGTACCTCAAAGGCCAACCTTAACTAGGTCTTTGGTACCCAAAAGAGTCTCCTTTTAAGTTGGAAGCTTATAGTGATAGTGACTATGCTGGTGTAAATCTGGATAGGAGGTCCACCACTGGAGGTTGCCAATTCCTTGGAAAGAGATTAATTTCTTGGCAATGCAAGAAACAGACTATCGTGGCTACCTCATCTACTGAAGCAGAGTACGTTGCTGCTGCAAATTTCTGTGGACAGGTTCTTTGGATTCAAAATCAATTGTTGGATTATGGGTACAATTTCATGAACACAACAATTTTTATTGATAATCAAAGTACCATATGCATTGTTAAAAATCCAGTTTTTCACAGTAGAACAAAACATATTGAAATCAGGCACCACTTTATAAGAGATGCATATGATAAACATTTGATAAAAGTGGTCAAAATTCATACTGATGATAATGTGGCAGATTTGTTAACAAAGGCTTTTGAAGGACCAAGGTTTCAACACCTTGTGGTCCATATCGGTATGCTTAACCCTTAACTGCAAAGTTTAAGGGGAGGCATAGGCCTCAGGGGAGGTATATGCCTCAGGGGAGGATTTGTGTATACTTTGCATTTTGCTATGTAATTTTGTATATTTGTTTGATTTTATCTAACTCTAACCAGCTAATGTAATCTTAGTTTGTGTTTCTTTGTTGGTTTGTGTGTTTCTCTGTTTTTGTTCTGTTTTGCAGTTTGGTTGTTCATTTGGAATATGGTCAAGAAAGCTCTAAAGCTTGTTTCTACTGAATTCAAAGTGCTGAAGTAAGTCATTTGTTTCCTCTGAAGACAATGTACTGAAGTTATATGGTTCATTCAAAAGAAGTACTGAAGCAACTTGTTCATTCATTCATTCAAGGAACAGTTTACAGCTTACAGCTTACAGCTTACAGAGTACAAACAACATCAAATGCATCTACATGATCTGCTAATCCTAATCTATTACATATCATCTATTCCAACATCTAACAGGCTGTTGGATATGCATGATCGCTCACATCTTTCACATTAGATGCTGGATATGCATTTGTCAAGTCTTGCATAACCACCCATTTATTCTATCTCGATGGCTGGAGATGCATAACTATTATGATGAGGATGCTAATGATCAAAATGGAGAGGATGGATTGATGCAAATCATGATGATGAAGAAAAATAATGTGTCCTTTGTGCTTCATCTATTGATTTCAACCAAAATGCAACCCATCTACTATCCTGAAGCATTTCCTCTATACGATGTGTGTTGATGCACCAAAACCTGATGCAGAAAGACCAAGAACCACCTCTCTATCTTTAGGGAGTGGTGGATTTCTGGCTCGTGGCCTTCGTTGAGGCTGAGGTGCTGGAGGTTGGGAGTAAGATGTTCTCTCCTTATAGGAGTCATCAGAATCATCAGCAGATTCACTTGGATTCACTACACTATCATCTTCTGAAGAAGGAAGAAAGGGTGATTTCTTTGGTCGTGGATATGGTTGTGGAAAGTAATGAAGCCATGGGTTTGTATCATCACTTGATGATGATGATGATGAGGATGATGTTGTGAGATCTATGATCTCAGGTTTGGTACTCATGTTTTATTGTGGTTAATTTTGAAGCATTGGTGGAATTAGGGTTTGCAGTGAGATTTGGGGGTTTTTGATGAAGAGGTAAGTGTGCATTGGGATTGTTTTATAGACGGTTTCAAGTGGTAATGAGATTTAATGCGAGTGGGTGAAACAGTAAAAAGATATTTACTGAAGCTTCTTGAATACGTGATCTGTTTCTGCTGATAAGTATTCTTCAGCAGAATGGCTAGTGTTTCTACCGAAGTTGAAAGTGAAATTGTGTAAAAGTAGAAGTCCACGTCAGCATTGGTCAACTTTGACCAAAATTGGGCAATTTCTACTTATTCTCTACTGGCATATATTCGTCCCATATTAAGTGATTCACTTGTTACTCTCATTCAAAACACTTCCATTTGTGTAATTCGTAACCCTAACTTTCAAAATCTCTCATGGAGCTTCAATTCAAACATGATCACAATAAGGTCGCTTTTCTGGGAACTGCTAATGGTGACGAGTTGTATAGACCGATGATTGAATTCTTACAGAGATCAAAGATTCAGTATGCTCTAACACATTCTCCAAATGCTATATATGAATCATTGGTTACTCAATTTTGGGCATCGGCTACGAAAAGGAGTGATACAGAGATTGTAGCAAGGGTTGACGGAACAGAGTATGTGGTGACAGAGGAACTGATCAGAAGACAACTTCGTTTGAATGATGAGAATGGAGTTTATCATTCTAATGCTGCGGTGGTACTTGATGGGCTTAGAGCAATTGGATATCAAGGTACGAGGACTGACATGTGGTTAAAGAATCAGCTTTGTCCTATGTGGAGGTTTTTGGTTCATACATTGCTTCAGTGTTTAAGCAATAAATCCGGAGGATGGGATCAGTTTTCGACTCAATTGGGATGTGGTATTATTTGTCTATCTCAGGGTTTGACTTATAATTTTTCTAAGTTTATTTTCAATAATATGGTTGAGAATATAACTAGGAAAAAGGGCAAGTTTTTTATGTACCCTAGGTTTTTACAGATGATATTGGATGTTTCTACCCAAACCCAAGCTTTTCATCCCATTGGAGTTTTATCTTCTAAGTTATTTGCTTCAATGAGAACTAAATTTGAGGGGACACATTTTCCTTTATTACCAGCCATGTTGCCTCAGGGGAATGAGACTGCTGATGAGGTTAATGTTGTTATTGATACTACTTATGGTAATCCTTCAGTTGCTATTGATGAGGGCCCTTCTGCTACTGCTGAGGCATCCTTACCTTCACCTAGACCATGTCCTAGTCCATCTCCTACACAAGTTTCTCTTGATGAGGTTCAGGTTAATACTGATAGATTGCCCACACCTAGTCCTGAAAGGTTCAATGAACCTCCTATTACTACTGAGCAATCAGTTGGTGCAACTGAGGATCCTATTACACTTACTTCAATATATACTCTAGTGAACAAGTATGCAGGTGAGGTGGCTGATCTCAAGAAGGAGCTTGCAGAGACCAAGTCTACTCTTGGTGCTAAGATTGTGGAGTTGCAGACTAAAGTTGAGAACTTGGAGGAATTATTGGGTCAAAGGGGTAAAAAGAGAGTTTTGGTTTCTTCTAAAGAGGAGCAAGAAGAGACTCAGCATGCATCACTAGGAATCTTGGCTAATGCAGCTCTTACATCTGATGTTTCTTCTCCTATTGTTGAATCTTCAAGGAGCAAGGTGCCTATTATATTTGCTAGAAAAAGAAGAAGACAATATTTGAATAAGGTATCTACTGAAACTTCAAAGGAGCCAAATGTTGTTGATGCATCTGCTGATATTCTAGTTGAGGAGGTTGTTTCTGATCATGGTCAAGCCTCATTTGTACCAGAACAACCAAATTCTTCACCTTCAGCAGATGATGATGATGAAGTTTTTATGGCTGGGAGAATTTATAAGTTGAATTCTTCATCTGAAGTTTTCTTTACACCTGTTGAGGAATTGTCTCAACATGTTTCTTCTGATGTTGGTTTGGTTGTTCCTTCTGAAGCTCAAATTGGTTCTGCTGAGGAATCTTCTGACAAAGGAAAGGAAGCTGTAATTGATGATATGATTGGCTCAGGTCTGGTAACTGAAGAAGAAAATCAAGCTCAAGCTAGGATGTTTGCTGATTATGAAAATATGCAGAAGAGTCGTGTAGTTGCTGAATTTCTTCAAGCTCAGTCTGATTCTAATTTGTCTACTGAAATAAAATTAGAGCTTGATGCATTACTTCCTAAGATCACTGATGATCAATGGGATGCTTATACTACTCAAGGTGCATCTGATCCAAATCTTGCAAAACTTATATTAGGAGCATCTTTTGATAATGAAAATTTTGTGGATCAAATGGTGGCTCTTGGCAATCAAAAGAAGCAAGAAGCGGCTGCAAAGAGGAGAGCTCTTATTGCTCAAAGAAATAAAGCAAAAAGAGAAAAACCCATGACTATAGTTCAAAAGAGGAATCATATGAGGAGAGTTGTGAAGAATCATAGTTCTACTATTTATAATTCTGGCATGTCAATGAAGCAAATCTCTGCTTTGTCTGATGATGCTTTGATCAGACAGCATAATATGATTATGAAGTTTTCTTCATCTGGTTCTACTTCTTCTTCTAAATTGGAAAGGATTGCTACTATGTCAGATGTTCCTAAAGCTAAGAGACCTAAAACAGTTGATATAGTGGATAATTTTGATGCTGTTTTGCCTCTGGTGCTCTCTCCAGTTGTTACTTCTGAAACAACTTCTGAAGTTAATCCTTTCACTGATATGGTTGTTTCTGCTGAGTCTTCTCGTGTTTCTTCTGAAGCATTGCCTAGTGTGGATTTGGGTGATCCATTGAGTAAGGAAGATGATCTACAGATTGATACAGATAAAATAGCTGGTAGGAGGCAGAAAAGTGTGGTTAAAAGGAAACTTACTTCCTTAAGGAGTTCTGTCAGACTGGCTAGGAAACATCTTTCCAAGAGTATTTCTTTAGATCTCACGGCTGCTGAGTCAACTTTTATTATAGTTGGACCTGTTGAGGTTTTTCCTGTAGGTACACATGAGGTATTGGTCAATTGGAAAGCTGGGACGTTCAATACTGTTTATCGACTGGATAATACTGTTATTCAGTTCAACTTCTTGAAGGAAATCTTTCATTTGGTGAATAGACATGATTTGAAGATGCTGTATGAACATGTCACTCAGTATTATACTATTCATTCACCAACGGGTTCTGGTTTATATTTATTGGGTGATCTTCAAGTCTTGTTTGATTCTCATTCTCCAGAAGGTAAAGGGTATTATATTTGGAAGAATTCACATAAGTGGGAGATTGAAAGTTGGAGGTTCTATCCTCTACCATGTATTCATGTGGTTCAGACACAATGTGGTATGATTTTGTGTATGTTCTCGGATAAGATTTATCCTTTGTCTGTTGAATTCATGGAAAGAATGCTAAGACAGAAGTTGGAAGTATCTCCTAATCCAGTTGGCAATGATGAGCTTCATGCTTCTCAATGTGTTGGTTTGATTAAAACTCAGCTTCTGCAACATAAAGGTTCATCTTGATTGTAATAGTTTGTTTATTTTGTAATTTTTGTTCTTTTTATGTTAGTTAAAAAAAAATTGGGTTTGTCTAACATTTATTGCAGGTTTGTTGTATACTTTTGATGGTTATTGACTCACCAGATATACCTTGTGTATGTCAAAGAGTTAGCTAGTCCAAGGGGTACAGCTTTGGTAAAGACACATCAAATCTGTTGATAGCTGTAATGGTTTGCTCAAAATCATAGGGAATGCAACCACCCATGCTTAATTGCTGAGTGTTGTATGGTTTTCAATTCACCATGATTTATTCCTATTTGGAATCCAAGAATTGACTAGCCCACATGTATATGGCTTGTGGTAAAGGCAGTGGAATACCATATTTGGTTATCAATTCCCCAATTCTAAGAATTGACTAGTCCTGAGCAAACGGCTTCAGGTAAAGACATATCAAATCCATTTATATGGTTTCTGGTTTGCCAATAAATCAGATGGTTATCAGTGTACCATAGTTTACGAACTTAAACATATGGCTACTCCAGTAGTGATGGCTATTGGTAAAGAGACATCAAATCCATTATTTTCAATGATTCACCTCTCACAGGAGTTTACACACCTGGATGTGATGAGAATAGTATGAAACTAATATGTTTTGATGTACCTGTTGTCATTTGTTGCTGCAAAGATATGGTGTTTCAGAGTTTCTTCATCAAAGAGATGTTCTTATTTGGATTCTTTGCTGCTGTTGTTTGTGAACAATCCTCTGGTGCTGATTAGTTACAGATCTATCAAGAAACTGGAACTTAACCAAGTCAAATTCCAGTTTAAGGGAGGATTGTTGGGAATTATGTGAAGTTTGGATTATGCTGATATTACTGCCGAAGAGATTCTACTGAAGTAATGTGGATTCTGCCGAAGACATAATCTGCTGAAGTTTAATAGTTATTAGTTTGTTTCTGAGGAAGTGATTATTCCGTGTTTAGTATATTTAGTTTGGATATACATGAGCTTTATTAGGAAGTGATTGTGTATATCTTATTTAGTTTTATGTTTATACGTTTCTTGGGAAACGGTTTAGGGTTTTGTTTAGGGTTCCTTGTCTATAAAAGGAACACAATAGAATGAGTTATGGACCGATTGAAAAACAAAGTTTTAGTTAATATAACGATCCATAGAGGATCGCAGAGTTCTTAGTTATTTACTTGTTTTTATATTCCGCTGATAAATATAAGTAGTAGAGATTGTCTTTTATTGTGCTTGTGATTACATAGGCATATATAACGATCCACGAGCTCAAGATCTATCAAGGTCTGTCTGTTTCAACATGATGCTTCCAAGAAGATGCACATAAATCTGTTGAAGCAACAATTTGAAACATTCACTATTGGTGAAAGAGAAGGTCTTGATGCTGCCTACGACAGATTCCAAAATCTTCTTAGTATGTTGGAGTTATACAAAGCAGAGGTATATGTTGAAGATGCAAATCTGAAGTTCTTAAGAAGTTTGCCATCCACATGGCATGTGATTGCTACTATGATCAGAGGACAACCTGGTTTGGATGTTATGGACTTTGATGATCTCTACAACCATTTGAAGGTGTATGAGCATGAGATGAATGGCCAAACCAGTTCAAAATCTCACAGTATTGCTTTTGTGTCTTCTGAAAAGAGAAGCAGTACTTCCACTAAAAGTACTGCTTATCCTACTCAAAGTATTGTTGCTCAAAGTACTGTTGCTTATCCTACCCCCACCTCATCACCAACAAACACCATTCATTCTGATGAAGTTATATGCTCATTCTTTGCTCAGCAAGCCACTTTACCTGTTACTTATGAAGAAGATTTGTCACAAATTGAAGAGGATGCTCTTGAAGAAATTGATATAAGGTGGCAAGTTGCGATGATCACTGCTAGGATCAAGAAGTTCATGAAGAAAACAGGAAGAGGCATTGACTTCAAGTCTAAGTAGGGTATAACGTTTGACAAGACCAAGATTGAATGCTTTAATTGTCAAAGAACTGGACACTTGGCAAGAGAGTGCAAATTTGCTAAATATCAGGCAAATAGAATGACTGAGAAACCCAAGCTTGAACTAAAGGAAATCCCTATTACTGAAACAAAAGCTTTGGTTGCTCAAGAAAATCTATCAGAGGTTGACTGGAGTGCTGAATTTGATGATGAACCAGTAACCTACTGTATGGTCGCAGTGGAAGAGTTTGATTGGAGCACAACCTTTGATGAGGAACCAGGATTTGCTGCTTTGGAATCAAGAGATGGCATAGGAAGTTTTGATTGGAGCATGGAATGTGAAGAGGAACTTGTTCTGCTTGCTATGGTAGCTACTTCACCAAGTTCACCCTTATCTCTGAAGTATGCTCTAAGTGTCATGATTTTTATCAAAAAGTCCTTAATGATTATGTAACTGAAAGAGATAATTATAGAAGGGCTAGGTCTGAGGTAGCTGGTTATCAAATTACTTTAGAGTCAATGAAAGCCAAAATAATAACACATGAAAATAATGAAATGGCTTGGGCAAAAAAATATGAGCAACAGGATTATCAATTAAAATTAAGTGAATGGAAGTTAGGATGTAAGGTTGCTTAACTAGATAAGATAACTAAAGAAAGGGGTGAATTGCTAGAAAAGTTTGCTGCTTGGGGAAAGTCTGGCCTTTCACATGTTAGTTTTGTTGAAAACCAGAAAAGAGCACACATTAAAACTGGCCGGTTTTGGTATGGATTTTAGTAGCACATAAGAGAACCCACTTAGTGATCAGGAACAACTTGATTATGAGGATATAACAACTAGTGATGATGAACTCATTAACTATGTAGATAACACATCTAGTAATGAGGAATCTATTAGTCAAACACCTCATGAATTTAAGAAAGACAAGGGTTATCATGCAGTCCCTCATCCCACTGGTAGTTTTCAACCACTTAGGGCAGATGTTTCTCGCTTTGGAGTAGACAACTTGGAGTTTAGGAAAAAGCTTACTGGTCAATCTAATTCAGGTCCGTCTAGTTTTGAAACCCCAAAAGAAACAGTTGAGAAACCTAAGGATGATAATGTTAAGAGTCAAGCAGTACCTTGAACTCAAAGTACTGCTACACATTCAGCAGTACCTTTAAGAAAACCCTTTCAAAATACTGCTAAACCGTTTTGGGATAATTTTGGTCAAAACAATTTTCATAATTCACCAAAAAGTCAGGATAGGTTTGGTCATAGATCTAGAGGAAGCAATTTTGGGAATATGGGTTAAAAATTGTGTTTTGTTTGTTATAGTCCTGATCATTTGATTAAGGATTGTGGCTTTCACTCAGAATATCTAAGCAAATTCCCAAAGAACAGATCTGCCAACCAAAAACCACGGGAGAATAAACCAGTTTGGAATCATTCACATAGGGTTAACCACAACAACTTCTCAAAAGATTATAGGTACCCTCATCAGAGAAGATCTTTTCCAAAATCACCAGTACCCTCAAGAACTTTTCAAGGTACTGATAAGCCAAAAATTTCTCAAGCAGTACCTTCTCAACGTACTGCTAGATTTTCACCCAATCAAGGTACTGATAACAATTTTTGGAATGGAAGCCCTATGAGATCTAATTACTATCAATCTAGAAGGCGTTACACCTCAAAGAGAGTATCTAGATCAAAGAAATCTCCACAAAAAGTTAAAACCAGCTGGGCTAAGAAAGAAAGTACTGATGGGGAACAAACAGTACTTTCAGCAAGTAAAAGTGAATAAGAGATTTTTGTTGAAAATAATAAAGAAAACTTTGATGAAAAAGAGATTTTTGTTGAAAAACCAACACAAGTTTTGGAACAACCAAAGATAATTGATCATGTGCTTAAAGATAGTGGAAATTACATACTTAAAGAATTTAAGTATGTCACTCCACAAGGGGAACACAAGTCAGTAATGGCTTTGGTTCCTGATGTTAACTAACTCTTTTATCTTTGTGCAGGGCAACCCAGAAGAGGAGCTTAAAGATCATTTAATTGTTGATAGTGGTTGCTCTAGAAGCATGACAGGAGACAAAGAGATTCTGTCAGATTTTAGATCTTATTTTGGAGGAAGAGTTGCATTTGGGAATGATCCTAGTGGAGGAAGAATTACTGGCAAGGGAACTATCAAGGCAGGAAGCATAGATTTTGAGAATGTTCGTTATGTGAAAGAGCTCAAGTTCGATCTTTTGTCAGTCTCTCGGATCTGTGACAAGAAGCATCATGTGTTATTTACTGACACAGAATGTCTTATTCTTTCCCTTGAGTTCAAGCTTGTTGATGATAACTTGGTAATAATGAGAGTACCAAGAACCAATGATGTGTACAGTCTGGATATGAAGAGTCTTCACTCTTCTGAAAGAGCAACATGTTTAGTAACAAAGGCAACACTTGAAGAAGCACATCTGTGGCATAGAAGACTAGGCCATGTGAATTTCAAGAATATCAACAAGTTGGTTAAAGGAAACTTAGTTAGAGGTTTACCTTCCAAAACATACAAGAATGATCACTCATGTTTGGCGTGCAAGAAGGGTAAACAACACAAAGCTTCATACAAAAAGATTGAGGAAAGAACTATTAGAGATCCTTTGGAGTTGCTACACATGGATCTGTTTGGACCTATTTCTGTTGCAAGTCTAAACAAGAAGAAGTACTGCTTAGTTGTAATAGATGATTGCAGTCGTTTTAGTTGGGTCTTTTTCTTGGGTTTTAAAGATGAAACCTTTGATGCTATTCATGATCTTATAATAGCCCTTGAAAACCAATTAAGACTCAAAGTAAGAGGTATTAGATGTGACAATGGGATTGAATTCAAGAACAAGTTTATGGATGAATTTTGTGCCAATAAAGGAATTAAGAGGGAGTTTAGTATTGCTAGAACTCCACAACAGAATGGTGTTGCAGAGAGGAAGAACAGAAATTTGATAGAAGCAGCCAGAACAATGCTTGCAGATTCCCTTCTACATATTCAATTTTGGGCTGAAGCTGTAAGTACTGCTTGCTATGTGTTGAATAGAGTATCAGTCACTAAACCTCAGATGAAGACACCTTATGAGTTGCTTATGGGAAACAAACCTAATATACATTTTATAAAACCTTTTGGATGTCCTCTGACTATTCTCAATACTATTGATGCTTTGGGAAAATTTGATGGGAAGTCAGATGAAGGATACTTATTGGGATACTGTACCAATAGCAAAGGATTTAGAGTGTACAATAAGGTCACCAAAAAGGTTCAAGATTGTCTTCATGTTGAATTTTTAGAAGATCAAGAAACTCAAAAAGGTAAAGGTCCTGATTGGATGTTTGATCTTGATGTTTTGACTCCTTCTATGAATTATGTTCCTGTTAGAGAAGAAAATCAAGTTGATCACAAAGAAGAAAATTTACAGTACATTGTTCATGGAGTCAATATTAGACCTGATGTTGTTCCTGATGAAGAACCTAAAACTGTCGAAAAGGAGAAAAGTACTGCTAAACCAAAATCTACTTTGTCTACTGAGGATCAAGCTATTCAAGATGAACTTAATAGAATGCTTCTTCAAGAAACAATAGCACAATCTTATAAGGATGAACAAAGAAGAGCTTTTGAAGAAACAAAGAAAAAGGGTAAGTCTACAGAATACCCTCACAGTACTTTGGATCACAGTACTTTGGATCAAAGTACTGCTGCACCTATTGACAGTACTTCTGATGATTTGTATGATCCTAACATTCCTGGATTAGAAGACACTGATGATGAATTAGATGATGAAGGTATTTTCACAAATTTCAATGAAGGAGCTGATTTCACAAATTTGGATGCTGATATTGAAGTTCTGCAGACTCCTACATTGAGAATTCATAAAGATCATCCTTCTGGTCAAATCATTGGACCTTCTACTTTTGGAGTGCTCACAAGAACCAAGGCTAAAGGCTTCTTTAAGCCACATAATGCTTTACTTAGCTTTGTGTACAAACAAAACAGGATGAATCATAAGGATCAACAGACGTGTTTATTCACTTGTTTTATCTCTCAAGAAGAACCCAAGAATGTAGCTCAAGCATTAACTAAAGAGAGTTGGGTTGAAGCCATGCAAGAAGAACTTCTTCAATTCAAACTTCAAGAAGTTTGGGTACTATGTGATCTACCAGATGGAAAGAAAGTCATTGGTACAAGATGGGTTTTCAGAGTAAAGAGAGATGAAAGAGGGAATGTCATCAAGAACAAAGCACGGCTAGTAGCACAAGGATATAGACAAGAAGAAGGAGTAGATTATGATGAAGTGTTTGCTCCTGTAGCAAGGATTGAAGCCATTCGAATATTCCTTGCTTTTGCATCATATATGGGCTTTCTTGTTTATCAAATGGATGTCAAAAGTGCCTTTCTTTATGGTACTATTACAGAGGAGGTCTATGTCAAACAACCTCCTGGTTTTGAGGATCCTGCCCATCCAAACAAAGTCTACAAAGTTGTTAAGGCCCTGTATGGTCTTCATCAAGCACCTAGAGCTTGGTATGAAAGACTCTCAACTTTCTTATTGCAACATGGTTACAGGAGAGGAGCTATTGATAAGACTTTGTTTATCAAGAGAGACAAGAAGGATATCATGCTTGTTCAAGTTTATGTAGATGATATCATCTTTGGAGCTACAAAACAGTCTATGGTGAAAGAGTTTGAGAAGCTCATGCAACAAGAGTTTCAAATGAGTTCCATGGGTGAATTAACTTTCTTTTTGGGGCTTCAGGTTAAACAATCAGAGGCTGGAATTTTATTAGTCAAGACAAGTATGTCACTGGCATTCTTAAGAAGTTTAACTTTGATGATATGAAGTTGGTCACAACACCCATCAAATCTATCAACTCATTGGGCAAGGATGAAAATGGTCAACCTGTAGAAGTCAAGCTGTATAGATCTATGATTGGCTGTCTTATGTACTTAACTGCATCTAGGCCTGATATCATGTTTGCTGTTTGTTTATGTGCAAGATATCAAGTCTCACCTAAGGTCTCCCATATGAATGCAGTGAAGAGGATTTTTAGTTATTTGAAACAACAACCTAAGTTAGGGTTGTGGTATCCAAAGGATTCACCTTTTCACTTGAAAGCTTTTTCAGATAGTGATTATGCAGGTGATAATTATGATAGAAGATCAACCACTGGAGGATGCCAATATCTTGGAAGAAGATTAGTTTCATGGCAATGTAAGAAACAAACCATTGCAGCAACATCATCCACTGAAGCAGAATATGTTGCTGCTGCAAGCTGTTGTGGACAAGTGTTATGGATGCAGAATCAACTTTTGGATTATGGGTTCAACTTCAAGAATACTCCTATCAACATTGATAATGAGAGTACAATTTGCATTGTGAAGAATCCAGTTTATCACTCCAAGACTAAGCACGTTCAGATCAGGCATCACTTTATTCGAGATTGTTATGAGCATAGACTCATTAATGTTGTCAAGGTCCACACAGATGACAATGTAGCTGATCTACTCACAAAGGGATTTGATGTTTCAAGATTCAATCACATGGTGGTGAGTATTGGTATGATTAACTATTAAGCTACACTTAAGGGGGGGACTTATTAGTTAGTTAGATAGTCCTATGCATTGTTTAAGGGGAGGATAAACAATGTCTTTTTGATGTTTTTACCATTGTGAAGAAGAGGATGGAAAAGTACTGTTTTTCTGAAAGTACTGCTGTGAAAGTATTGCTTACGTGGAAAGCACTGCTTGTCTTATCAACGTACTGTTCCAACGGTCAAAAGATGGGTTAAAATTCAAATAACGGTAACTTTGTTATTATGAGCTGTGATTTTTCAAATCTTACCTATAAATAACTACCATCCGTTTTTCCCTCTCATCTTTATACTTATCAATCTTTTCCTTATTTCTCTCTCTTATCCAATTACTATTCATCGAACCTGTTGGGAATTATGTGAAGAAGGATTTCTGCTGTCAATACTGCCGAAGGATTCTGCTGAAGTAGAAGCAGAATCTGCTGAAGAAGAGATTCTGCTGAAGTATAAAAGCCGTGCCGTGTATCTGCTGAAGAGTGAAAGCTGACTAGGATCTGCACACGCTTCATTATTTAAATGCTAACCCATCATTATTCTTGAACTGCCCGAGGTTAGCATAGGTATTATTGTACTGCTCAATATTATTTAATGTGTTTATCCATTAAAAGCATGCTTGCATGTTTAGTCGATTGAGTGGTAATAGTTTAGGGTTCCTTGTCTATAAAAGGAACCTCATAGTTTGTAATAGAAAACTCATCTGAAACATAGTGTTTCAGTTAATAAAAGATCCATAGAGGATCTAAGTGTTCTTAGTTATAACAACTTGTATTTACATTCCGCTATAGAATACTAGTTGTAGAGATTTTCTATTAGTTTGCTTATGATTACATAGGCAACACTAACGATCCACGAGTGCTCAAGATCTGTCAAGGTCTGTCTGTGATCGACAAGTTCAACAAGTGGTATCAGAGCCTCGGGAGAGTCTCTACGATACTGAGAACCTTAGTTTACCTCACCCCCATACAACCAAAAACACATTCACCATGCCTGGAACTGATGATGAATCAGAAGTCACCAACAACAACATTAAAAACACCACCTCTATGCAGCAACTTAGTCTCTCCAACAGTAATGGTAAGTTTCCTTATCTGAAAAAGGAAGAATATGATCTGTGGACCATGAAGATGCAGAACTGGATCTCCAATATTGATTGGAATCTGTGGGAGATTGTGAAGAATGGAAACAGTCTGAAGAAGACTATCCCAGATCTTGATGGTAAGTTTACCATTGCACCTCCCAAAACTGCTGAAGAGATTCTAGCTGTGCAAAAAGAGCACAAAGTAAGAACCATCCTTCTTCAAGCCATTCCTGAAGATCACTTGGGTGATTTTCACCACATGAATGATGCAAAGGACATCTGGATGGCTCTTAAAGCAAGGTTCGGTGGCAATGAAGAGTCCAGGAGAATGAGGAAGTCCATGCTGAGACAACACTTCCAAGAGTTCAATATCTCTGAAGAAGAAGGTATCCACAAGGGATACGACAGGTTTCATAAGATTCTGAGTCAGCTAAACCAGCTGAATGCAAAACCTGACAATGATGACTGCAATTCTAAGTTCCTAAGATCTTTGCCTCCATCATGGTTACATGTTAGTATAGCCCTAAAGGCTAAAGGTGGGTTGGACATGCTCACTTTTGATGAGCTGTACAACAAACTCAAATCGCTTGAACCTGATGTCAGATCTCCCTACCGTCCATCCTCTTCTGGTCATACAGCCTTTGTTGGGACATCTCACTCCAATATGATGATGCATGCTCCAAGTCCATCTTACTTACCATCATCATCTTATCGTCCCAGTCCATCATGTCCTCAAGCTAAAACTGGTAGTATATTGGAGGATGTTCTTCATTCATTTGTTGCTGATTATGATACTCAGCAGCATCTTGTATATGAAGATTTTGACCAGGTGGATCCACTTGAGATGGAGGAGATGAAGCTGAAATGGCAGGTGGCCATGCTTTCAGTAGATATCAAAAGGTTTGAAGAGAAGTCAGGAAGAAAGTTTGGCTTCAAGGGAAAGGATCCAGCTCGCTTTGACAGGAGAAAGGTCAAGTGTTTCTCTTGTCACCAGATGGGGCATTTCTCAAGGGAATGCAAAGACAGGAAGAGTGGAGAGGGCACTAACTACAATTCCTATCAGCAGAATCAGAAGGGAGCTAGCACTTCAGCAACCCTTGTCACCTTGGATGAACAGGTCAACTGGGCTGCACATAAACCTGTGAATGAGGAAGCTGCTGATACAGAGAAGCTTGGATTGCTGGCCAGATGTACTTCAGAAGATAGGCATGATCAGTTTGCCTTGATGGGACTTTCTCAGGTACACAATTGTATATTTGGTTGTAGTGAAAGATACAATGAACTTAAAGAAGCTTATGATACTATGAAACCTAAATACAATGAATGTTATGTTGATAATGAAGCTTATAAAATTTCGTTAAAAACATTAGAAAGACAAAAGGTATGGTTTCAAAAGAATCAGATAGCTTATGAAGAAAAGATTAAGGTGCTACAATTTGATCTAGATATTGCAAACATTAACTTTAAACGCACTGAAAAGGAAAAACCTGATACTATTACTGAGAATGTAGAGCTTAAAGAGAAACTTGCTGAGGAAATAGCTAGACATAAACAATGGTTGATATCAGGTGACAATCTAGTTAGAGAACTCTATAATAGTCAGTCAGTGAACTCTGGAATAGGTTTAGGCTTTCAAAAGTATGTAGGATTGGAAGCTAGGCAAGATGGGCGTAAATCTACACCTGCAGGCTTAGAACATTTTAAAAAGGAAGGTGATTTACATGCTGTCCCTGGACCTATTAGAGGTGAATTCATGCCCACTGACCTGTCCATTACTGTTGACTTTGATGGATCACACCATCTGTATGGCAAAAAGTTAAAAGACTTGCCAGACAACGATGCTTCATCTTATGACTTTGTCTCTTTCTCTGACAGTGACAATTAATCGGATCAAGGATCTACTTTCAGCTGTGATTCAAGTGATAAGTCAGACCTTCCCCAGCCCTCACCTGAGCCTACACCCAAGCCTGCACCCAAGTCTATCTACAAGCCTTCTAGGATAGCTGCTGAGGAATCAACTTCCAAGCCTGTTTCCCCTGAAGACTTGTCTTTTAAATCTTTGCATAGTATGTCTGTTAAAAACAATTCCTTTAATGTTTCTGGTTTAAGTACTTCTTCATGTAATAGAACATCTTCTTTGTTGACTAAATCTTCCAAAAGGAAGACATGTTTTGTATGTGGAAGTAAACTTCATTTAATTAAGGATTGTGATTTCTATGAGCAAAGATTGGGTGTATGTGCTACTCAGCAGAAACCTAGACCAGTCTGGACCAATGTTAAGAATATTCCACCTTATGTCCCACAAGCTACTTATACTGACTCTCCTTGGAGGATATCAGCTGATAGACCATATGTGCAACCTACTAGCCCATACTTTAAACATGGTCATTGGCCTGCATATGTTGACTCTATGAATAATGGGAAAGGATGTTGGGGTACTTTTGTCAAGTCCTCAGCAGGTTGTTCTTGGAATAATAAGGGACCCAAATTTCAATGGAAACCCAAGAACAATGGTGGATCTTACTCTTTTGCCAGACCTAAATCTAATGATCCACAAGGCAGGTTCAAGTCAGCAATGACATGAGCCTCCTCTGTATACTAACATTCTTTTGTATATATGTTTGTTTCTCAGGATCATCCTCTTAAGCATAAAGATATTGGTATTGTTGATAGTGGTTGTTCCAGAAGTATGTCTGGAAATAGAGATATGATGCACAACTTTGTCCCTATTGAAGAAGGAGGCAATGTGACCTTTGGTGGAAGTGATGGTAGAATTACTGGGAAAGGCACCATCAAGACTCCCCTACTGAACTTTGAGAATGTGTACTATGTTAGGGAACTTCAGAACTTCAACTTGTTCTCAGTCTCACAAATTTGTGACACCAAGAACAAGGTACTCTTCTCTGAAGATGAATGCCTTGTGCTTTCTAAAGAGTTCAAGCTTCCAGAAGATACTTCAATTCTACTGAGAGTTCCTCGAACGCACAATCTATACACATTCAACCTCAATGAAGTTCATCCTGAAGGTGACCTCACTTGTTTGCTGGCTAAAGCATCATTGGATGAGTCTAACAAATGGCATAGGAGAATGGCTCATGTGAATTTCAAGACCATAAACACACTATCTAAAAGGGGTCTTGTTGAAGGTCTACCCTCCAAAGTTTTCTCCAATGATCATAATTGTGTTGCATGCAACAAAGGGAAGCAACACAGAGCCTCCTACAAAGCCTTCACTACAGTGAGCATCATCTCTGAGCCTCTTCAGCTGTTACATGTGGATCTATTTGGTCCAACTCAAGTCAGAAGCATTGATCACAAGTACTTTTGTTTGGTTATCACTAATGGATATAGCAGATTTTGTTGGGTGTTCTTTCTAAGGACTAAAGATGAAACAACTCCAGTGCTGAAAGACTTCATCACCCTCGTTGAAAATCAATTGAACAAGAAGGTTAAGGGAATTCAGTGTGATAATGGGACAGAGTTCAAGAATGTTATTATTATAGAACTCTGTAGGTCCAAAGGGATAAAAGGGACTATAGCAATCCAAGATCCCCGCAACAAAATGGGGTAGCTGAAAGAAAGAATAGGACCTTGATAGAGGCTGCAAGATCAATGCTTGCAGACTCTAAATTGCCCACTATGTTCTGGACTGAAGCTGTTGGCACAGCTTGCTATGTGCTTAACAGGGTCTCCATTACTAGACCTCACCTCAAAACACCATATGAACTTCTCTTTGGGAAGATTCCAGTCATTCATTACCTCAAACCTTTTGGTTGTCAAGTGACCATTCTAAACACCAGTGATCCGTTGGGGAAGTTTGATGAGAAAGCTGATGATGGTTATATTGTGGGTTATTCATCAGCTAATAGCAAGGCTTACAGAGTGTACAACTTATCTGCCAAGAAGATAGAGGAGACTTTGAACCTGAGATACCTGGAAGATAAGCCCAATGTTCAAGGACAGGGTCATGTGTGGTCTTTTGACCTTGACTACCTAACTGACTATCTGGGTTATACTAGACATAGGGCTAACCAAAGTGCAAGCTCTCAAGATTCTCCCACTAGCAATGCAGGTACCTTGGATGCTGACTCTGGAAGTGAATTTGAAGATGATGAACAACCTATACTTGTGCCTTCTTTCTCCCCTAACAATGTTGCAGGTAACACTTCTAGAGGTACTTCTGCTAAGAGTGAAGATGAATCACACTATGCTGAGGACCTTGCTAGGCTTCAGACTCAAGAGTTTGCAGCTAAGCTTGAAGCTAAGAAGGTGAATGGGGAGCTTGCAAATGAGGCTGTCAGTGGAAACCATGTTTCTACTGACACTGATGCAGTGTCTCCCATTGTCATCCAATCTGCTGAAAGCTCGACTGTTACTACTCCTATTCCTTCTAGAGTGTCCACAGACTTTGGTGATCCCTATACTCGCTTTCCAAGACCTTCAGATCTTGGAAATTATCAACCCAAATCTGGCATTTTCACCTCACCTTCCTATGACACAACTTTTGTACCAACTGTGTCTAATCTTGAACCTTCCATTGAAGTCAACCCCACAGCTACTAAAAGAATCAACATCACTCACCCTCAATCCAACATTATTGGTGACATTCTAGCTCCTGTTAGAACTCGAAGGGCTATCTCTAGTCCTAAATTTGGACATTTTGCTTTTCTCTCTTATGTCTCAAATCAGCAAAGAGACAATCACACAGACTTCAAGCATTGTCTGTTTGCGTGTTTTCTTTCTCAAGTAGAACCAACCAGTGTCACTCAAGCTCTTGAAGACTCAAGTTGGATTGAGGCAATGCAAGACGAAATGCAACAGTTTCAAAACCAACAAGTTTGGATCTTGGTACCCTTACCAGATGGCAAATATGCTATTGGAACTAAATGGATTCTGAAGAACAAAAGAGATGCAAGGGGTGTGGTTATTAAAAACAAAGCAAGATTAGTAGCTCAAGGTTACATGCAAGAGGAAGGGATTGATTATGATGAAGTGTTTGCACCTGTTGCTAGAGTAGAGGCTATTCGAATTTTCTTGGCCTATGCATCCTACATGGGCTTCATGCTGTATCAGATGGATGTTAAAGGTGCTTTTCTGTATGGTGAGATAGAAGAGGAAGTTTATGTCACTCAACCCAAAGGATTTGAAGACCCAGATCATCCTAATCATGTTTACAAGGTCGTCAAAGCTCTCTATGGACTTCATCAGGCACCAAGAGCATGGTATGCTAGGCTTTCATCATTTCTGCTAAAGCATGGCTACAGAAGAGGTGTCATTGATAAGACTCTTTTTCTGAAAAAGAACTCGACAGACATCATACTTGTGCAAGTATATGTGGATGACATCATTTTTGGATCCACTAAAGAAGCTTGGTGCAGGGAATTTGAGGATCTGATGAAGGGAGAATTTCAGATGAGTGCTATGGGGGAGCTTACTTTCTTTTTGGGTCTCCAAGTTCAGCAGAAACAAGATGGGATATTTATCAGTCAAGATAAATATGTGAGGGACATGTTGAAGAAATTTGGTATGGAAGGTGTCAGGACTGCCACAACACCTTATGAAGCTCCAAAAACAAAAGCCAACAATGAACCAGATCTTCCTGTGAATGTTCATTTATACAGATCTATGATTGGTTCATTAATGTATCTAACAGCTTCAAGACCTGATATTACCTTTGCTGTGAGTGTTTGCTCTCGACATCAAGTCACTCCACTTACTTCACATCTCAATGTAGTCAAGAAGATCTTTAAGTACCTCAAAGGCCAACCTCATTTAGGCCTTTGGTACCCAAAAGAGTCTCCTTTTAAGTAGGAAGCATATAGAGACAGTGATTATGCTGGTGCAAATCTGGATAGGAGATCCACAACTGGAGGCTGTCAATTCCTTGGAACGAGATTGATTTCTTGGCAGTGCAACAAACAAACCATTGTGGCTACCTCAACTACTGAAGCAGAGTATGTTGCTGCTGCAAATTGCTGTGGACAGGTTCTTTGGATTCAAAATCAATTGCTGGATTATGGGTATAACTTTATGAACACAACTCTTTTTATTGATAATCAAAGTACTATATGCATTGTCAAAAATCCAGTCTTTCACAGCAGAACCAAACATATTGAAATCAGGCACCACTTTATAAGAGATGCATATGAAAAACATTTGATAAATGTGGCTAAAATTCATACAAATGATAATGTGGCAGATCTGTTAACAAAAGCTTTTGATGGACCAAGGTTTCAACACCTTGTGGTCAATATTGGAATGCTTAACCCTTAACTGCAAAGTTTAAGGGGAGGCATAGGCCTCAGGGGAGGCATATGCCTCAGGGGAGGCATATGCCTCAGGGGAGGATTTTGTTTTGTTTGTTAGTTTCTTAGTTAAAAAAAAAAAAAAAAAAAAAAAAAAAAAAAAAAAAAAAAAAAAAAAAAAACTTTCTCTTGCAATTTTGTTGTATTTTGTTGATGGTTTTTAACTCACCAGATATACCTTGTGTGTATCAAAGATTTGGCTAGTCCAAAGGGTACAACTTTGGTAAAGACACATCAAATCTGTTGATAGCTGTAATGATTTGCTCAAAATCATAGGGTTTGCAACCACCCATGCTTAATTGCTGAGAGTTGTATGGTCATCAATTCACCATGGTATATTCCTTGTTGGAATCCAAGAATTGGCTAGCCCACAAGTATATGGCTTGTGGTAAAGGCAACTGAATCCATATTTGGTTATCAATTCACCAATTCTAAGAATTGACTAGTCCTGAGCAAACGGCTACAGGTAAAGACACATCAAATCCGTTTATATAGTTGCTGATTTGCTCATAAATCAGATGGTTATCAATGTACCATAGTTTTCGGACTTAAACATCTGGCTACTCCAGTAGTGATGACTATTGGTAAAGAGACATCAAATCCATTATTTTCAATGATTCACCTCTCACAGGAATTAACACACCTGGATGTGATGAGAATAGTATGCAACTAATGAGTTTTGATGTACATTATGTCTTTTGTTGCTGCAAAGACCTGGCGTTTCAATGTTTGGTAATCATAGAGATGAGATTATTATTGGTTCTTCGCTACTGATGTTTGAAAACAATCCTCTAAATACTGAAGTCTCTAAGATCTATCAAGGTAGGAAACTGGAACTTAACCAAGTCAAATTCCAGTTTAGGGGAGGATTGTTGGGAATTATGTGAAGAAGGATTTCTGCTGTCAATACTGCCGAAGGATTCTGCTGAAGTAGAAGCAGAATCTGCTGAAGAAGAGATTCTGCTGAAGTATAAAAGCCGTGCCGTGTATCTGCTGAAGAGTGGAAGCTGACTAGGATCTGCACACGCTTCATTATTTAAATGCTAACCCATCATTATTCTTGAACTGCCCGAGGTTAGCATGGGTATTATTGTACTGCTCAATATTATTTAATGTGTTTAGCCATTAAAAGCATGCTTGCATGTTTGGTCGATCGAGTGGTAATAGTTTAGGGTTCCTTGTCCATAAAAGGAACCTCATAGTTTGTAATAGAAAACTCATCTGAAACATAGTGTTTCAGTTAATAAAAGATCCATAGAGGATCTAAGTATTCTTAGTTATAACAACTTGTATTTACATTCCGCTATAGAATACTAGTTGTAGAGATTTTCTATTAGTTTGCTTATGATTACATAGGCAACACTAACGATCCACGAGTGCTCAAGATCTGTCAAGGTCTGTCTGTGATCGACAAGTTCAACAGAACCATTTTCTTTTGAAAACAACAATCAATGGCAAATCGACACACAATTAGCAAGCATAATATGGTGGCAAATCTAGATAAGACCGAAGCCAATGTCGCATTTCATGACATAATTGATTTCCTCGCTGGATCTTCAATCAATTATGCCATTTTGGTTGAACCTCATGTCATTGAGCCATGGATTCAACAGTTTTGGGCGACTGCTAGAACTCACATGGAAGGTGATGAGTCATACATACCAGCTAAGGTTGTTGGAAAGATCATTAGAGTTAGTGAAGCCTCTATTCGAGAAGATTTATTATTTGATGATGAAGAAGGGGCTATACGTTTTGACAAACAAGTTCTTTGGGATACTTTACGAGATATTGGGTATGAAGGGCTTTATCTGAAACAACATTCAAGAAACCCTTGTTTAGTCCACACTGGAAGTACCTGGTTCATGTCCTACTTCATTGCATCAGTTCCAAGAGTACTTCATGGGAGCAATTTGGATCAAATATAGCATCTGCTTTAGTGGCATTGGCTACAAATCGTGCATTCAACTTTTCAAGATTACTTCTGGATGGTATGCTATCTCACATCTCCAATGGATCACTCTGGTTAATGTATCAAAGATTTGTTCAAGTTTTCTTGAACAAACAACTTCATGATGTACCAAAACCTTCTAGCTTATTACCTGTTGTGGTACAACCTCCAAAGATATTCACCTTCATGGCTAGGAAGAGTGATAAGTTCTCTGGAAGGAATACTCCTTTGACTACTTCTATGATGGAGATTGTGCAAGCAGTTAGAGATGAGGCTGCTGCAAGTGAAGAACGAGAAGGTACTGCATCACCCCAAGGTACTGCTTCTCAACATATTGCTTCTTCACAAGGTACTATTGCACAAGAAGGTACTGCAACACAAGGTATTGCATCTCCACATGATCCTGCTCATGGTGATTCAGAACATGAGGTAAACCCACCATCCTCTCCCAATGATTATACTTCCACAGATGGGAATTAAACATCTGGAGGAGATGAGGGAGATATACCTCCTGAAGGATTGGTTCTGGATAACTACGTTTTGACACGGGAATTGGTGAGATTGAAGAAGACTACTGAAGCTCAAGTTGCACAACTTATGAAGTTGCATACTAAGTTTAAAAGATTGAAGAAATTTGTCTGGCCTTTAGTTCAACATCATAGATTGTGGGTGAAGTCACAGCAGAAGAAAGGAAGAAAATTTAAGAAGGCCTCTAAAGGTAAGAAGGTTCACAAGCAGTCTTCATTCCAACTGAGGAGGAATTTGGAACAACAGAATTTGAATGAAGATGCTCAAGCTTATGAAGATGTTGCTGATACTTTTGATGAGTCACAAAAAGAAATTAAAGAAGCTGAAGTTACTGAGCCTCAAGGTGCTGAAGTTCAAAGTACTGGTGTACAAAGTACTGACGATCAAGGTGCTGGTGATCAAGGTACTGCTGCTCTTCAAGGAACATATAGACAAGAGCTTATTACACCAAGGACTCTAAATTTTAAAGAAGAAGCTGGTCCTTCAACAGTCCTACAAAAAAAGGAAGCTCATACACCCAAGGTAGAGCACACTGCAAGTGATGATGAGACAGTTGCTCAAATATTGCAAAATCTATCAAGACCAAGAGGTGTTAGTATTCCAGGAGTTGCTGAAGAACAACCTCAAGCTTCTCAACTAGTGTTAGATCCTAAAGACAAAGGTAAAGGTAAATTGGTTGAAACAAAGAAGAAGAAGCTCACTTTGGCTGAAATCAGAGCTATTGAAGTGGCTAAGAATGAAGAAGCTGCTAAGAAGTTTCAAGCCGAATATGATGTTGAGGTTGCTCTACCAGTGAAGGAACCTGAAGCTGTTATACCACAAAGACGACCTAGTAAAGCTAAGGAAAGAAATGCCATAATGGCTTATCTAAAGGGTCAAGGATATACTGGATTACAGAAGCTGAACTATTTAGAAATGAAAGATTTATATAATGCTGTTAGAGAAGCATATCAGAAGGAAGTTTCTGGGATTATTCCTTTTGATGATGAAAAACAGAATGAGGAGCAAGTAAAAGAAGCTTAAAAAGAAAAAGAACAACTGAAGGTGAACAACCATCAAAGAAGATAGAGTTGAGAACATATACAGTTGATGAGCTGAGAAATTACTTAAGAGTTGTAGACTTTGATCATCCTAAATCCAAAGATGTTGCAGTGAAGAAGTCTAAGATAACTACATTTGAAGTAGTAGAATCAAAAGATGGAGACTATCTGATGTTCCATAGGGAGGATGAAAGCTTTAGAGTGTTTAATTTGCTATGGGATATACTGCACATAATAGATAGAGCATATATGTTTCAACTATATCAATTAGTGCAAGAGTATTTTGAGCATATTCCATCAACTGGAGTTGGCTTAGTCTTGCTGGGAGATCTGATAACTATCTAGGAGACAGAGGAGACAAGCACTGATGAAATCTGGCTAAAACAAGAAGTTTGGGAGATTACAAGCTGGAGATTCTTTGAAGAATCAGGAGTGCATGTCGTGGAATTAGAAGATGGGACTATGATCCATATGTTAGCTGAAAGAAGATATCCACTGACAAGAGATCTTATGAGAAGAATGCTGGATCATGGTATGGAAGTCGAAGAGGAGAATGAAACAGCCCTAATGGTGATTGAATTATTTATCAGATGGACAACTATGGATGATGATGATGCATAAGTAACTGGTATGGTTCATAATTGTATAAAATTTTGAAAAATAGGTACTTTATTCAAAGTACTGCTGGACAAACAGTACTTTAACCAAAGTACTGCTTGCAGCACAAAATCAGTAAATGATTTTTAATAGAAAATAAGCAAACTTTTGTTAAGTGCAAAATATTTTGAAACAAAAGTTAACTGCAATAAATGGTTTTTGAGATGGTTACAACAAAAGGTTATCAGTCCACCATGTCTAACAAAAGGACTGGCTAATCCATGAGCAAACGGCTCTGGTAAAAATATCTCAAATCCGTTGATGGTTGACAACTTGCCAATAAGTTGTATGGTAATCAACTCACCATATCTGATATAGTGAAGAGTTGGCTAGCCCACAAGAAAAATGGCTTGTGGTAAAGGCTGTGGAAAAACCATTTATATGGTAATTAGTTCACCATGGTTGCAAGAACTAACTAGTCCAAAAGGGTACGACTTTTGGTAAAGACAAAAAAAATCCGTTGATAGCTGATGATTTGCTAAAAATCATATGGTTATCAATGTACCATGGTTTTATACACCTAAACATTGGCTACTCCAGAGTTAATGGCTTTGGTAAAAAGACATCAAAATTCATTAAATTTTCAATGATTCACCTCTCACAGGAGTTTACACACCTGGAAGTGATGAGAATAGACTGAAACTTTATGATATGATGTAAAAATTGCCATATGTTGCTGAGCTGAAAAGATGAAAATTGCTGATTGTTGCTGTAAAGAAATGTTTCTAAAGACTACTTTGATGATGATAATACAAGCACAGAGAGTACAAAGACAAAATCTGGAGATAAAGACACAATCTTTCCTTGAAGACAAAGATATTAAAGATGAATATACAAAGGAACTTGAAATCAAGCAAGTAGAATTCAAGTTAGGGGAGGATTGTTGGGATATAGAAAGATAAAGTGCTGAAGAATGATAAAGTACCGAAGAAAGTCAAAGTGCTGAAGAAAGTCAAAGTACTGCTAATGAAGAAAGTCAAAGTACTGCTCAACATCAAAGTATTGCAAAGCTTAAAAGACTGTTATATCGTTTATGTAAAGCTTTGTTATTCTAGAATATTCTTAGTTTAGATTACTTGTCGTACAAGGATTAAAGTTGTAAACCGACTAGGGTTATCCTTATGCCTATAAAAGGACCTCTAGATTGGCATTAGATATACGTTTTTAGAATACGACTTTAGAGAGAATATTAGAGTTGTTAGGATTGTTAGCGAATCTGTGTATCAAGCAGGTTCAGATTATTAATAAAATTGTCAAAGTTAAAGTTATTCTTCTTAGCTTTATTGAAGTAGTTTCCGCATACTTAGTAAAGTTATATCAGTGTTTCATTGTTAGTGACTTAGGATTTATCCGAGGTTGCTAAGCCCTTACAAGCTACATAGTTAGTTTGGTCAGAGTATATCGATCCAACAAATAAAATCATGTTTAGTTAAATAGTTTATATAAAACCAAAACCATTTTTATAAAACACATATAAAGTAATATTTCTTACTTACATTTTCATAAAATATATTCTTTATAACTAACTAGTTAAACGTAATATGTTAGTAAATATAGTTGAACTATCCATAACCCAAAACCTATAACCCATAACTCATGCTCATTAAACCATGCATGATATCACAATAGATAAAAACCATGAGCCATGATCTTAAGTCTATAACCCATGACCCAAAGTTTATAACCCATGACTCAAGATGTCCATTGCATCATGCATGACATCATATGACCCATAGTCCATGACCCATAACCCAAAACCCAAAAATGTAACCCAAAATCCGGACTAGACTGACCCAAGTGCCGGATCCTTTGGATTGCACTGGCCAGATTCCTCTGGGAATGGATCCGGCTAATCAGACAACTATTTCTCTATAAATAGTGAGTCATTTCCTCATTTATTCTCACCATTTTTAGACATATATTCTCTCTATATTCTTACCTCACTATCCTCAAATCTAATGATCATCCATGTAGCTTTTCTCTTAGTTATTCTCTAGGTTTATCTTAAAGGCAAGATCACGATGATTAGCATAGAAGACTTGCAAGCTCGAAGACATGTATTACTAGACTTTATAATCATCACAAGATCACAAAAGTGTTTTTTTTGGTTGATCTCTCTCAAGTATGTCATAGGTGTGGTGTGTTAACTAGTGGTGCTTGGATTAGTTTCTCCATTGTAAATGAACTCGGTATCTAGCCTTGTACCAGATAAAGTGTAGGCGACGTAGGTTTGCTTTTACCTTGTGGAAGAACCCGACATCTAACCTTGTACCAGATAAAGTGTAGCGATGTAGGTTTGGTTCTACCTTGTGGAAGAACCCTATATTTAGCTTTGTACCGGATAAATTGTAAGCGACGTTGTGAAGGTTTCTCCGCCAAGATAATGAGCTTCTGGTGTGTAGTATTTACGAACTCTTTAGTTGGGTACTCGGGGAGTGGAGTAGAGCAAGGAAAATGACCTTATAGCCGAACCAATATAAATATTTGTGATATGGTCGTGTCTTTCTTTCTTTATCTAGTAATATAGTTTATTCACTATCAATGTCCACACACACCAAAATATATTGGCATAAGTCGATATAAAACTATTCAACCCCCCTTTTAGTTTTCTACAATATTTACTTGGTATAAAGTATAATGGGTTTTTTTTTGGGGGGGGGGGGGGAGAGTTTGTATCGGAGTATGAGTGTGTGTGTCGTTCAACTGAGTGAACGACTCTATTTATACTACCTGGCATAGGCTCTACGACACGAGTATTGTGGAGATAAGATTGTTGTTTAGGCGTGACGAAGAAATCGTTGTTGAAGGTTAGGCGCTGCCTTCAGAGATTATCTTGTCACGATGTCACAGGTGGCCGTTATGGACCACTCTATGTTTCATTCGTACGCTATCGTACATCAGCTGTCAGCTAGTACGATCCAAGTTCCGAAGTAGTCTTATCTCTTATGTCATTTCCTCTGAACCTGAGGTGACCTTCGTCACCCCAGCTACTACGTTCTAACATATGCTATTACTTCTTTATACTTTTCTATCTTAGTGGTTTAAGTGTCATTATCTCCTCCTAACTATCTGGAGGAGACTATACCTCATCATTAAGCAAGCCGTTGAGTTAATGTAAACATTTCCGTTCACATGTTTTCTTAGAATGAAACGTCCAATTTCGATCAACATTGTTAGTTACCTATATCTTACGCGTTGATATGCCGATCCTTGGGATAAAAACATGTTACACAAATTGAAAAATACAAGTAACACACGTAACAAAGTCTATAAGTCAGCCCAATACCAGATATTGGACTAGACATGAGCCCAACTCCTGAAGGACAACAAGCCCAGATAGATGTTCATGGCAGAACTCGGTACACGATAGTGATCTAAACTCTGATTAATCCTTCTCTAACACACATTTCATTTTCATTTCATTATTATTTTATCCGATCTATTAACAACTGGCTAATCGCCGCCGATCAAGACCAATCTCTGCATACAATCCTCCTGTAAGCAATCTATCATTTCAAACGCTCAATTAATACCCTAGGGTTTGATATAATATATATATTGTTTAATTGACTTTGTATACTTTCATTTCTATCTATTAATTTTACGAAATGTGATATTACTTTTGTTATTTAAATGCTATATATGTTTATGGTATGAGCTCAAATTAGTTATTGGAATATTTTTTTATGAGCTCATATATCCATTTTTTGGAATAAAATATACTTGATTTGAGATCTGGATGATATTTCATATGAGAGGAGTGTTATTTAGCTGACGTTTTGCGCGTTTGGATATGCGCGTATATTAATTGGTAATGATAGGGATAATACGAGTTAGGATTAATTTATTGGTTTATGAATTTGCAGGAAATAAATAAATGTCTGGCGGTAGGGGAATTTACCACTTGCTGAGGGGCAGGCTTCATTCTCAGTCCGCTGTAAGTGTTTGCTTCATTGGTTTCTTTTACAAAGCTTATATATGCGTGTTATGGGGGTGGGCAAACCATGGTTTAGTAATTTGCTTGCTTCTACAAATGGGTGTTTTAGGGTAGGTGTGTGACCGGAGGTAGAGATGATTTTGAATCATTAGAATGTATATATTGCACTGACAAGTAGAAGTAGCCGTATTTCATGTAGTATATAGGCTATTATTTATACAAGTTTATCAATTTGCTTTAGTCATGCTAACTCAAAATGAGGCAAATGCGAGACTTGACCTCATCATACCTGGTGATTTAGGAGCTAATTAGGGGACCACTCTTTTCTAGCACATGGGGCATTCTATTTGGTGCACACATAAGTGAAAGTTAAAAATGAAGTACGTAATAATGTAGTATACCAGAATGTAAACTAAGACCACAATGGTTGCCGTGAATTATGGAAAGGGCAGTCTGCATTCAATAGCCATTGATCTTGAGAGATATCACAACCTGGTTGGAGATGTCTATGCTTTTCACTGGACCAATCATACTTTACTCTTGACCCTTCTAGTCTTATGTGTCTAAGTTATAGTCTCCTTTACTGGCCTTTCATTCTTAATTTCTTATCACTTTCAGGGAAGCTGTGTCACTTGTTACTTGATTTACCTAGTAAATCTTCCATTTTACAGTGATATTTTGAAATAAGCAATAACTTTGTTTTTTCTACATTTGGTTTCTCACCTGCACTTTACACATACTTTAAATGACCACATAGTATCAATATATGAACCTATGGCATTACTCCGTTCTAGAGATCAGCACTTCTCTGTCACGATATGGTATCAACCATGGAAAAGATAATCTATAGAAGTCAATCATAATTGATCATGTTTTAAGTTAACATAAAGTTGTTCGGTAGTCTATTTAGATTAGGGTTGTAAATGATTCGAGCTTTTGTCGAGTAATTTGACCTCAAACTCAACTCGAACTCGAGCCCAGAAAATGAGTTTGAATTGTTTTTCGAGTTATGAGCTTTTACGGGAATATATGTTTTTGTATATATATTATGTATATTGGCTTATATGGGAATACACTAAGGTTAGATACTTATTTATGAATGTATCGAGCTTTTTGAGCCGAGAGCGAGCCGAATTTAAATCTTATCTTATATTTTGCTTTAAAAAACACGTCATTCCAAATAAATCAAACTTACTCAAGCTGAGCTCGAGCTTCTCTCATGAATGCTTGACAAGCTATTGAGCAAACATAATATTGTTGAGTCGAGTCTTGCCTAAATTTGACTCGATTAAACCCCACTAGGTTAACAGTTGTATCTTCAATTCATATTGATACTGCTTGTACTAATTGTTGGTATTTTTTCCTTTCAATTTCAGGCCTCTCCAGCTTTGTCATCTCTGATTTCAAAGAAAGACCAAGATGGGGCTGGATCTGCTGGCGTCAAGTCTTTGAGGGCAATTGCTCTCCTTGGAGCAGGTCTGTCAGGGCTATTGAGTTTTACAACTATTGCAGCTGCTGATGAAGCTGAGCATGGTTTGGAATCTCCAAGCTACCCTTGGCCTCACCAAGGCATTCTCAGTTCCTACGACCATGCTTCGTGAGTTCCTTTTCGGTCTTTTCATTCAGTGATATATTTTTTTGTTTTCTATTCTAATCTATAGTACTGCACCACATTGTTCTAGCCGTTTTGTCAGCTTGAAAGTTCATTGAAGTGTAACTTGGTTAAGAATTAAAAGCACATAGTTCATTGTATTGATTTAACTGGAGGTGATTATCCAAACTTAATTATTGATGGGTTGATTTTGGTGAGATATCTCTAGTGGTCATACAGGTGAATAATCAGCTTAATAGGAGACATGTCAAATGGGTTGAGAGTCACCCACACAGTTGATTTTTGAATGCGTAAAATCCCCTAAATCTCTGAATTAATATGATTTTGTGATCTTGTTCGACAGTTAATATACTAGTTTTTGATAAGAAGAAAAGTAATTTTTGGACAAAAATGTTATTCTAGTCAACCTGACTCATACCAAACTTAACTGCTTTGACATGTTACCTGACCCACCCATTTTCTCCACTGCTTTACAATAGCAATCGACTTTCATATATATTTTTTTTAGAAAGACAATCATTGCGACTCAAGTACTACGTCTGTATCAATTGAGAGCTCAGTACCAATAAATGCAGCTCATTATGTACATTTACAGATTTCTCCACAGTAATTGACTTTTTGCATTTTCTGGTGTTTGACCATAAACAGGATTCGACGTGGTCACCAGGTGTACACACAAGTATGTGCGTCCTGTCATTCAATGGGTTTGATTTCATATCGTGACTTGGTGGGTGTGGCATATACAGAAGAGGAAACAAAGGCAATGGCTGCTGAAATTGAGGTGGTTGATGGTCCTAACGATGAGGGTGAGATGTTTACACGTCCTGGTAAACTGAGTGATCGATTTCCTCAACCTTATCCAAATGAGCAAGCTGCTAGGTTTGCTAATGGAGGGGCTTATCCTCCAGATTTGAGTCTTATTACCAAAGTAATTTCTGCTGCCTGTTTCTGTTTAAAAAAATTGCTGTTGGTGTGTTGTTAGATTCTTATGTTTTGTTTCTTCAGGCTCGTCATAACGGACAGAACTATGTGTTTGCACTACTGACTGGTTACCGTGACCCTCCAGCTGGTGTTTCTGTAAGTTGCCAATCTTTGTTTACATGTTAATATGTTTTCTATTTTCTTCCATAAAAAGTAAGCTTTATTTGCTAAAGTTTTCTCATTAAAGAAGAAAAAGAAGTTAATGCATATGCTTGTATAAACTCTTATGAGTTGAGGTCTAGGTCTTACACTATGATGGAAGGGAAAACTATATTTTTAAACTTTTCAATTCAGATAGTTATGTTATTCAAAAAGATATTTTTTTAGTAGCATGAACTTTATTGATTCAGTGCCAGTCATTTGAAGACAATTCTTTAGTACCTCTGTTGTCATTTCACCATATAAATAAGGGGTGTTTTGTTTCCATAAAATAGCCATGACCATTGCAAATCGGAAAACAAATTACGTAATCATGCCATCATGGATTCATGGTAATCTATCTTTTCCAAGTAGATTGAATAGTATAAAATAAAGCCAGTACTAACTGTATTCTGGTTGTTTTCGTGTATATGTCATCTTCTTTCCTCCACGAAATGGCTAATCTATGAATTAATTGCAGATCAGGGAAGGTCTGCACTATAATCCTTACTTTCCTGGTGGAGCAATTGCAATGCCTAAAATGCTTATGGATGGGGCTGTTGAATACGAAGACGGAACTCCAGCAACAGAGGCCCAGGTTGGTTGATCCTTATATTATGCTAATGGTTAATGGGCTTATTGTTTGAATCTTTTTCTCACATTTGGATTTCTTTCTTTATGTTAATTGTAGATGGGAAAAGATATTGTCTCCTTTTTGAGCTGGGCTGCCGAACCAGAAATGGAAGAAAGGAAACTGGTACAAAATCCTCCAAACCTACAACTATATGAATAGACCAAATACACACTTTGTCTTTGCATGTTTTGATTTAGGTGTAGATATAGAAAAGACAAATTTGATTTTGGGGTCAAATGGACTGATTTCTACAGTGCAGTCAATTCTCAGCAAATTCTTTTTACCCCAAAGTAGTTGGTAATGGTATAGGCCAGAAATGATGAACGTTAGGGATTAAACAACCATATCATTTTTAATAACCCTTAACGGGCCCCAAGGCCACTTATATGTTTTATCATCACTTTTAGAAGTGGCAATATCTCGAGTTAGACCAATTGGTTAGCATTCAGAATAAATTTATACTGTGCCAGAGATCACACGCGTCATGTCCTTTTAAAAAATTTGTATATAAATAAAAAACTGGACAACTATGGTTGCATAACGATATTTTAGTAGCAGTTTGATTATTCGAGCAAAACGATTTAGATGTATGCATGCTAGTAGAGATTGGAGGACTTCCAACCCGTTATTGAGATGTTCTTTTAGCCAACACTGGCCAAATGAACCCATGTATATGTAGACGACTCCCACGTGCCACTACTAATGACTTTGTTTTGATGATGCAGATGGGATTCAAATGGATATTTGTACTGTCATTGGCCTTGCTACAAGCTGCATACTACAGGCGTTTGAGGTGGTCAGTGTTGAAGTCACGTAAGCTTGTTCTTGATGTTGTGAACTAGGCTGGCTCTGGTTCTTCAACAAATGGTTCTAGTGAAAATGACGAATAATTATTTCTTCTGTAAAAGATTTAAATACAAATTTTTTGTACTAAAATTGGTACACAAGTTGTCTTTCGGTTCTTACAGGCTACGGCACTGCTTTTCCATTTTGGAATTTTGAAGCAAGTAATAAGGGAATTGTATTGTGTGCTTTTTATCTTGTTCTATCTAGTTTTTCCCAGTTTCTGTCGCGCTTGGTTTCATTCATTGTCTTGAAGAGTGGTTAAAACTCTATTGTAATATGATGACTAGCACATACACCGTTTTTCATATGGTTTGAAGCACTATTCTACAAATACTATCTAATAATCCTTTTAAATAACCTTCCTACTAATACTTTTACCCACACAATTATACATGTGTAAGTTCTCTGATTTTGCCTTCCAGGTTTAGTCTAGCCAAATTAGCAATTGCATGAGATATATTTCTAAGGCAGTCTCACTGTATTTATATTTTATAAGATCATATAGTTTCTAAATAGGTGAAAGTATTCCCTGATTTGTAATTGTTTAACGTTCAAACTTGTTAAAATTTCCCTGGTCAACAAATGCATATGGTTCACACAAACACAAATATCTGTCTGAAATCAATAAATAAATAGCACATGACTTTTATCTGTGGAACAAGCTGCCTATCATAAATTTAGACCACATCAATTGGTCCAACCGTCCAAAGAATAATTTCAATGTAAAAGGACCCACCCGCAACTTAACCATTGCCATTTTTACAAATTAAAATCATTTTTTAAGAACTCGACTATTTATTTATAAATAAATTACATGTTTGGTCCCTATGGTATACCCCAAATAACAACTTTAGTCCCTAAGTCGTTTTTATTACACCACAGATATCTATTTTTGAAACCTTGCACGTATTTAGTCCCTATTTTGGATGGGCGTTAGTTAAATCCGTTAAGTATTTCGCGCTGTTAGTCCTTCGTTAAAAACTTTTGCACCGTCAGTCCTTATTTTTTAAAATATAGTTTTCACCAGTTAGTCCCTCCGTTAATAATAGTTATCGCCCGTTTTTTTAACATTTTTGTCCGTTTTCGTTCATTTTTATCCGTTTCCCCATTTTTTTTTTTTTTTCGTTTTTCGTCCATTTTTGTCAGTTTTTTATCCGTTTTCGACCGTTTTTTTACGTTTTTATCCGTTTTCGTTCGTTTTTTATCCGTTTTTTTAACGTTTTTGTCTGTTTTTTTTTCCTTTTGCGTTCGTTTTTTTATCTTTTTTTTACGTTTTTGTCTGTTTTTTCCTTTTGCGTTCGTTTTTATCCGTTTTTTTTTTTTACTTTTTTGTCTGTTTTTATCCGTTTTCGTTCGTTTTTTTCACAAAAAATTTCCAAAAAAAAATTGGAATTTTTTCACAAATTTGAAAAAAAAAATTCCAAAAAAATTTTGAAAAAATAAATTGGAAAAAAAATATTTTCAAAAAAATAAAAAAATTAAAAAAAAAATTTTGAATAAAAAAAATATTTTTTAAATATTTAAAAAATATATATATATATATTTTCAAAATATTTTTCAATTATTTAAAAAAAAAATATTTTTTATTCAAATTTTTTTAATTAAAAAAAAAATTCGAAAATAATTTTTTATTTTTAAATATTTTTCGAAAATATTTCGAAAATACTTTTTAATTAAAAAAAATAATAATTTGAAAAATATTTTTTTATTCAAATTTTTTTATTTTTTTTCGAAAATATTTTTTTTCCAATTTATTTTTTCAAATTTTTTTTGGAATTTTTTTTTTCAAATTTGTGAAAAAATTCCAATTTTTTTTTTGGAAATTTTTTGTGAGAAAAACAAACGAAAACGAATAAAAACAGACAAAAAAGTAAAAAAAAGATAAAAAACGAACGCAAAAGGAAAAAAACAGACAAAAACTTTAAAAAATGGGGCGAAAACGGATAAAAACAGACAAAAACGTAAAAAATTGGGCGCAAACGTAAAAAAATGGACGAAAATGGATAAAAACGTAAAAAACGGTCGAAAACGAATAAAAAACTGACAAAAACGGACAAAAATGGACGAAAAACGAATAAAATCGGGGGAAAACGGATAAAAACGAATGAAAACGGACAAAAATGTAAAAAAACGGGTGATAATTATTATTAACGGAGGAGACTAACTGGGAAAAACTATATTTTAAAAAATAAGGACTAACGGTGCAAATTTTTTTAACGAAGGACTAACAACGCAAAATACTTAACGGACTTAACTAACACCCATCCAAAATAGGGACTAAATGCGTGCAAGGTTTCAAAAATAGGTATATTTGGTGTAATAAAAACGATTTATGGACTAAAGTTGTTATTTGGGGTATACCATTGGGACCAAACGTGTAATTTTTTCTTTATTTATTTATATCGTAGGGTATAACACATCATTTACCTTTTGTAAATTTTGTGAAAATGTTTTTTTCGGTCACCCGGGGATAATGGGATACACTCTCCTTAATGAGCTCGAAGCAGCGAAAAATAACAAGCAAGAAACTCTTTCTCGCTAGCGCTATGCACACGTACTACACTAATGTCTTAAAACTATATACATCTAGGATCCGAGACTCTTTAGATGCAACTTACCATCTTGATTACTTTTATGTTAGATGCCCAAATCAAACTCCTGAAAAATGAGAGTTTTACCTGATTTGTATATGCGTGGCTGCAGGTTCACCGTAGATTAGTCAGCCGGTAGTTAAGAGAACATGGTTAAAAAAAGAGTAAAGATTCCTTGCGTATTTCATGTTTTGCAGCGAAGAGTCTCTACATCCTATCAATCGAAAAGAATGATGTTTGCAAATCATTATTAATGTATGGTATAACTCACAGTATTTAATTGCTCTTGTACTACATTATATCAATTGTTTAACGTGAGTTAGTATTTGACATAATGTCCTCACATCATGATACTCTTAACATCCAATGACTCTTTATATATGTTGCAAATAAAGAAATTGTGCATGTTCTTTTTTATATGTCAAGCATGAAAAACAAATTAACCAAACCAAAATTCAAATCATTATTAATGCTAAGTTTTCAAAATAAAAATAATAGTCGTCTTACTATAAAAAGCATATATATCATTTTTAAGTTTTCCTTAATTTATTTGAAGTGACTAACAACTTTGAAGGATTCATTAAAAATGCCAAATTTGCTAACTCCAACTTTGAAAAACATAAATGGCTCAATCTGTCCCTTTCGTTGTCCGAGTTTTTTCTATTTGCTACACGGTCTACATCCACTTACTTATTTTGATTTATTTATCCACAAAATATCATTCTTTTTAAAAAAGAAAAAATATAGTCACGTATTTATTAAAAAAAGAGTAAATTACACCGTTCGCCCTTGTGGTTTGCGTTGACCGCAGGGTTTCGTCCTTTAACCAAAAAAGTTGCACCGTCCGTCCTTAAGTGGCAAACGTTATGCACCGTTCGTCCCTTGACCAAACGACGTTAAGTTTGACCGTTAAACTCCCCTCATGTGACTTGCAAATGAGGGTAAAAATGTCATTTCATCTCCACCTTATATAGTTTGTGGTCAATACTCTTCCACATAAATACAAAACATCATCTTCTTCTCTTCATCTTAAAACCTCTCCACATCTCAGCCGCCACCCACCACTTTCCTGCTCTCTCCTCCGCCGTCTGTTCACCATCACCTCCGACCAACCAACACAGCCATCCACACCTATCACTCACCTCTCTCTTGATGATAACCGACTCCCACCTCCATCTCTCGACCGCCACCTGCCACAAAACAACCATTACCTCACATCACCTGTTCACCATCACCTCAAAACAACCATTAACTACAAAAGTCATTAAAACCAAACCCAATCTAGTTATCGCAAACAAGTACAACATGCACCAACACTTGTACTCTTTGCTGGCACCAATCACTTTAATATTCCCTTAACCCAACAACAACATGAGCTGCAATCTTTTATGTTTTCCAACGGGTATAAAGCAAATTATATAAAAAAGGGATACTTTTTCTTTTACCAAAAAATTTGATAAAGATTGGATTTTTATTGAGATTCATTTGATTTGATCTTCTGGGTATTGTTCATTTGTGGGTTAGTTTCACACAAAATAAACAAACTATACATAGATAGGGCAGGTCAGTCAATATAATGAATGACCACTCTTTCAAATAACTGCCTGAGAATGTCATGAAACATAATAGATCCGGAAACAAGTTAGCTCGATTGGGTTCACTTTGTTTAAAATACTAGATTTAGCGGTTAGTTTCTTTTTTTTGCTTTTGTGTTGAAATTTATATCTTTTTAGTGGATCATAATCACGAACCATGAAGGCACGAACCAAAACCCACACTGTTTCTTGACCAAAGAAAGGGAAGGCAGCGACTGCACATGGTGGTGATGAGATGGTGACTGTGGTGTCGTGGGTTTTAACCTACCTTTGCTTACAACACAAAAAGAGAACTGGTGGTGGCGTTGTGGTGAGGTGGTGGTGGCACGTGAGTGTATACCAAGAGGTGGGGGAGGGTTTTTAGGCGCGTGACCTAGTGGATCGGAAAGAGGGGAGAGTGGGGAGTGTTTTGAGGTGGGTGGTGTAGTGTGGTAGGCGGCGGTGTGGCGGTGGTGGTGGTTTAAGGTGGTCGGAGGCTAGGTTAAAGAGAGAGAGAGAAATGGTGATGATGATGATGATGATGTGTGTTTTATGTTTGTGTGTGTGTGGTAAGTGGTGATATACCACTTTGGACGATTTATATAATTTTTACTTTAAAAATCGGTATAAATGCTAGTTGCTAGAGAAATGACGGATATACCCCTTTAAAAACCTTAGTTAACGGACGTTAGTGGGAGTTGGTGGGCCCAGTTGGATGGAGGGACGAACGGTGCATAACGTTTGCCACTTAAGGACGGACGGTGCAACTTTTTTGGTCAAAGGACGAAACCCTGCGGTCAACGCAAACCACAAGGACGAACGGTGTAATTTACTCTTAAAAAAAAAGGACAATGTAATCATGAGTCGAGATTCATATATATCTCATATTTGCCATAGATCCAATAAATCAATCTTAGCAATCCATTTTTGATCAAAATTGATAAAAATACCATTTTCACATTTTTTTTTAAAAACAACATAACTTGCAAACGGTAAATCTTCAAACTACAAAAAATACACCACCGCGTCGAGAATTAAAATATCTTTCTATAGATATGCACTTCTCTATATTTTCGACAAACTTTTTTTTTCCAAAAATTCCGCCCAGAAAAATCATTTATGATTTGTAAGATCATACATGATTTTCAAAAATCACATATGATTTGTAAAAATCAAATCATATATGATTTTTTAAAATCATATATGATTTTTACAAATCACATATGATTTGCAAAAATCATATATGATTTGTAAAAATCGAATCACATATGATTTTCACAAATCATATATGATTTTTTTTAAATCATATATGATTTTTCTGTGCCGAAATTTTGAAAAAAAAAATAGTTAAAAATATATAGAAGTGCATCTCTATAGAAAGATAATTTAATTCTCGTCATTATGGTATAATTTTTTTCGCGTAACGATTAACAGTTTGCGAGATATTTAATTTTAAAAAAAATGATGAAAGTTTATTTTATTTTTTTTCATTATTAAAATGAATGTCTATGATTGGTTTATTGGATCTATAGTAAATTTGAGATCTATATTGAACTTTTGCCATGTAATCATACGTCACCACAATACAAACAAGTTTTCAACAAATCACCCGATAGTTCAAAAAAAAAAAAAAAAAAAAAACCCAAGTATCAAAACAATTTTTAGAAATGGGACCTTGGATGGAAAAATCCTTTAAGCGATATCGATTTTTTTTGTGAGACTAAACGTAACAAGATTAAACGGTTTGGTTGGTTTATCAAAACTGGACGCGTCTCCCCTACTACATAGACCATATGGCACGCGTCCTCTTTAGATCATTTCATCTGTTTGGTCTGGTGTTAGACCGAATGAATTGTTTGGTTTGTGTGTGTGTTTTTTGTTTTTGTTTAATTTATTGTTGTGAGTGCGGTCATTTTACTACGAGTGTTTGATCCGTTTTTTATCTAGGAGAGAAAAAACTGAATTGACGCTGATGTGACGGGGTTATTTGTGGTATTAGTGCGATCATATTACTATCGGTGTAAGACATACCTTAGAAATTATGTGGAAATCACCTTAGGACTAATTATATAAATGAAGAAAGAAAAGACATGCGCGAGAAAGGAGATTGTGATCGAACATTACTGAAGGAAAAGATGAAACTGGTGAAGAGGATAAGGTTAGCTACATAGCACAAAATGACAAAAACAAATGACTTGTATCTAGATATTCGGAGTAGCAATTAGCCAATTTCTGTCTAGCAATCTCAAGTACTTGTTTTGGATCTAGCAAATCTCAAATGGGCCAAAGTTTTTATTCCTTGTATTGTGGTGTCGTGGTTTGGGTCCCGTATGTGCCTCGCATAATTTTATGTACATTTCTGTATGTTTTTATTTTCTGTCTTTTTAAATTTTAATATTTGGAATGTGTTATACACGCAAAGTTTTTAGAGCAAACGGTACTATGCGTTTTGGTCTTTGGCGTTTTCATCAAGATGACACGACGGCGCCAAACACCACATCGAGCTTCGCATTTTCGCGTGTCGTGCCATCACCACCAGCTCACGTTGCGAGTTAATTTTTTTTTCTTATTCTTTTTTTAGAACGTTAGAAAATGAGAAAACAAATCAAACATGGACGATGGGGGCTTTTTACTAGCCATTGTTTTGTCATTAAACCCCACCTGTTTTTTCTTTTTTTTTACTCTTTATATATATCCTATAAATACCCCATTAATCTTCCATTTTTTACACACACTTCTAACTTCGTTTGTATATCTATAATTCTTTTATTTATACCTCTTAACTAACAAAATTGAATCACAATCAACAATAGGCCAACTCTATGCTCTCCGACCCCCAAAACCAAATACCGAATTCATCATCTTCTTGTAATCCAAACACACCATTATCCGCAAATTCTATCACCTCAAACGCCAACCAAGTTCTATAAATCTGCACGATATACCAAATCCCAAATCAATTCGCCAACTTTAAACCATTTGCTAACAAATTGACACCCAACCAATTCACCCTATGGCAATAATTTCAACTTCAATAACAACTTCAACAAACATAAAACAATCGCAAGCGGGAGTTTTATAAAATAAAATACCAAGTCATATAAACGAATGACTTACAAGAAAAATACAAAATCTAATATGTCAAAAAGAAATGAAATATCAAAACAATTGCTCTTCAAAATAAGTCCAAAATGATAAGCGAAACTAGGGTCGGATCACTCAAATGCTCCTACTCTCAGCCCAACAAAGCCCAACATCATACTTGGTACCTGCCGCATGGAAAAGAAAATGCGGCTGAGCTTAAAAAGCCCAGTGAACAGATATAACAAAACAAAAGCTAACATAATAAAAATATAAAAAAACGAAACAAAGGAGACTGATAACAAAGTCGCAACGAAATGAGCACAATGAGTCAATGAGGAACATGCAGGACACAATATTAACAGATAACCAGAAGAAACAGAAATAAAAGGAGACCAAAGCAAAGTAGCGCATCGATGACATATATAAGTACATATAAATAACCAGACATACAAGTACCGAACATAATCAAATATGAGTTGATGAACGGTATCATAAGCAAAACAAGTAACCAAACAATGATCAAGCATAGCAGACAACGTATCAACTAAACATAAGTATGGCACCGAATTAAATCAGATAATTGAATGAATTAACTAAATAAGGACATAGCATGGCAAACTAAACGAGTCAACTAGACAGATAGCATAAGTTGAACCATATTCCTACCTCAACCAGTAGCATAAACAGAAGTGCAAACATAACAGATCAACAATGCAGGTAACATCAATTACTATGTCGAACTAACAACATAAGCATCAGAAAGTACCAAACAGAAGTACAAGCATGGTAGTCACAAACAGCAAATAGGAATACTAAATGATAATCAAAGCCCACAAAAGTAACTGACGAGGTATAACATGGTAAATGGATGAGTCAGATAATTACATACTAGCATGGCAAACGGGTGAATCAATTAGTCACATAATAGCATGGTAACAGATAATCACATATGTCATGTAATAGTAGGGTAAACGGATAGTCACATAAATCATATATTAACATAGTCAACACATGAATCAAATAATCATATAATGGTTCGGTAAGTGAATGGAATGATAGTTTGAAGTATAAGCTTGATAAACAACCAAAATGGAATCAGAGCATGACAAATCAAATGAACTGTAGTATAGTATGGTAGTCGGATGAATTACATAAGGATACTGAATGAATGAGTAATCAACGGGAAACTAAAGATGAGAAATACAGAATATGGTGCATTGTTGAATAACAGAAGGTACAATATAGGTGTATCAAAATTGTAAAGGTTTTCAGAAATCTACAACGAGCCCAAACATATCAAATTATATCATATCATAAGTAACCATGGAGTAGCTAGCTCCCAGAATTATGAAAGGCGTGTATTGCACACAACACCAGTCACCAAAACATATCATAGCATATCATATTATATCATATCATAACAAATCTAGGATGCATCCGTACGCCCCTGCACAAATCATAATGGCCATAATCATAATATAAAGCGCGCATAATATCATAAAAAGGGACGGTGTGGAACATCACTCAACCACACTAGAGTCATGCCATTGGCGCATCAATGACACGACCATGTTACCTTCATGGTTAGGAAACAAATTGGCTCGGGTATCAAACTGAAGGGAATCATAATCATAGCAAACGAATGTCATAGCGAATAGAATCATATCAAAGGATCATATCGGAATCATATTGATAAGATCATAACATAAGGAATCATAGCAATATCACAAACGAAGCAAAGTCAAGAATCGGAAATTTATGAGAAATCCATACTGAAAAGGGATAGAATATCTGGACCTCAAATGTGTGTGCGTAAGAGTAAGGCACACAAGCAAGTTCAACATTCCCGCTTTACTAAATCTACATTAGGACATATCATAAATCACATATGTGTTCCATTTATAAATCATGTTTAACTTATCTCCCATTTATACTTAGTTTCAAGTTTATAAACTTCTGTCTTTTAGTATTTCGAATCTGGACCAGACTTTAGCGATTTTTATAAAATACTTACTTAGCTCAAATAATATCAAGGAAATTCCCAAGGGTTCTCATATGAGTTAAGAGACTCTCCAAAAATTGGGGGATTTTATTTCCAGGTCAAATGGCCTATGGAAAATCATAAGTCCAGACCTGTCACTTACCCATAATTACACACACCAAAAGTAGCCCAAACAAACATACTCACCCTACTCCATACATCAAACCAAAAATTACAAGTGTCACAAAATATATAAAAATTATAACCACCAAAGGAAAAGTTCTAGAACCTCATGGATTTAATACTACATCACAAATTTAAACTCAGAAATTCAGATTCAAACACTTTAACTCCAAAAATGTAAAACTCATACTTTCATGTATGCAAATGCTACAAGGCTTATATTTCCAGAAAGCTATTTCAAAGTACTACAATTTAGGCTCAAGAATCACTCCAAAACATGCAAGTATCATCAGTATACACCTAGATGAATCCAACCTAAATTCTGGACAGCTTAACAAGCAATCATAACCAAGCAACAAACAAGTCACCAATCATCTCTTAAGCATGCCAAACATCACAAAACTCATCATACATCATGTTTAGGGTCTAATAGCATGAATTTTACAGAGGTGTCATCAACTTAACCAATGAAGCATAATATCAAGCATTTAACATATTATAAGTTCATAATTTCATGTAGAAAGCTAATAACAAGTCTTAAACATGTTGTAAACCTATCCATCATCCACCAAATCATATCCACAAGGTAACCATCATCAAATATCAATAAATCACATAAATAAAGGTCTAACCATCCATCTCATACAATTCCCCATCCAATCTCACAAGATTACAAGTTTTAGTCAAGTAAACATCACCATAATCTTCACATAAAATCATGAACTTCTAAGCTATCAAATTCATCAATAAGCATGATATCACCTATCATTGAAAATTCATGTACTCATTCTATATGACATTCAAACATGTTATGAAAGCCGTTTCCAAATTCTCATATCCTAAGTAGCATTTTAAAGCTAACATGCCCACATAAAATCATGAATTCATAATTAGAGTTTAACATGAAAATAGTTTATAAAACTTCATAATGATTTCATAAGCAAGCATACATCACCTATATAAATCTAATAACATATAAAGATCATTACATATTCATAACCATAATCATTTAACAACATAATTTCATTCACATAAAATCATAAATCAATAAACTAATACTATTCGTAGAATCTGACACACAGTACTACACGAAACCCTTATTCCAAACACACCATACACGACCCAAACGCACACGCAACCGAACCAAACACACCTTTAACTCACCCAAGCCGATCCAACAGCCCCCAATCTCAATTTTTTTCGAAACCAAACAGCCTCAATTTCGAATTTTCTAAATTCTTTTCTTCCAATTTCTTTCTCGGTAGAACTGTTTTAATAGTTTAGGTTTAAACGATTTTCGGTACCATATATATGTATACGAAATTAATAAAAACAAAAGGGAGCCAAGAGATACCATAGTTGACCACCAAAAGAAAGAAAGGAACACCCTATAACCCTTAGGGTTTTCGACTTCCACACCAATACCTTCACCGAGCTTCTTGAAAAAAAACATGTCGAATATGGATCTCCATGAACTTGCCGTCACTTTTCCATTAGGGTTTTCTTTTTCACTTTTTTTTTGTAACGTGAAGGAGGGAGGGGAGAAGGGAATGCCGAATTTAGGGGATGTGATAATGTGATATTCGGTCTCAAACAAAACCGAGTGGGGAGGGGGTATCAAAAAGGAAACACCAAAATTAAGGGAACAAGATGGGAACTTGCCAATGTTAACCAATCACGAACCTAGACATGAATCACGATTCGATACGTTGTGCACCTCAAAATTATTTCGGCTAGGGATAAAAAAAAAACGTGTGAAAAAATAAATGCGTAGAAATTATTCTAGTGTAAGTATTATTTTCGTATTACTTTTATTTGTTTGGATGATAACGATTTAAATACTTAGGTTATAATCGTTGTGCAATATTTTAATAATCAAACGTCTTTTATAGGTTCAAGATTAAAGGGTATTTTGGGTATTTTAACATGTTAAAAAATATGGGTTTTACAGTACCTGCATAAATATGTTAGTTGAAAAATTAACACCACATTACGGTCTTTTGTTTTAGGATCAAACATACCTAGCTCAACTCAACAAGACTACCAAGACACCGCCCACTACATCACAATGCATCATCGTAAGGAAGGCCTTACGCCTAAGGACCGAAAAACATTCAAGATGCTTCAAAAACGTTTTTCCATGAAGGACGTATTGTTGAAGAATCTTTCATCAAAAATACCGATATTCCTCAAGTTTTATCTAGGATCAAATTCGATTGCATACTTTACATCAATGAACAAATTTGTCCCGTCTTTGTCCTTGAATTCTAACAAAGTGTCCGAATCATTAGAAATGATGATGTAACCATCTCTCTTTCGTTTATCATCAACAATCAAAAATTCATCCTAACCCTCATCGAGTTTGCACGAATCCTTCGCATTCCATGCCAGGATTGAGAAATGTGATTTGTTGGAGAGAATGTTTGACGTTCGAGATTTTATGGGGAATGAGGAGTTTTTGAAATTTGTGTTTTGTTTTATTTGTGTTTAGTAATATTAGATTTTGAGAGATTAGGTTTAGACAACACATATTGACATACCTAGGTTTAGACGGACGATGACACGTAAGCACAAAGTTCGTTAGGAACACCACGTATATACCACATATATCATATACATACGTTTAGACATTTATATGAGATAAAAAGAAAAATAAACAAATAATTTGCAAGTAGTGACATGTATAGATCAAGCACACAAATGATTACTAATATCACTTTAGAGATAAGTCTTATAGAAGTCATACTTTTATTGCAAATTTGAGTCTCCTTTTGAAGATAACTATCAATGGACAACTCGAGGTTTTTCGAGATCTACCAGGTAATAAGTCTTGAAAACCTTTTGGGAAAGTATCTTATTACCGAAGAAAATTGGTAAATACTCATCATTTTTGTACAATATAAACTGCAAAATCATCTGAAAACACTCAGAAACACATCAAAATGATCAAAATATCACAAATCAGTGTTTTATGTGTTTTAAATGCAAAAATATCAAAATCAGATGAAAAACATATCAAATTTGCAAAAATTGCAGTTTTAGTCCCCCAAGTTTCAAAAGTTGTCAAAAACAGTCCCTGAGCACATAATTTCAAAAGTAAAGTCACCAAAGCTCCTTTTAAAATCAAAACTTGTCAAATTTAGTCCTTTGGTGAAAAATATCAAAAAGTTTGAGAAATTACAAGTTTAGTCCTTCAACTTTGAAATTTGGCAGAATTGGCCCCTGGAAAATTACAAAATGGCAAGTTTGGTCCTTATACTTTTGAAGATTGTCACTTGTGGTCCCTTGAGATAACTTTTCAGAGTTGGCAGCTATGGTCCTCCAATTTCCAGAAATTACACATTAGGTCCTTGGATATTAAACCTTTGCAAACCTTGGCCCCTTGTCACAAGTAATTGTGAACCCTGCCATATCATTGGACCCTTGTCACTTAACCCTTTTGACCCTTTGATTATTAACACTGGTCAGTCAACCCAAGTCAAACCAAACACAAAACACGCGCCATTTCCATCTCCTTCCCCACTTGTTTCTGCAAATCCCCTGCACACTCAACCTTCCCTCACCTTATCTCCTTCCATGTCCCCCCTCCTCCACTACATCCAAGATAGCATTAATTGCCTCACCATTACCCACACTCAACCTCAGCTGTTAAAAGCCAAATTTGGCGCCAAAATGAATTGAATGGCTAGGATCAAATTTTATCATCCAAGGGTCAGGAAAATTGGTGGGAACTGCTCATTTTTTAGAGACAAAGCACTTGGAGTATAAAAGGGAAGCTAAGAGAAGCAGCAGAGGGGTAGTTAGTTTTATCATTTTTCTCTAATGTCGTTTTTTAAATAATAGTTTTAGTTTAAAGCCAAATGTTGTAATTTCACCTTCCTTGTATTACATTTAAGTCATTTCATCTTTATAATCAGTATTTAAGAATCAATTTTCAAGTTTAGTTAAAATTTGTATTTTGTGTTAACTGTTGAAAAATCTCAATTCGAATTCTCATATTCAAACTTTGAATACCTTATTTTCTCATTCAATTGAGCTTAAATAAGCTATACATAGTCTTTGATAACCCTACAATTAAGTTTCAAACATTTTGGATGCTTGGTCAACAAAAGTCAATCTGAGACTCAATGGGACTTGGATTTGGAATTTGGATGATGCAGAGGTGAAATTGGGTTAAAATGGATTAGTTTAGGGTAGTATTGGTTTGGTTTTAATCTGCACACCAGCTGGGTACCTGTGAGTGTCTGTTTTACTTTTGCATTTTCAAGTCATATTGCAGTTTCATGCTCCTCTTTTATCTGTGATCTTTTGTAGTTTTAACTTGCTTATTTAGTTGTATAATAGTCATGAAAGCCTAGTTTGGTCATTAGTTTAAGCTGGAGTACTAGTCAGCTTCATTTCAGTTTGCAAAGCATAAGTTAAAAGGGTGTTTGGCATTGCTGATTTATCTGTATTATAGGTTAGTATAGTGGTGGATAATTGTTGCTCTAGTTTTGTTTAACTCATATGAACTCATATTAGTCATAATTTTGCACTGACATTTGCCAAAAGTCAATTTTTCTTGAATCTGCCCTTAGCAGCTCTACTGTTGGATTTTCAACAATTCTAAAGCTTGTTTTGTGTTCCAATTTCATAGATTTAGATTGCATTACCTTCATTTCATCCATATACATCATAATCAGTCCAAAAATCAAGATCAAAACTCAAGATAGTCAACCTTCCATGTTTTTAGCAAAAGTCAAAATTCTGAAAAGTCAGTTTTGGCCAATCTGCAGGGATTTTTCATGGCTTCATTTCTGAACCATTTTCAATGAAATTTGTGGTTTTAAATAGTCCTACTGGTCTAGTTACTTATCTACATTTTAGTGTATTTTTGTGAATTTGGTAGAAGCTTCATTCTGGCTTGTCAATATGGCACCATTTCCCCTGTGCAACTGACTCAGTGAAAACTGAGTTTGCACAGGGGTTTTGCAGGCTTGTACAGAGCTCCCTTGAGCTCCTCAAAGTCTGAGCTTTGGTTTGCATGGTCTTACCCAGGTCCTCTAGAGGTTCCAATTTGTAGTTTCCCTTTTCAGCTTATTTTAGTGCTTATAATCTAGCTGCAAAATGCCCCCTCACAACTGAATTTAACCAAAAGCTCATTTAAGCAAATCTGTGTAATTAGCTTATCAGTGGTTAGGGCTTGTTGAAACTTGTTCCATTTATGTTCCTTTAGCATATTAGAGCTTCTCTTTCTGTAATACCTGAATTTCTAAAATTCACAAAAAGACCAAAATAACCATACAATTAAAAGTATGAAAAATTAATTCAAAAGAATACCAAGTAAGCTATGTAAATTCAGAGAATTTTAAGAACTATCCCACATGACCTAAATAAATATTAAACACTTTGTAAAGGTAATTTTTATAGTTTATGATTTTATAAAAATTAGTTTTGTATTTTTATAATTACCGAATATATTTAATTAACTTTATAAAAGAAATAAAACTAAATAAAAGCCCAATATAATTTATATTATTAAAAGACCATTTAATTTAAGTCCAATGCATTATAAAGCCCACAAGAAAAATAATAGCTCAAGTATATATACAAATATTCGGTTCCTATAATCCCTAATAACCGATTTTCACCAAACCGACCTAAAAACCCTCAACAATTCGACTTCTAGTTTCCAGAGCTTGAGACCATTTTTCTTGGACGAGATTCAAGGTATAGAAGGTGGGAAAAATAGTGTTTGAGTTCCAGAGTTGCTGTGGTGATCGTTGTGAGTTTTTGAGAGAATTAGGGTTTCGACAAAGAGAGGTTTTGTGCTTCTTTTGTTCCAACGATTCAAGCTCATCAAGGGTATGTTTCTAATGTTGAATTCAGTCCTATAATTCGTATATAACACATAAAAATTAGCCATGCATGATTTATATGTCGTATGAAATTATTTGAAACCTAAAACCCTAAAAAGCGTATATAATTAACGAATGAGCTTATAATATTTTTAGAGATCATGAATCTATTTTTCCAGAAGCTATTACATGTTATAAGACCTGAATAAAATGCATAATCATGAATTCGAAGCTTGTGTGAATTGTCTTGGGTTTTTCTTGATTCGAAACGCATAAAAAGGAAAAGATTTAAAAGGGGCGATTAGGGTTTTGTATAAACTAGGGTTTCCTTATAATCATGAAAGGTAATTAATGAAGTAGTAATGATAAGCTAATGATTGGTGTAACCTAGGTTTAGGGCTTGTACTTGAATTTTACATTATTCGGTTTTTACATAAAAAGTTGGGTTGGTTTTGTAAATATTGAAACTTAAAGGTTATTTTTGCAAAACAGTAAAAGACATGTACTAAACGTATAAAATAAGTGTGGGGGTTAAACGTGTGATTTTGGATATTTAGAGGGCTATTCGAATTATATTTAACTAAAAGGGTATGTTTTGTAAATTCTAAAACCTTTGGGCTAGAAGTGTAAAATCTGATAATATAGGGTTAGTACGTATAATTAAAGATGTTAAAGGTGCAACATGTAATTTTGGGTAACTATGGGTAAACATGTGTAAATGAATTTCGTAAGGACATGCGTGAGTTTGAGTTAATTTCCGTTTGAGTTTTCATACGTTTTAGGTCAAAGTGGAAATCATTAAAAGAAGTAATATGTGAAATTAATGCGTATTAAGTAATATTAAAAGTATGGAAACCCTAGAACCTAAATAGGAAGTTGGTGAATTAATGAAGAATACCCTAAAATGTTGTGATTTCGTCTGTCACTAAAAATGGGAATAATCTGACAACCCTAAAAGTATTAATGAGATTAATCCGTTATACTAATAAGTATTAAATAAATCATAATCCGTGTAGATTCGTTGGAGGAGACGCGACTTTACATCTTCGTATTCGTTCATTCGTTACTTTTCTCTCAATTGCTTTAAGGTACGGATATTCTGACCTTTTCAGTAAAGGTCCCTCATGTTTCCCTTCTTTGTCATTCTCTTATGCTTATTAGGATTTCCTATGCCATTGCTATGAACCCTTTTCTGAATGTTTGATCTGTTACTTGTCTGAACTTATGATCTAGTGAACTATGCAATATCTGATGTGAACTTTGTGTTAGGAAGACTTTGATATGTGTAATTGATGAACTGATAAGGTTTTAAAAGGTACCTTTTTGAGGGGTCATTTAAGCCCTTATTCGATCACTTTTGTATCCGTTATTGCTTAATATCGTTCCTTTTCACTTTTTAGGTCTCTTGAAGGCAAAATGCTGGAATGATGCTTATTTGGACGAAAAGGCGCGAATATACGAAGAAAATGGCCAAAGTCAGAATCGAGACCCTCAAAGCTGCTGAAACATAAGGCGACGGCGTCACTGCATATCTGCGACGCCGTCGGGAAGGAATTTTGCGACGGCTCAGAAGAAAAATTGCATGTTTTCAAGGGACGACGTCAGGTTCTAAAGGAATAGGCCGTCGCTACTCAGACGGCCTAGATGCAGCCAAGACGGCGTCAGAGCTGAAGGGGATGGCGTCACAGTAATAAGGTGACGCCGTCGCAAGGTTTACGTGGCCAAGACGAAACCCTAATGACGGCGACACGACGGCGTCACGAACCATAAGGTGACGCCGTCGCAGATGTAATCTTATATATAGAATCCGAATTTTTCAGTTTTTGTGTGTAGTCTTTTGGAGTAAAAACCTAAAACCGAACCAAGGCTTTCTTGTGCAGTATTTTAGGGTTCTAAACCCTATTATACATCAAGATAAGTATTTACTTCATTAATTTAATTATGTCTTTGATTATTTGTGTGTATGCTTGCATGTTCTCCATGTCCGGCTAATTTATTTGTGTGTTTGCTTAGGGAATATGAAACTTAATTATTGAATATTGATTGGTTGATACTTATCTTAGTTGACTAATGATCTAGAGTGCGCTAGATTATTCGTTGTGTACTTAATGCTTGACATTTCTTTGTGAACTTTAGAATATAATTATCTAGGTAATTGTAGGATAAAGTATTCAAGGACAACCGTAGAGTAGGCGTCTATAAATCACTAGAGGATTTGTAAACAAGACCCTTTGGTAATTTCAAAGAGTTAGGGAAATAAGCACGCCCTATAGCCTTAGAATCACAACGCAACTAGGAATAAGGACGTGACAAATCAACCATCAATAGGAGATAATTAAGGAGTAGTAAAACCTAAGTAAACACATCTTTAAACTATCATACGAGTACACATCAATTAGACATAGACTATCACAACCTTAGCTTAGATAATTAGATAATAGTAGAGTAATCGGTAGAAATACCAACCCCCCAAATCCAATACCCGAGATTCGTACCTTTTCATTTTCTAAAAAAAAACATAAAAAGATAAAAAAAAAAATCTTCCTCAACCTCAATCTTAGCGTAGTAACTTCTCACTAGCATTCCTATTCCCCTAGAGAACGATATCAATACCCGTGGCTTACCCTAATTACTACACTACAACGATTAGGTTCACTGCCTAGGGTGTTATAAAACTTGCTCGAAGAAAAGGAAGTTTCCTTGACCCCGAACGACGCGTGTAGCGTTATCAAGTTTTTGGCGCCGCTGCCGGGGAATAGAATAGCTAGTTAGTAGTCCACCTCGTTTAGGTTTCTTTGCTTGATTCCTATCAAGTAAATTTTTCTCATTTTTTAGCTTTCTCTTAGTCTATCCCCCTTCTTCGTGACCTTTGTTCGTAATCCCATCACTTTTCACCATGGAAGGTGATAACCAACCACCAAACTATACTTCACCACAAAACAAATACCCACTGCTTGACCCAGCCTCTGCTAACCAACTTCGAGCCCGTATCATGAGCGAAATCGGAGAGCTTAGGAAATTAAATATGATAATTGAAAATACACTCAAAGAAGTCCTTAAGGAATCGGATCGCCCTTTAGATAGTGATTTGACCACAAGTGATTCGGATGATGATCTTGAGGAAGGAGATTATAAGGTATTAGAAATTATGGAGGGTGACAAGGAGGAGGAAGAACTTAGGGGGTACTTTGACTCATACCCTAAAGGAAAAGAAACCGCCTATCACCATAACGTGGTTAATTTTCCAAGACCACCCTTCGAGCCCCGCATAAGGAGGGGAGACCCTAAAAACATCAAGGTACCGTGTATGATTGGATACTTATATAGGGATCACACCTACATTGACTATAAGGCACCCATGAATGTAATGTCTAGGCTCTATTATAATTGGATCATGAGCAAAAAGCTAGAGCCTATGAGGGACCCCTTTCGCCCTAGGAAAGCAAGTAACTATGTGGGGAGGATTAAGGGATTACATGTGTTCATAGGTAACTTCACATATAGGTGTGATTTCATGATTTTGGAAAACGTTAAGGGCATCATTGATGGGTTTTTAGGAGATGTAATCCTTGGGAAACCATTTATAGAAGAGTCTAAGATGGTTTATGATAAAGAGGCAGGGATAATTGAGTTCTCAAATGAAGCCCAGAGTGTTAAATATATAATGCCCCATAAAAATAAGAATTATGAGGGCATGGATGATTTAGATGTAGATAACATTCCGGCATTCGAGGTTGATTGGAAAAACAAAGTCTACTACACTGCTTGTCTTGAACTGGGGCCTGAATATATTCGTGATGAGAGAAGAGTTAAAGAGATCGAATGGGCCCTTAAGATTAAGAAAACGTAGGGGTAGGACTACGAGTCTAGCTACAAGACTCTTAAATAAAGAAAAGCGCTTCGTGGGAGGCAACCCATGCTTAATTGTTTGCTTGTTAGTGTCATATATCTTTTATTAATTGTTTGTCCTCATGTTTGAAATTGTAAAAATGCTTTATTTTGTTTTTAACCTCGTCTTAATTACATATAAAGGTATTTTACATAAAGGATAAGTGTAGGGAGGATTACACACGTTTTCATAAGAAACGTGAACATGAGAATAACAATTAACTAAAAGATATATATGTTTGTTTGTTCGAGTCAAATGCTTGTATCGAGTCATAATGGATGTTTTTGCAGAAGTTTTTCCAGATTCTAAAGATGTAAATTTTCCAGAATTTTTTCCAGAAAATCGCAGACCAGTTTTTGTCAGGATAACCTGACGGCGTCAGGATTGCAACCTGACGGCGTCAGGAAGGAATAAAAACATCAGCTTATTTTTTTCTCGTTTTCTGAGCTACTTGTAAAATTTTGGAATTTTCCAGATCTTAACTTTCAAAACAAATTCTGTAAACATCCATTCCACAAGCATTATATCCTAGTTTAAATCGAGTCTTATGTATATTATTACCGCCGATTTTACGCGAAGGTTTCGTTTGTTTTCTTCTAGTGTGCAGGTTTAGTTTATCAAGAAGAAATTACACAAGTTTGGAAGGAGCCTTTCACGCAAAAAACTCTTCTTGGAAAAGATTTAACCACCACTTTTTACGGATCCTACCGAGCTAATCAGGGGAGTATTAGTTTCTTTCGTTTTTAATTACCTTCTATTATCATAACTTTGATACTTTCGGGGAACATTGGGGACAATGTTCAGTTTAAGTGTAGGGAGGGAAAATAAACGGGAACTTTGAAACTATGCTTACCCTTGACTGTTTGCTTTGTCCAAGTGTATTTGTGTAATAAACCATGAGAAAATGTAGGTTAGGGTAATTTTAGCCAAATTTAAAATTTTTTCATGACGTATAAGAGTGGGCCATTAGTCTTAACAAAAGCGTCTCATGGATAGGAAGTTGCATGACTAGCACAAAAACCCTTTACCACCTAAATTCCACCCAAAATGTGAGGATCGCCCTTAGATTAGTAGGAATTAAAGCATTCATCTTTAATGCTTAGAGTGTGAACCGGTAGTATATTTGATTCTAGAACTTGTTTTGTGATGCATTCCGAGATCGCTAGTGAGACTACACTTGTGTAGTTAGGAATAACTAAATGATAAGAGGCATTAGGATAAACCCTTGTTTGATACCTGTAATATAATTACTTCTTCCATATCGGTTGAGTAATTCCCCCATACCCTTTGCGTTGTACTCATCTTTAGTACACGATACCCCTAGTTAACCCCTCAGAGCCTATCCTTTTCGCGGTTCTCGTGATGTTTCGGTTTTTCCGGAATATCAATGAAGAGCATTTTTTACACCCCACCCCCAAATATACACCCAAATCGCCTTAGCCTACCCTTTATTGCACTCACTTTTAGTGCAAATTTATGTTATCACCCAAAACCCTTAGTTCAATTATCTGGTTGCTTGCATGAGTTGCTAAGTCGAGTCATATCCCTTGTATACAGTTTTGGGATGATTGGGATTCATGGGAAAAGTTAAAGTTTATGAAACATAGGAAAGAGAACGTTAAACTCAAATTCCCTTTGTTTGCATAATAATGTACTCCAAGTGTTTTGATCTTTTCAATTCGGGTCAAATTAGTGTTAGAGTAATAAAAACTCAAGTGTAGGGATGTGTCTATAAATCCCTATCATTTTGATGTACCGTAGAGGATGGTAGAGTAAAAGTGTATGCAAAAAAAAAAAAAAAAAAAAAAAAAAAAAAAAAATCGAAAAAAAATTATAAAAAAAAAAAAAAAAAAAAAAAAAAAACCATACGGGCTACCATCCTACATCTATCTTTTAAATTATGTTTGTTTATTTTCGTTTCCTAGAGTTTTAGAGTGTCGAGTCTTGGCTTAGCAACGCCATTCTTCGTATACTTGCAACATAGAGATTTTTGACTATCCACCAATATATAGCCTATCCCACCAAACCCTTATTTCCCTACCGTAAGCCTAACGTTACAACCCTTTAAAGACCTCTTTGATAGTCTTTCCTAGGTGCTTACGCCAAAGCGATGAAGGTTTGATCTATTCTCAAGCCTATGGTAATCTATGTACTAGGACCGGTTAATGAGTATTTATCTTCCATTTCCGATTTGTTATATTTCTTATATACACCCGAGAGAGATGTGAGTATCCAAACACCCCATGTGAGGTGCTAGTATGTAATTTCCGTGCTTGTTATGACTTTTGCGGGGCTTATATGTGTTGTGGACCGTTTTGAATGGATGCTTCATGACCCCTAACTTATAAATTAATTGGCTAAAAGCACATTTGCTTGAGGACAAGCAAATACCAAGTGTAGGGATATTTGATAAGGTTTTAAAAGGTACCTTTTTGAGGGGTCATTTAAGCCCTTATTCGATCACTTTTGTATCCGTTATTGCTTAATATCGTTCCTTTTCACTTTTTAGGTCTCTTGAAGGCAAAATGCTGGAATGATGCTTATTTGGACGAAAAGGCGCGAATATACGAAGAAAATGGCCAAAGTCAGAATCGAGACACTCAAAGCTGCTGAAACATAAGGCGACGGCGTCACTGCATATCTGCGACGCCGTCGGGAAGGAATTTTGCGACGGCTCAGAAGAAAAATTGCATGTTTTCAAGGGACGACGTCAGGTTCTAAAGGAATAGGCCGTCGCTACTCAGACGGCCTAGATGCAGCCAAGACGGCGTCAGAGCTGAAGGGGACGGCGTCACAGTCATAAGGTGACGCCGTCGCAAGGTTTACGTGGCCAAGACGAAACCCTAATGACGGCGACACGACGGCGTCACGAACCATAAGGTGACGCCGTCGCAGATGTAATCTTATATATAGAATCCGAATTTTTCAGTTTTTGTGTGTAGTCTTTTGGAGTAAAAACCTAAAACCGAACCAAGGCTTTCTTGTGCAGTATTTTAGGGTTCTAAACCCTATTATACATCAAGATAAGTATTTACTTCATTAATTTAATTATGTCTTTGATTATTTGTGTGTATGCTTGCATGTTCTCCATGTCCGGCTAATTTATTTGTGTGTTTGCTTAGGGAATATGAAACTTAATTATTGAATATTGATTGGTTGATACTTATCTTAGTTGACTAATGATCTAGAGTGCGCTAGATTATTCGTTGTGTACTTAATGCTTGACATTTCTTTGTGAACTTTAGAATATAATTATCTAGATAATTGTAGGATAAAGTATTCAAGGACAACCGTAGAGTAGGCGTCTATAAATCACTAGAGGATTTGTAAACAAGACCCTTTGGTAATTTCAAAGAGTTAGGGAAATAAGCACGCCCTATAGCCTTAGAATCACAACGCAACTAGGAATAAGGACGTGACAAATCAACCATCAATAGGAGATAATTAAGGAGTAGTAAAACCTAAGTAAACACATCTTTAAACTATCATACGAGTACACATCAATTAGACATAGACTATCACAACCTTAGCTTAGATAATTAGATAATAGTAGAGTAATCGGTAGAAATACCAACCCCCCAAATCCAATACCCGAGATTCGTACCTTTTCATTTTCTAAAAAAAACATAAAAAGATAAAAAAAAATAATCTTCCTCAACCTCAACCTTAGCGTAGTAACTTCTCACTAGCATTCCTATTCCCCTAGAGAACGATATCAATACCCGTGGCTTACCCTAATTACTACACTACAACGATTAGGTTCACTGCCTAGGGTGTTATAAAACTTGCTCGAAGAAAAGGAAGTTTCCTTGACCCCGAACGACGCGTGTAGCGTTATCATGAACCTTGCTATATTTGAATATGAACCTTATGATATGATGTTATCTGATAAGTTATATGAGATCTTTATGATGATTTATGATCTGTGTCATTTATGACAATTTGTTTGACCTAAGTTAGTTTGACACCCGAGCCAAATAATAACTAGTCATGGGGGTTCCATGTCCGTATCAGTGATGCACCTCTGATATGACTCTAGGGCAGTAGAGTGATGTTCTGCCACGTCCCTTATCTGTATCTGTTATGAGCTCAAGTATATGTTATGGCCAATATCTGTCTGTGGGGCGTATGGATGCATCCTAGATCTGATCTGTTATCCGATATGATTTGTCTGGTGAATGATGTCGTGTGCAATACGCGTCTTCACAACTTCTGGGAGCTAGCTACTCCAAATTATTTGCTAAGATGATTCATGCATATGTATGATGATTTTGATATGATATGTTCTGGGCTCGAGGTAGTTAACTAAATCTGTATTTGCTAATTATATGATAAGTATTCTGATTATGTTTTGGTATGTTAAATGCTTATGATTATGTCTTCGGTTTATCATATGTTATTATACATGTGTATGCTATTGTATGTTTATTTGACTATCGTCTGCTATGTTAAGAGATGATTAATATGTTTAAATATGATTTGCATGCTGTTATCTGATATTATGTTAGTTTATCGTTATATGGATTCGTTAATCTGTGAGATGAAAGTGCTAGTATGAAAGTGAGTATTCTATAAGTTTAATATGTATAGTTTGATCAGTTAATTTGAGAACTTTGCTTATATGTGAGTGTTTTATCGTCTATGTGGTCTGCCATGTCTGAACTCTGCTGATGTTAAGATTTGATCTAAGAACTGGTTTAGCTTATGATATCTGTTTGGATAATTGCAAATGGTTATGCTATGTTTTGTTTGGTCTTTCTAATTATAGTTGGTCTGCTATGTTTCTATTTGTTTGTGAGACTGCCATGATTTGGACTGTTATTTTCGCTGCTGCTATATTGAATTAAATGTGTTAGGTGAAGGTTAATTAATCTGTTGAATGCCATGTTTATTTTCTAGGAAGTGTTTCTGTTAGCCTTAGACTTTTCGTTTGGGTTTTCTTTTGTTCATGGTATGCTAAGTGTTTGGTTGTTCTGATGTGTCTATGTTATGTCATTAATGTGCTATGAGATGTTTAACTGTTATGTGGTTGTTTGGATTTCTGTATATTTGTGCTTCCGCAGAATCCTAAAAGATCCTTTGTATTAAATTCATTTTATTTTCGTTATTCGTATATTCGTTCTGTTTTAGCTTTTTGTTTCGTTATATCTGTTCACTGGGCTTTGTAAGCTCAGCCGCACTTTTCTTTTCCTGCGGCAGGTATTTAGCATTCAAGATGAGCTTATGGGATAGCTGATCTGGGTTTGAGAGTAGAGATGAGAGCAAAACTTTACCATAGAGATCTTAGATTTATTTTGAAGTTTTATCTATTTATGTTTCTTTTTGAATATTTTGTAAAGGCTTCCGCTTTTGTACATTAGTTAAAGTTCTGATATGAAACCGTATTGTGATATCTTTACCCTTGTCGGGTCGGGGTGTTACAATTTATGGTATCAGAGCCTAGGTTTTAGGACCCTTAGAGCTTAGGCTATGACCTGTGAGAAGTGGGTAGACATTAGGTTTCCGTCTGTTCAGAAATTTTTCGATTCCTTTTGATGGTCGTTCAGATTTGACTTCGATATCCTTTTGCCTTCACTGAATTGGCCCTCCTTTGTTCGCATCGAATTTTGTTATTTTGTTTTCGCTCGTCCGTTTGTCGATCGTTAGATGGAGACTACCCGTGGAGCCGAAGAAGATGGTGCCGACCCTGCGTTGCTGCGACGGTTCCTGTGCTGGAGAGGTTCGTGAAGCAGAAGCCACCCTCGACTGCCGTGCTGTTGGAGACATCAGGATGCTGTTGGAGGAAGTTGGATGGACCAACCAAAGGCGCAAGAGACGGAGACAAGATTCAACCGGTGGCTGAGAAGATTCAACTACTTCATATGATTTGGGCGCGACTTATGTCACTCTGATTCGTTTGTCATGCGTTTCAAGACGATTTGATATTCAGATAAGTGATTCTGATCTGTATTGCTTTTCTCTGATTTGTTCGGAACTCGGTGTGAATCGTGAGGTTTATCGTTTAGCATTCTGGTATATCCCAGCTTTTCTTTCTGGATCGTTAGTAATAAGTCATGAGGAAGAATACGAGGTGGATTCGGATTTGGAGTCTACGGCTACTAGTAGGTTTAATCCGACACAAGAATAGGAATTTGCTCTTCTGATTAGTTGTCCTCCTTATGAGAATTTTCTGACGTTTGATTTTGAACTAGGTCCTTTTGTTTTCATTTGACGTTTGAATCTGGGATTTTTAAGTTTTGTTTTGGAAGTTCATCTTAAGACGATTCTGCAAATTTTGTTTGATAGATGGAAATAAAGCAAAATTTTGGAAGTATAGTTCCTGTCTGTTGTTGCTTCTACTAGATTCGTTAAGTTTCCGTTAGTCCTCATAAGTTTTGTCCGCTATTTTATTTTGTTGGTGATATTGTTTAATTTTCGTTTGAATGAAGTATGGCCATCATGATGGTATACTCATGTGGATCTGGTTTGTTATAGTATGTTACTTGCTATCTGTGTATTATCCGTATGTGGTATGCTTTGTTATGATATTAGTTATGTGTTTTGTCATGACCGAGACCGAATATAATGACAATAAGAATTTGTTATGTGATGCAAGTATTATGACGCCTGATCAACGTAATAATACCGAGATCATATAATCTGAACTTATTGAAGGTATACGACGTCTGGGAAATGCCTGTGATTGATGTGTGTATAGACTTTAACTTGTATCTGTTATTTGGTGTTTCTCATGTTCGTTTGAATTTTGTACCTATTTGTGAGATTTTCGTCGATATCTGTTTCATATAAGTTTTGTACGCTTGAATCCGAAGTTGTTATGATCCGTACGAACCTCTAGATTGCTATGATCACCTTAACCTTATATGTCTCCCCATATTTCTGCGACTATTGAGGCCGATAGGATTTATTTCGTCTATGCATATGATGTCCTCATCATTAGATATCTGAATAAGTTAGAATTTGTCGTTTGATTTTCTGCGTCTCATCTGTTCTCCGCCATTATTCTAATGAGTATATAATTATCTATTATAAGTATTTGACTATTTATTTGATTTCTGAATAAGTATGAGATTGAATATTCTGATAAGAAATCCATTTATTCCAAGATAAGATTAACGTTCGATATATTCCTAGAAATTCTGAAATCCGATTCGTTTTCTGCTCTGTTCCGTCTTGTCCAATTTCGAGGACGAAATTTTCTTTTAGAGGGGAAGAATTGTAATACCTGAATTTCTAAAATTCACAAAAAGACCAAAATAACCCTACAATTAAAAGTATGAAAAATTAATTCAAAAGAATACCATGTAAGCTATGTAAATTCAGAGAATTTTAAGAACTATCCCACATGACCTAAATAAATATTAAACACTTTGTAAAGGTAATTTTTATAGTTTATGATTTTATAAAAATTAGTTTTGTATTTTTATAATTACCGAATATATTTAATTAACTTTATAAAAGAAATAAAACTAAATAAAAGCCCAATATAATTTATATTATTAAAAGACCATTTAATTTAAGTCCAATGCATTATAAAGCCCACAAGAAAAATAATAGCTCAAGTATATATACAAATATTCGGTTCCTATAATCCCTAATAACCGATTTTCACCAAACCGACCTAAAAACCCTCAACAATTCGACTTCTAGTTTCCAGAGCTTGAGACCATTTTTCTTGGACGAGATTCAAGGTATAGAAGGTGGGAAAAATAGTGTTTGAGTTCCAGAGTTGCTGTGGTGATCGTTGTGAGTTTTTGAGAGAATTAGGGTTTCGACAAAGAGAGGTTTTGTGCTTCTTTTGTTCCAACGATTCAAGCTCATCAAGGGTATGTTTCTAATGTTTAATTCAGTCCTATAAGTCGTATATAACACATAAAAATTAGCCATGCATGATTTATATGTCGTATGAAATTATTTGAAACCTAAAACCCTAAAAAGCGTATATAATTAACGAATGAGCTTATAATATTTTTAGAGATCATGAATCTATTTTTCCAGAAGCTATTACATGTTATAAGACCTGAATAAAATGCATAATCATGAATTCGAAGCTTTTGTGAATTGTCTTGGGTTTTTCTTGATTCGAAACGCATAAAAAGGAAAAGATTTAAAAGGGGCGATTAGGGTTTTGTATAAACTAGGGTTTCCTTATAATCATGGAAGGTAATTAATGAAGTAGTAATGATAAGCTAATGATTGGTGTAACCTAGGTTTAGGGCTTGTACTTGAATTTTACATTATTCGGTTTTTACATAAAAAGTTGGGTTGGTTTTGTAAATATTGAAACTTAAAGGTTATTTTTGCAAAACAGTAAAAGACATGTACTAAACGTATAAAATAAGTGTGGGGGTTAAACGTGTGATTTTGGATATTTAGAGGGCTATTCAAATTATATTTAACTAAAAGGGTATGTTTTGTAAATTCTAAAACCTTTGGGCTAGAAGTGTAAAATCTGATAATATAGGGTTAGTACGTATAATTAAAGATGTTAAAGGTGCAACATGTAATTTTGGGTAACTATGGGTAAACATGTGTAAATGAATTTCGTAAGGACATGCGTGAGTTTGAGTTAATTTCCGTTTGAGTTTTCATACGTTTTAGGTCAAAGTGGAAATCATTAAAAGAAGTAATATGTGAAATTAATGCGTATTAAGTAATATTAAAAGTATGGAAACCCTAGAACCTAAATAGGAAGTTGGTGAATTAATGAAGAATACCCTAAAATGTTGTGATTTCGTCTGTCACTAAAAATGGGAATAATCTGACAACCCTAAAAGTATTAATGAGATTAATCCGTTATACTAATAAGTATTAAATAAATCATAATCCGTGTAGATTCGTTGGAGGAGACGCGACTTTACATCTTCGTATTCGTTCATTCGTTACTTTTCTCTCAATTGCTTTAAGGTACGGATATTCTGACCTTTTCAGTAAAGGTCCCTCATGTTTCCCTTCTTTGTCATTCTCTTATGCTTATTAGGATTTCCTATGCCATTGCTATGAACCCTTTTCTGAATGTTTGATCTGTTACTTGTCTGAACTTATGATCTAGTGAACTATGCAATATCTGATGTGAACTTTGTGTTAGGAAGACTTTGATATGTGTAATTGATGAACCTTGCTATATTTGAATATGAACCTTATGATATGATGTTATCTGATAAGTTATATGAGATCTTTATGATGATTTATGATCTGTGTCATTTATGACAATTTGTTTGACCTAAGTTAGTTTGACACCCGAGCCAAATAATAACTAGTCATGGGGGTTCCATGTCCGTATCAGTGATGCACCTCTGATATGACTCTAGGGCAGTAGAGTGATGTTCTGCCACGTCCCTTATCTGTATCTGTTATGAGCTCAAGTATATGTTATGGCCAATATCTGTCTGTGGGGCGTATGGATGCATCCTAGATCTGATCTGTTATCCGATATGATTTGTCTGGTGAATGATGTCGTGTGCAATACGCGTCTTCACAACTTCTGGGAGCTAGCTACTCCAAATTATTTGCTAAGATGATTCATGCATATGTATGATGATTTTGATATGATATGTTCTGGGCTCGAGGTAGTTAACTAAATCTGTATTTGCTAATTATATGATAAGTATTCTGATTATGTTTTGGTATGTTAAATGCTTATGATTATGTCTTCGGTTTATCATATGTTATTATACATGTGTATGCTATTGTATGTTTATGTGACTATCGTCTGCTATGTTAAGAGATGATTAATATGTTTAAATATGATTTGCATGCTGTTATATGATATTATGTTAGTTTATCGTTATATGGATTCGTTAATCTGTGAGATGAAAGTGCTAGTATGAAAGTGAGTATTCTATAAGTTTAATATGTATAGTTTGATCAGTTAATTTGAGAACTTTGCTTATATGTGAGTGTTTTATCGTCTATGTGGTCTGCCATGTCTGAACTCTGCTGATGTTAAGATTTGATCTAAGAACTGGTTTAGCTTATGATATCTGTTTGGATAATTGCTAATGGTTATGCTATGTTTTGTTTGGTCTTTCTAATTATAGTAGGTCTGCTATGTTTCTATTTGTTTGTGAGACTGCCATGATTTGGACTGTTATTTCCGCTGCTGCTATATTGAATTAAATGTGTTAGGTGAAGGTTAATTAATCTGTTGAATGCCATGTTTATTTTCTAGGAAGTGTTTCTGTTAGCCTTAGACTTTTCGTTTGGGTTTTCTTTTGTTCATGGTATGCTAAGTGTTTGGTTGTTCTGATGTGTCTATGTTGTGTCATTAATGTGCTATGAGATGTTTAACTGTTATGTGGTTGTTTGGATTTCTGTATATTTGTGCTTCCGCAGAATCCTAAAAGATCCTTTGTATTAAATTCATTTTATTTTCGTTATTCGTATATTCGTTCTGTTTTAGCTTTTTGTTTCGTTATATCTGTTCACTGGGCTTTGTAAGCTCAGCCGCACTTTTCTTTTCCTGCGGCAGGTATTTAGCATTCAAGATGAGCTTATGGGATAGCTGATCTGGGTTTGAGAGTAGAGATGAGAGCAAGACTTTACCATAGAGATCTTAGATTTATTTTGAAGTTTTATCTATTTATGTTTCTTTTTGAATATTTTGTAAAGGCTTCCGCTTTTGTACATTAGTTAAAGTTCTGATATGAAACCGTATTGTGATATCTTTACCCTTGTCGGGTCGGGGTGTTACACTTTCAGTTTGGTAGCCTTTGGATTTCATTTGCTTATCAAAGTGCTTATTTGGTCTTCAGTTCCATAATTCCACACATAAGTGCCTGTTTTTCCATTTTTCTCAGCTTCCTAATAATGTTTTAAACTTTTCCTGAAATTTTCAGATTTTTCTAAGGTGTTTAGCTATTTTTCTTTATTTAAATTAGTTTTTAAGCATTTTTAAATAGCTTTTAATAAAAAAAATTAAGAAAAGGTTCAAAAAAATAATTTTTCAATTTTCTTAAGTTTAGATAAATATAAAAAGCCAAAAAAGTATTTTTCCATATTTTTCTTAGTTAAAATTGTATTTTTAAATAATTTAAGTAGTTTTTAATAGTTTAAAATTCCTAAAAAATAGAAAAATAATCAGAAAAAAACAAAAATAGTTTTGAAAATTATAGTTTGTTATTTTAGACTTTTTTAAGTCTTAATTTTATTTTTCTAACCTTATTTCCTATTTTCTTGTATTTTAGTTAATTATTAAATAGTTCAAAATAGTTTTTAATTAATAATAATTAATATAATAGTTATAAAAATAATTTTCTTTTTCTAAATATTTTCTTTTATCATTAGGATTGTAAAAATATCATTTTCATATTTTTAGGGTTAATATTGATTTAGTTTCACGTTTTTATTTGTACGTCGCGTAGTTTTTAATTCAGTTTTATAAAAACAAAAAGAACAAAAACATCATTTTAATTATAGTGATAGCATTTATTTAATAGATTTTATCTTTTTAATTTCCTTTAATTTGCATTTAAGCCATTGTAATTTGTTGGCTTTTCCTGTAGTTATAATAATCTCAAATCTCTTTTTCCGTTCAAATCTCCCGATCACTATACGTTTGATAATCCATTGCATAGCTCGCTGGGACATAACGACCCGGGGAAACACTATACTCCCCAGATCCTCATTGCATTCGTGCTCAAACAGTTTTAAGCTGGTTACGGTCTGCCATTCACAAGTGGCGGGCTTGTGTGATTTAGCTTGACTGTTTGGCGCGCATCAAATTTTTGGCGCCGCTGCCGGGGAGCTGTGCTGATTATCTTACGTTTAGCAGATTAGTAATTTGGATATTCACTCTTTGTTCATACCATCCATCTGTATATGTTTATATTTTCTTATCCAAAAATACAAAAATACTCTTCTCATTCCTCTTATCTGTATGATTCTATTTCTCTTACCCCCTCGTACCGTTTGATTCTACTCTTCTTTAACCTCAAAACCGTTTAATTCTATTTCTTTAACCCTCTACATGTTTAATTCTCATGGCGACATTAGATTATCCTCGTTGTTTCCACTGCAAAAGCCGTATGGAAGAGGATCAGCTCTGTTGTCAGAATCCGGATTGTTTATGCAAGCAATGTGGAAGGATGGGTGCAAGCAAATATTGTTATTGGTGCGAATTATCTAATAACTCTCTCAATGATTCTCCAAGTTTTTCCGACCATCCGCCACAACCCGATGAACCCGTTCAAGAACCGGAGACCATAACGGAAGTGGTGGAAATTGCTAGCTCTCAGAGCACACCACTTGTCCCACCTCCTGATTTTTCTGAATGTTCTTCGAGACTTGATAGTCATTCGGATCACCATGTTGGTTTTGTTGATTCTTTGAATAAACCGATTCCTCTTCATAACTCTCAAATGCAATCGTTTATTCCTTGTGTCGGTTGTGGTGAGCCTCTTTATGGTTCACCCTGTCGTTGGTGTACTTGTGTACAATGTGGTAATGATATCCATAACGGGAGTTGTTTGTTTTGTGGTTCGAGGAATTCATTTGATTATGATCCTAATCAGAACTCATTTAACGACCCCTCAAACTTTTCCAATTACCCACCACAGCCCGACTTATCTTCATATAATCAACACTTATGCTGTGAATTTTGTGGAGGTCCTCACCAAGGATTTGAGTGTCAATCCGGAAACACGTTTGTCTATGAACAATTTTCCGGTGATGCTCAGAACTTTGGATATGACCAATATCCATATGATTCACCAGCCCAGACTCAACAGTTTTACTGTTGTGAGCACTGTGGAGGTCCCCACTTCAGCTCTGATTGTCAAATAGGGATCCCAGTTCCTTGTAGCAATCATGACTCTTACATGTTTGACAATTACCAACCTCCACAGCACTATACGGTTCAAACTCCACCTGAGCCGCTATCTCAAGAAATCTCCCAAGATTTTGAAACCACAATGAAAACACTTGATGATATGATTAGTAACTTTAAGAATCAAGTGAGTGGTGAAAAGACCATAGGAGAATTGCTGGCCGAAGAACGAGAAGAACGAGAAGCTCGTAAATCTAGGGAAGAATTATTAATCCTAGAGCAAGCAGCTCTAAGGCGTTCCCAATTTCTCAAGGCAGCTCTATATGATGATGATGAGGAGAGTTTTTATCCTTTTAAAGATAATATTTCTCAACTCCCTCAATCAGTTGATATCCCAGCAGTTGAGATTCCATCTCAAACAACTGCTATCACACCCGAGATTCACACTCACTCTCTTATCATGGGGGACGAGCATCTTGACACTGTTCCTGAAAAGGAATCGGACGAATTCATAAAGTCTAGTGTTGAGGACCTTGTCCCAATCCCAAGAGAGTCACAGGGAATTCTTGATCATGTGTGTGATATCCCTCCTCCTCTTGTCTTCCAAAATGATCATGTTGAGATGTTCTCCGATTCTGATGATGATGATTCGTTATCTTGTGGAGACATCATTTATGTGGAAGATTCACCTTCTGAGCTTGTTAGCTTAGAAGAAGAGAATGATGAAGTTACTGACACTGAAACCAAAGATGAAGCTCTTCGAGCAACATTATTGAATGTCAGTCTTCTCATTTCTAAAATCGAGGCTTTCAAAGAGAAACCTATTTCATCTCCTATCCCCATTAAGGATAGTGACATTCTTTCCGATGATTCTAATCCGGAAATGAAAGCCTCCTGTTTTGATAATATGGGAGAGAAGATTAGTGGCAGTACCACTTCTCATTCTCATAATTCTCTCCTCGATCATGAATCATTTACTTTTGAGGAGTTCGCTAGTGAACCCACTCATATCAATTCTGAATATGATTCATTCACCTTCATGGAGTTTTCAGATGAACTCACTCATATCATATCTCCGCGGGAGTATGATAAATTCTACTTTGATCTAGACACTCCCGAGATTTGTCTTGATCACATAAGCTTAAATGATGAGATTCATAATCCTGAAATTATGGATCCTCCTATAGATGAAGATGAGTTAATCATGATGTTTATCATGATTTTCTATCTCTTCTTCACCTATCCCGTGGCTTCTCCTGTTCTTCACTCCTTCGGGAATGAAGACATTATCTTTGATCCCGGCATTTTCATTTATCATTTTTTGAGCCGGTTCTATGTATATCTCATCGGTGTGGAACTTTCACATGCTTCAAATGTTTGTCCAAACATCTTGAATGAAAGTCCGATGGAGATTGTTTATTCCACTTTGCTTCCCCATGAACAAATGAATTCGGGGTCGAGTCAAGCTAGCGACTCGGTAATCAAAAACAGTAGCTAAACATGGGTTTTCACCCATGTGTTCCACCCTAGTGTGGGGGGTTTGCCCCACATGTTATATATATAAGTATTTCAAAAAAAAAAAAAAAAAAAAAAAAAAAAAAACTTTCTAAATAATGGCCGTAGTATTTCCCTTTTACGTTCTTTGTTTCGGCATAACCGCCGGTACTTTGAATATTGAGGGCAATATTCATTTCTAGGGTGGGGGGGAATTCTCATGAATTTTATCATGTAATTATACCACCTAATTCCCCCATTTTTGGCCAAAATTTTTTTTGGAGTAAGTGTTCTACACTTACTCAATTGGTTATCAGTCCACCTTGTCTAATAAACAAAAGGATTGGCTAATCCAGGAGCAAACGGCTCTTGGTAAAGATATATCAAATCCATTTACGGCTTGCAATTATCCCAAAATTGTATAGTATTCAGCTCACCATATCCTTAAAAGTGAAGAGTTGGCTAGCCCGCAAGGTTATGGCTTGTGGTAAAGGCAGTGGAAAATCCATAATTGGTAATCAGCTCACCAAAGATAATATTGATAATTTATCTAAGACTTGGCTAGTCCAGAGCAAACGGCTTCTGGTAAAGACAAAATCAAATCCGTTGAAAGCTGGTGGTTTGCTCAAAATCACATGGTTATCGGTGTACCATGGTTCTTACTTGAACTGAAACATTTGGCTACTCCAAAAGTGATGGCTTTTGGTAAAGAGTTTTTCAAATCCATCAAGTTTTATAAAAAGATTGCTAGGGACTAGCAATAGAAGTTAAATGGGCATAACGGGCACATGTTTTTCTCGAACATTATATTGTTTTTAAAGAAAAACTTATATTTAATTTTTTAAATATAAATGAGATGTTAAGTTCGAGAAATTTATATCGTCGTTTTGGGTCTTTTTAAAAGCGATTCGTATAACATGAGCCCGTTTGGCCCGTGCCCGTTTAGCCCGTGCCCATTTAGCACGCGCCCGTTTGGCCCATAGCCCGTTTGACCCGTAGCCCGTGCCCGCCCGGCCCGCCCGTTTTGCCACCTCTATTTAAATGCAAAAATATCAAAATCAGATGAAAAACATATCAAATTTGCAAAAATTGCAGTTTTAGTCCCCCAAGTTTCAAAAGTTGTCAAAAACAGTCCCTGAGCACATAATTTCAAAAGTAAAGTCACCAAAGGTCCTTTTAAAATCAAAACTTGTCAAATTTAGTCCTTTGGTGAAAAATATCAAAAAGTTTGAGAAATTACAAGTTTAGTCCTTCAACTTTGAAATTTGGCAGAATTGGCCCTTGGAAAATTACAAAATGGCAAGTTTGGTCCTTATACTTTTGAAGATTGTCACTTGTGGTCCCTTGAGATAACTTTTCAGAGTTGGCAGCTATGGTCCTCCAATTTCCAGAAATTACACATTAGGTCCTTGGATATTAAACCTTTGCAAACCTTGGCCCCTTGTCACAAGTAATTGTGAACCCTGCCATATCATTGGACCCTTGTCACTTAACCCTTTTGACCCTTTGATTATTAACACTGGTCAGTCAACCCAAGTCAAACCAAACACAAAACACGCGCCATTTCCATCTCCTTCCCCACTTGTTTCTGCAAATCCCCTGCACACTCAACCTTCCCTCACCTTATCTCCTTCCATGTCCCCCCTCCTCCACTACATCCAAGATAGCATTAATTGCCTCACCATTACCCACACTCAACCTCAGCTGTTAAAAGCCAAATTTGGCGCCAAAATGAATTGAATGGCTAGGATCAAATTTTATCATCCAAGGGTCCGGAAAATTGGTGGGAACTGCTCATTTTTTAGAGACAAAGCACTTGGAGTATAAAAGGGAAGCTAAGAGAAGCAGCAGAGGGGTAGTTAGTTTTATCATTTTTCTCTAATGTCGTTTTTTAAATAATAGTTTTAGTTTAAAGCCAAATGTTGTAATTTCACCTTCCTTGTATTACATTTAAGTCATTTCATCTTTATAATCAGTATTTAAGAATCAATTTTCAAGTTTAGTTAAAATTTGTATTTTGTGTTAACTGTTGAAAAATCTCAATTCGAATTCTCATATTCAAACTTTGAATACCTTATTTTCTCATTCAATTGAGCTTAAATAAGCTATACATAGTCTTTGATAACCCTACAATTAAGTTTCAAACATTTTGGATGCTTGGTCAACAAAAGTCAATCTGAGACTCAATGGGACTTGGATTTGGAATTTGGATGATGCAGAGGTGAAATTGGGTTAAAATGGATTAGTTTAGGGTAGTATTGGTTTGGTTTTAATCTGCACACCAGCTGGGTACCTGTGAGTGTCTGTTTTACTTTTGCATTTTCAAGTCATATTGCAGTTTCATGCTCCTCTTTTATCTGTGATCTTTTGTAGTTTTAACTTGCTTATTTAGTTGTATAATAGTCATGAAAGCCTAGTTTGGTCATTAGTTCAAGCTGGAGTACTAGTCAGCTTCATTTCAGTTTGCAAAGCATAAGTTAAAAGGGTGTTTGGCATTGCTGATTTATCTGTATTATAGGTTAGTATAGTGGTGGATAATTGTTGCTCTAGTTTTGTTTAACTCATATGAACTCATATTAGTCATAATTTTGCACTGACATTTGCCAAAAGTCAATTTTTCTTGAATCTGCCCTTAGCAGCTCTACTGTTGGATTTTCAACAATTCTAAAGCTTGTTTTGTGTTCCAATTTCATAGATTTAGATTGCATTACCTTCATTTCATCCATATACATCATAATCAGTCCAAAAATCAAGATCAAAACTCAAGATAGTCAACCTTCCATGTTTTTAGCAAAAGTCAAAATTCTGAAAAGTCAGTTTTGGCCAATCTGCAGGGATTTTTCATGGCTTCATTTCTGAACCATTTTCAATGAAATTTGTGGTTTTAAATAGTCCTACTGGTCTAGTTACTTATCTACATTTTAGTGTATTTTTGTGAATTTGGTAGAAGCTTCATTCTGGCTTGTCAATATGGCACCATTTCCCCTGTGCAACTGACTCAGTTAAAACTGAGTTTGCACAGGGGTTTTGCAGGCTTGTACAGAGCTCCCTTGAGCTCCTCAAAGTCTGAGCTTTGGTTTGCATGGTCTTACCCAGGTCCTCTAGAGGTTCCAATTTGTAGTTTCCCTTTTCAGCTTATTTTAGTGCTTATAATCTAGCTGCAAAATGCCCCCTCACAACTGAATTTAACCAAAAGCTCATTTAAGCAAATCTGTGTAATTAGCTTATTAGTGGTTAGGGCTTGTTGAAACTTGTTCCATTTATGTTCCTTTAGCATATTAGAGCTTCTCTTTCAGTTTGGTAGCCTTTGGATTTCATTTGCTTATCAAAGTGCTTATTTGGTCTTCAGTTCCATAATTCCACACATAAGTGCCTGTTTTTCCATTTTTCTCAGCTTCCTAATAATGTTTTAAACTTTTCCAGAAATTTTCAGATTTTTCTAAGGTGTTTAGCTATTTTTCTTTATTTAAATTAGTTTTTAAGCATTTTTAAATAGCTTTTAATAAAAAAAATTAAGAAAAGGTTCAAAAAAATAATTTTTCAATTTTCTTAAGTTTAGATAAATATAAAAAGCCAAAAAAGTATTTTTCCATATTTTTCTTAGTTAAAATTGTATTTTTAAATAATTTAAGTAGTTTTTAATAGTTTAAAATTCCTAGAAAATAGAAAAATAATCAGAAAAATACAAAAATAGTTTTGAAAATTCTAGTTTGTTATTTTAGACTTTTTTAAGTCTTAATTTTATTTTTCTAACCTTATTTCCTATTTTCTTGTATTTTAGTTAATTATTAAATAGTTAAAAATAGTTTTTAATTAATAATAATTAATATAATAGTTATAAAAATAATTTTCTTTTTCTAAATATTTTCTTTTATCATTAGGATTGTAAAAATATCATTTTCATATTTTTAGGGTTAATATTGATTTAGTTTCACGTTTTTATTTGTACGTCGCGTAGTTTTTAATTCAGTTTTATAAAAACAAAAAGAACAAAAACATCATTTTAATTATAGTGATAGCATTTATTTAATAGATTTTATCTTTTTAATTTCCTTTAATTTGCATTAAAGCCATTGTAATTTGTTGGCTTTTCCTGTAGTTATAATAATCTCAAATCTCCTTTTCCGTTCAAATCTCCCGATCACTATACGTTTGATAATCCATTGCACAGCTCGCTGGGACATAACGACCCGGGGAAACACTATACTCCCCAGATCCTCATTGCATTTGTGCTCAAACAGTTTTAAGCTGGTTACGGTCTGCCATTCACAAGTGGCGGGCTTGTGTGATTTAGCTTGACTGTTTGGCGCGCATCAGTAGACACCGAGTTCCATTACAAAGGATGAACTACTACCCAACACTATAACCCAAAGGAGAAAAACTCCTTTTTACAACACTTCAAAGGATATCAATACCCTTTTACTCAAACTACACAAATATACATCGACTCCCCATATCGAATGTATACCTTGGGCACTATACACCAATGCCTTCAACTTGACACACTAATGAAGGGAGAGAAGAACTATCAACAAGATACACTTCAGTGGCCTTGATGATGACGAAGTTTAGCAACTCATAACCTTGAGCTTGCACGTCTTCAAGAGGTTGTGATCTTGCCTTTAAGAGGAACCTAGAGAATCACACAAAGAGAATACTACATATAATGATTTTTTGGATTTGAGGTTAGAGAGGTTAGAAAATAGATAGAAGATATGTCTAAAAAGGGGTTTTTAGAAAGAGATAAATGGCTCACTATTTATAGGAAATCTGCTTACAGTTCACCCGGATCCGGCAGCTGGGTCAGGCTAGTCCGATTTTGGGTTGCAAACCGGTTTATAGGTTATGGGTTAAGGACCATGGGTCATGGACTTTGGATCATGGATAACCAACAAGATACATTGTACCTAGTCAATGGATCGTAGGTCATGGGTCATGGACTTTGGGTCATTAATACCCAACAAGATATATTGTACATAGTCAATGGGTCATGGGTCTTGGGTCATGGACTTTGGTTCATGGATCATGGATAACATCCATCATGATTTCATGCATGATATCCTGCAATGGATCATGGGTCATGGATCATGCTCCATGGGCATGGGTCATGAACTTTGATTTTTACCCATCATTTACCCATTACAAGTTATACTAAGCACATATACATTTTTATAAAATATAAGTAAACAAAATTACTTGTAAGTGTTTTATAAAAATGGTTTTTGTTTTATATAACTTATCCAACTAAACATGTTATTATGATTTTATATGTTTAGTAAAAGTGTGTTAGTAAACTATTGGCTCAAAGCTTTTACGTATTTTATTTATTTCGTTAAAATGATTTTACGATTGTTATCGACAAAACATTAGAAGATCGTAAAATATATATAAAAGTTTTTACGATTTATTTGTATTAACACGGTTATTTATTAACTGAGTTTATTTAGCAATCAGCTTAATTAACGTAGTTAATAAGTAAACATTTAAAGAAGTTGGATTGGACCAAGCTTATGATGCCCATGGTGAGCCCCACGAACCGGCCGAATAACCCAAAGGGTTGTTTGGTTTTGGTTTTGGCTTGTTTAAGGAAAACATAAATATCTTTAAAGGTTTAAAAGATAAATATTTCCTTAAAAGGATAACAATTTCTTTATTGGATAATGACTAACTATTAACATGTCTTAAATTCAGATATGTTAGCCATTTGAAGCATTAATTCATGTCTTAAACTAACATGTGTCGAAAACAAAACGGAAGAAGAATGAAGTTTAAATTACAAAATCATTAGCCGTTAATGAGTGTTGTTTTGGTTCTATCGCCGTACGGACAACTCATATATTTTTTTGGAGACAAGTAGACTGTTTCTAGACGGTTGCTTGTCGGTATTAATTAGTTATGTAAACGAACAAGACGAACACGAATGGAGCCTTGTTCATGTCAGTTCGTTTAATTTTAACTGGACACGAATGCTTAAATGGAAGAATTTTCTTGTTCATGTTCGTTTATTAAGAAAATAAGTTGTTCATGTTCGTTTATGTTCATTAATTAAGACACTAAACGAACGCTAAAGGAACATAAACATTCAAATATAAATGAACATAGACAAACAAACATAAACTTTATTAAATTATACACAACATATTGTTTTATTAGTGTTATTTTGTTTAAACAAAAAAAATTACAATAAAAATATATGATATACGAACATAAATAAATAAATGAACATAAACGAAGGGTTAACGAACCCATAATCAGATGTTCATGAATATAAATAAACGAACGCGATTTTTGTTCATGTTCGTTAATTTAACTAAATGAATGTAACATATTATTCATGTTCGTTCATTTAATAAATAAACGAACATAAACGAACTTTTTACCGAACGGCTTATGAAATGTTCATTGAACATTTAATTCGTTTACAATCCCAATATTAATTATCTTGAAGTTATATACATGCAAGTGGGAGTTTTAGGATTATTTGCATGATATAACATAACTAAATATTGTCGATAATATATGTTACCATGAGGTCACATACAGTAACACAAGACTTTCATTTTATATATTTATTGTAAATGTATAAATGATCAATTAAGAAGAAATCATGATTAGTCATTAGTTTGATTGATTAACAAGTAGTGGGCTTAAACCAAACAGCCAGATGATGGAGGCCCATCTGGGTTGTCCATGTTCGTAACCCCTATATTGTATGTGATTTGGGCTTTATCCATTATTTAGGGAAAAGATAAAGATTTTACTACATAAGATCGGAACCTAGGTGATAGTATCCCGATCAAAGAGCTGATGAAGGGGATGGGCGGAACAGGGAGTCTACTAGACGCGGCTCAACTAGCGAACACTCTTGGAATAGCTGGAGTAAGAAGTCTCCAAGTGAGCGTAATACGGGGGACCGTTAAGGCAAGTCTCAAGGAAGATTTCGTTGTTGCATAGCTCAGGTTGGAGTAAGGTGCCATCGGACGTCCAACAAGCAGTCTCACGATCGGGCATGAGTGTCCGGAAATTATCATTGTATACTTCGCGGGTCGAAAGGCTGCGAAAGAAAGAGAGGGAAACTGGGAAAGAGAGGGAAACTGGGCTTGCTGTATCAGAAGGGAATTCCCATATAAACAAAATTAAGCATTTCATGCAATCCTTTCAATAATATCCCAAACAACAAAGCCTTCAATTGACTTTAAAATTTTAAACTATTTCGAGCAATGAAATATGGACGCTTTTGTTTGACATGACTATTAGACACAACAATCATTTTTTAATAACAAATGTTAGATTTTTTAATAGACCAATATTACATCCTTCTAGGGCTGAGCATGAAAGGTTCAAAACCGAACCGGACCAACAAAACCGACCGAACCGAAAAAACGAACCGACCCGACAACCCTTCGGTTCGGTTTTTTACAATTTTCGGTTTCGTTCGGTTCGGTCCGACCCAAAACCGACAAAAACATGCACAAACACACGTAAACCGGACCGAACCGAAGGACCCGACACTAAACCGAACTGAACCGACCATATTCGGTTCGGTTTAGGCTTTTTATGGTTTTCGATTTTCGGTTTTGTCGGTTCGGTTCGGTTTTGGACCGACGCTCAGCCCTACATCCTTCTACTAATATTCTATTTTATCTTTCTACTGTTTAGGTGTAAATAATCTAACAGTAGAAACTAGCGGGTTAATCCGCGCGTTGCGGCGGGAGTGCGTTGCCCTCAATTATTTTATTTACGGGAATGAATTTGCTAAAGTTTTTTTTTTTTTTTTTTTTTTTTTTTTTTTTTTTTTTAAGTACTGTATATATATATATATTTTTGTTATTAAGGACAAAATTTGCAAAAGGTCGATAACGGGGGACTAACGGTACGATTTGAAGCTAATTTGAGGGACTAAAAGTGTAAATTACGAATGAACAGTGCATGCACTATTCAAAATTGGATGTGTACTGTAGCAGGTACCGTGTTGCACTGTTACGCACTGTAGCAGTAATATTTTCGTTTTCAGTCCCTGGAATTGGCGGGCTGTTGCAACGTTAGTCCTTAGGGACTAACGGTGAAAAAAAAGGGTAACCTCAGGGGCTGTTTTTGCTTAATATTTGCACAGAAATAGCCCCTCAAGTTATTGTTCCGTTTCAAATTTAATCCTCGACTGTTAGTTAACGGACGTTATGGACTAACTTTGCAATTGAGCAGTAACCTCAGGGGCTAAAAGTGGCAAAACTGAAAAGTGCGCGTACACTGTATCTACAGTGCACCGCAATGTGTTTTAGTATATATATATAATTAGATGATATATATAGAACTTTTTTTATAAGTTAATGGATGATTGACAACCATTGTTTTCATATATCTAACTTATAGATTCTTTTGTATATAAGTATAAAATGACGCATTACAAGCTGAATATTCCCTAATTAACAACAATATATTATGATTAAAATACTTAACATGAAATAAAAATCAACCATATTATATTCGCTAGTTAACGACTATAGTCTGCATTTTTGGTTTTCTAAAAGTATACTATACATTCTATATTCAACTAACTGAAAAAGAGCATAGCATGTAATAGTGCTATTTTATTTGCATTGTCCCTCCTTTATGACTTCTCCTCTTCATGCTGAAGTCATAGCAATTCATAGTGCATGTCGTTTAGCATATAATCATGGATGGGTCGGCGCTACTATTGAATCTGATTCTCAGATTTCCATATCTTGGTCATCTAAAGAAACTATCCCACCTTGGTTTCTAGGTTCTCTTATTGAAGATATTAGCACATGGTCCAAGAACCTACATCTTTCATTCTCATGTGTCAATCGAACTAACAATCAAGCTGCTCACTGGACGCCTCAATTTGCTTTTACTTCGAATCATTGTGTTAAGTGGGATGTTTCTTTTCATTCTGAACTCACCTTGCTTTCGAGGAGTGATATGTACGGTTCTTAGTTTTTGTTAATGATAGTTATATTTCAAAGGAAAAAAAAAAAAAAAAAAACCTAGTTATTATGGCTAAATTTTTTTTGAACGGCAAGTTGAATTAAAAAATTAGCAAGATGCTAGAAGCAATTGCAAATAAAAATTAATCAAAACATTCCAACTACTATTGTTACCGCCTCTAAATTTACACCATGAAAAAGAATACAGACGAATATTATCAAAAACGTCACTTCTAATAACTTGCAAACGAAAAGTCACGCAATTACGATAGCTCCAAATCATCCACAAGGTAGCCGAAATAATACCATACATGCAATCCTTACGAGACTTTGAAGTATGCCAATTATCAAGCCAAGTGATCCACTCAGAATTCGAACCAAATCTCGGCATCGCAACATCACACCAAGCACGAATTTTGGTCCATATATTTATGGCCACTTTACACGAATAAAAGAGATGATCATTGGATTCCATAGCATCACATACCGGGAATAATATGGAGTTAATTTCCAAACCACAAGTCGACAAATTCACCCTATGAGGTAATCTATCCAAAAGAAGACGCCACATAAAAACGTTTACCTTTCTCGGCAAAGAAGTAGACCATCTTGTAGATGTAGGTAACGTAGGAAGCAATTGAGCATCAATATACCTCCTTGTGACACCCACTGAAAACAACCCACTTATATCTAAACTCCAAATGCATGTATCCGGACCTGAACCGAGATCTACCAAGCCGATTTCTTCCAATAGCAATGCTAACGATTCTGTATGACGGGCTCCAAGCGACTGTCTGCACCAGTCCCATGACCATACTCCATTTGGAAAGTCTATCTCGAATTACGCATTCTTCATTACGATTTATTCTGAATAATCTGTTGAAACGAACCTGAAGCGGGCCATTACCTAGCCAATTATATTTCCAAAATCATAAATACTATGTGTATGTTCAAACGATACGCTTATTATACTCAACTAAGATTGGGTGTAGTAGGGAAAGTAAGATGCATCTTTTTTTCCTCAATCAAGTGTCTTCCCAAAAAAACCAACCCTCACCCACACGTTTCTAATGTATTATTTGAACGAATCGGTCGTATCCAATACTGAGTTGTGAAGAAAGTTTTTTTGTGTGTAATGTTAGTTTTTGTGAGGTATACTTGTGTACAAGTGAGTTATGTTTGGGTGATAAAGTTGGCGTGATCATATTACATTTAAGTGCTATGTGCATTGAGTTATAGAATTGAGTTATAAGCGTCGTCACGTCAACTTTAACCCTATAACATTTCTATAACACAAAACCAGAAAAACACTCTTTTATAACAACATACTTAGGCTGGTAGCAGTGGTGACCTAGGTCGACCCTGCCACATCAACTTTCTCTCTTCGACGACCTGACGACGACTAGTTGCCATAGTGGTGACCAAGTTAATTTATTTTATTTTATTTTTTTTCAAATATTTTTAACAACAAAATTAACTTCATTAATAATAAAAATATTACATAAATTATACAATAAACATACGAACTAAAATATGCTCCCCGCATGCAGAATCATACGAAGGAGACCGATAACCAGCAAATTCCTCGATGTAAGGCAAACGTTCCTCGTCTAGCAGAGTTTGCTTAACAAATCTAGCAGACGAACTTGATGCACCTACACCATCGGTTTTGTTCTCACGATAGCTCAAATTGATTTTGGTGCTGATGTTGTTTTGCATTTGTTGAACACACCCCCACAACATGTCAGCAATGTTGTCGTCCTTGCAGGATTCATCCATCAAAAATTTGTCGATCACAGCTTTTCGTTCAGGCGTAAGGTCGTTGCAACTCGTGTATTTTTCTTTAATACGTTGCTTCTCTGCCCTTGCTTGATCAAACAGCTTGATAACGTCTATAATAGCGTTTTTTCGAGCCTCATCGTCTTCTTCGCATTGTTTTTTAACGTACATTTGCATATCTTCAACGGAATGCGGGAGACGACAAACCATAATAATTTTGTGTTGAGAGAATTATGTTTGAAATTGTGTGTTTAAAAATGTGTTTGAGGTTGGTATTTATAATGTGTTAAAAGTGGTAAAAGTTTTTTTTTTTAATTTTTATTTTATTATTATTATTATTTTTTTTAATCCAAACGAGTCATTTTTTTTATTTAGAACTCGGTTAGCCAATCAACCTAGTTCGTTAATATTGAGGCAACCGATCAAGTGAAACCCAACACTCACAATGGGGCAACTGACCCTCAACCTCGCACAACCTTTTACGTCGACCTTACCACTGTGGTGAACCTTATAATACACCAGTAAAGAAAACCCTATAACGAGCGTCATCCCAATGGCGAAGCCTCTTGTAACACAAAGGTGCGGTGCAACCATGGCACGTTATAGGCTCGTATAAAAGGTGTTGATGAGCGTAAAACCTAGCGTAAAATAAAGACTTGGAACAACAAAGATGCCAAAATACGCACGCACCCCAAGACCGCGCGTAAACGAAAACGAAAACATTTAAAAAGCGCGATAGGTGACACGCGTCCACATACCTGACAAACAAACCACTGACCACTTTATTTCCCAATAAATAATGAGTAAACAAACCCACCCTAACGTGTCACATTTCTACTCGAACCACTTCCCTATACGTGTCCTTCCACCTATAGTAATCCAATCACATCACATAACCTTTGTGGACCCCACCAAATATCACCAACAACCAATCACAACCTTTCATTCATTACTTGCCCTAGACACGTGTACTTCACACGCACCGGCGACATTAGGTACATGAAAATCAAAATCCTTCATTATCCGGTCATATTTTCGGTACAACATCTAAATCTATATGATCATTAGATAACGTACCTGTCATGGACACTGGTAAGAGGCGCGTGGATGTCAGTCGCGATAATAACATGATTCTCGATCAGATTATGCTCAGGTACCGTCCGATCGCTCCACGTCCGGTCAACGCGGAAGGCTCCGGTCAGTCTTTTCCGGCGAGTGAAGGTCTTGTTAACAGAAAGAGAGCCAAGCGTAAGTATGTTCGTAAACAAGTGAAGAATAATAGTAAAGGCGTGGATAATAATAATAATAGTAATAATAATAACAAAAACTGGTACGATATGGATGAGTGTAACGGAAATATAACAGATCCGTCAGAAAAGGTAACTAACTGGATCAGTTTTGGTGGAAATGAGTTTGAGAGCGTTGAAAGTGGTTCAATAGAGATGATGACGTCAGATCTGCATGGTGGAGAGGTAGGTACAGCGGTTGAACGACGCACCGTCACGGAGTCGTGGATAACGGTTGAAGCGGTTACTGGTACGTGCGATGGTGGAAAACTCTTAGGTTATAGTGATGAGGAGATATGGAAGAATTTGGAAGGCGACACGTGTCCTTGTTTCGTTTCGAATAGCTTCGATGAGGTGGTTTGGGTGAACCAGGCTTACAAGAGGTTGTTAGATCTGAATTGTGGTGATGGTGGTGACGTGGCGGTGTGGTTAGTTTTGAAAGTTGATAGATCTGTTGTTGTGAAATATTTACCAGCTTTTTCATGCAGTGTTAGGGTTGAGTATGCCGAAAAGAAGATGTGGATGATTGTGCCTTGTGATGTTTGTGCTATGGATTCTGGTGGTGGATTTGCATGGAGGCTTGATGTTGTATCTGCTTTGAGCTTGGGGCCGATTAACTAATTAATTCCATCATCATCGATCAAAATCAATTTTGCGATAAGGTAAATTGATTATTGATCGAACGAATTATCATATATCTATTTCTATATCATCTATGATTAAGTATATAAACCCTAGATGCGTATAACAGCTGAAGACATTGAATACAGTTTAATTAACTTAAACTGTATCTGATGTTTTCGTTGTTTATGCGTTATGATAATAGTTGCACTATTGATTATTATCAACTACCTTCAAAAATATGTAAGGTAAGAAGTAAATGTGTGTCGGTGTGTGGCTGTTTGGATGAAGATTTAATGAAATATGATCTGGTATTGTGTGATCTCAAAACTGGAGATTTCATTGTAGATTCAAGATGCATTTGTTTCTTTTGAAGATGCTTATCTTGCTAAATGTTATATATGTTTTCTATGATTATATGCCAGTGTTGATATGATGCTTATCTTATGTTATCGTTATGCATAATTGTCTACGTTAGTTTTATTGTTTTTGATATCAAGCTAGTAGTATTGATATGTACAATAGTGTTATGAGGAGGAGGAGGTGGAGGAGTACGTGTTCTTATATGTGCAATAGTGTTATGAGGAGGAGGAGCAGGGGCACGTGTTATCGAAATGTTCTAACCAAACGATTAAGCTCCCACAAAGTAAGCGCTTACCCAAACACTTTCGAAGTATTTAGTAGCTTTTCCAAGATCCAATAAGCTAGATAAGCTTTACCCGAACACGTCCTTGTTTTTGTAAAATATATATCCTAGCATTAATTGTATAAGATAAACATTATTGGCTTAATCATAGAGAATGCATGTACATACTTATAAACCATTGCACCGTAGGCAGTTGTAGCTTGTAAGTCTTTAGCAACATACCTGAGAAACAGAATAGAGGAGACAAGTACGTAAGGATGTTGGTCACGGACACGACGTCATTTTTCTTAGATAGGGAGCATGAAGACATAAACCACCTTTCTTATGTGACATTTTTACCATATCTTTGTTATTTAGTAGTCGAGCAACTAGGTAGATAAACCAAATCTTTTGGTACATATAAAGCCTTGACACACAAAAATAGTGCTTGATGTGGCAAAGGTGATATAGTGGGGATTTTACATAGCAGTGTACAAATGTCATTTGGCCACCAAATGAGTCTTTAGAATCCAATGATCATTGGTATCAAACTTTTTGTGTAATTCTTTATAATTTGTTACTATAATGTACTTCTATAGTCGGGTACATCATTTGGCTTTTGGTTTCTTATACATGTGTCCTATTACTCTTTCATTAGTCACTACAATAACGGTTCTATCGTTTTCAAAAGTCATATCAAGTGTATGATTCATCAAAATATCATTTAATTTGTTTTCACATTTACTTTATAGTTGCGTATAAGCTGAGGATTAGGGAATTGGTTAGATGCCTGCAGTTATAACATATATAGTTGAAAAATAGGAAAAAGAGGCCTTAACCTGTTTAACCCATTTTATGTGTCGTGTTTTGGTAAGGTTCACATGCCATATTACTTCATCAGATTTGGGTTGGGTTGTAGAATTGACATGCATGTACTCATTTGACTTTACAGAAATAGGCTGCATCTAAATTATTTTGTGTTCTGGTGTAAGATTTAGTAAATGCATGAGTTTTCAACTTAAGTCTTTATCTAAAATAGCATGCATGCTGGTATAAGTTACAGAATATGTATTAGGTGAATGAGTGAATCAATATAATGACAGTCTTTTGGATTAATTAAGTATATATTATGACATGTATTTAGAATATTTTATGCAACTAGATATCAGCTTGAACAATAAATTTAGTCTCTGTTGCTTTACCTAACAAAAATAAGCCAATTGTTAATCCTTAACTGTGATCCGATGAAGCACCAGTGACCACAGCAGTAGTTGAACTTGAGGTTACCAAACTCACACCTTGTTGTGTGACTAAATATATTCAAAATATGGGACATACTTGATTGTGATATCTATCCTTATTATCAATTATAAAAAAAAATTACTATTCATTTCAAAATTTCACTTATGACTTTTTTAGTTTTGCATCATTTGACTTGCAGCTAATTGAGTTTTATCAAAACACTTATAATGCATTTCATTTTTCAATTTTTACACTTTTAGTTTTGCAATATTTGACTTATAACTAACTGAGTTATATAATTAGTTGTTATTCGATAACTGAAAAATTGTTATTAACTACTCGAATTTATAATTAATACAGTAATAAAGATAGATAAGTTGTTATTATTTTTCAGTTTATCTCTTTAGTTTTGCATCACTTGACTTATGACTGAGTTATATAATTAGCGATTACTCAGTATTATTTAAGGGTAGATAATTGATAAGTTGTTATTATTTAACTACTTGAATAGTACATTTTTTTTATAACTGGTAATAGAAGTAGATAAGTTTTATTGTTTAACTACAAATTATCGATTTAGTGTGTGCTTGGATTAGCTTATTTTGTTGGAGTATTTGCTTACATGAATATAAAGAAGCGTATACCTCATGTTCTTAGCTTGTTATGAGTTCATCAATTTAAGCTCGAGTACTTAAACAAGCTATAAACTCATCTTTTTATATATCAATTTTCAAGGAAGGAATGAAATGAATATTAACTTGCTTTTTCTTTTTCATAATTTTAGTTTTGACCATTTAGTTTAACTTATTATATCTTTTAACCTCATAATTTATATACTCTTGCATTTTCCAATAAGCAAAAAAATCTCATTTTAACATTTGACTTATACTCATAGTGATAATGTTGAACATTTTATTTCATGCTCGTCACACTCATCTAAGCAACTTTCTCAGATAGCTTAAGTTAAACCACATATATTTTATGTGACAATTATAAGTTTATTATGATCTTAATCCACGTTTATAGTCTAGGCGAATAAACAATCAAACTTTAAGACAGACCTTTTACATGGGTAAAATATTTAGGTTCTAACGGGGATCATCTTTAATCCTTGCTGATATACAAAACCCAATCTTGGCCTGCAGCCAATTAGCTTCTCTTGTAAATTTTGAATTTCTTTACAGAAACACCTTTAACAAGTGTCAAAGGTTGTCACAAGATAAACACTAGTACATTATGTTTTGTTAGTACTCTATGTCTCTATAGTCACTACCCAGACTAGATAGTCACATGCAAAGGTGACCCAGTTCTTTTTCCTTCATAATAAATATAGTACTATCTTTGTGTTTATCCTATGGGTACTATTTATATAAATGAAACATGTGTGATAACACATGGTTTCTACGTATGTGATGTAAGCTTGTCATTGTTGCGTAACCATATGGTTACTTTGACGACCTATTTATGACGATTATACCCTCACTGTGAAATGCAAAGATAACCAAACTGAAGAGTCAACATCAGTATTTGATTAAACTGGAAACAATTCGTCATGTGTTGGGAATAAAATAAAATAAAAAATATATAAAAATGGACTAGGGACAGATGGTGCGTCTTGAAACATCTAAAAAAGCAGATGAGTAGTGCCTTAATTTGATTGGAGGGAATAAGATTCTGTGAAGATTGGGCCAGATGTAAGGCGTGAACACACCTCACCCCCCATTGGTCACTGTCGTACTATTTTAAGTGTGACTGGATGAGCATGGGTTCTTTAAATTTATACGTTATTTATTTATCTATTTTTAATAATACTCCATAATTCACCAAACTTATCCTCCTTTTATTCCTAGGTTTTGACACTGGCTGATTTTCTTGTCCCTAAAAAGAAATTATTATTTTTTTAATTAGTTTTCTCATTTTAGGTTTCTGGAGACGTCCATGGACTGTCCATTGACTCGTCTCCCCATTATAACAAGAGAAAACTGTCGTGGGACAAAAGTATGGCCATGTTATGCGTTTTGAACTAATTTTTAGTACTTTTTTAATTTGGATTTATTTTGTGCTCGTAAGATTTTAAAAGACCTAATGAAGACAGTTTTTTTTCTTAGATATTATAAGCCACACGATATTAAAAAAAAAAAAAATCACGAGACTCCAAGGAGTAGAACCCAACCAACTACATACAAAGCTTAAGGCTTCTAACAGTGGTCGGTTCCCAATGATCGGTCGACCCCAATGTGGGGCATCGATCTTGATCGGTCGTCGGTTCCCAAAAACATGAACTTGGTCAAAAATCCGACCGACTTTTTACACACACAATTTTCAAAAATTTTGTTACCGTTTGGCAATTAAAAAAAAAAATAATTTACCACTTTACAACCTTATAAATACCAACCTTCAACACACTTCTAAACACACAATTCAAACAACTTCTCATCAATATTCATTATGTAAAAAAAATACTCCCACATCAAAAAACCGACGATCCCGACTACCCCAAAATGCCTCGAATTTGAATTTCTCGCCGGATCTACCATTTCAATTAACCGGGATAACACCATCACCAAATCAACGTATTCGATTTCGTGCACCCGCTTTTGAATATCCAACACAACTACTACAACCGAGTCAAAATCAAAACTCGTTTTACGTTAATCGTCCATACGTAAATCCGTATCGTCCTAATATGGATTATAACCAATCACGAAGTGGGTCGTCATATGAGCCTAACATGAATTTCTCGCAGTCTTCCTAACTGAATCAAGCGTTTTCACCGCTTCAGGGTGTTAACCTTGATATGCATTTTGAGGATTATATGCAAGACTATCCGACTCAACAATAACCGACTCAAAACTATCTGAGTCAAGATGTTTCGATGGGGCAAGGTTCGGGTCACGGTTCGTACCACGGTTCCATGCCTGTTGAAGACGATGCCGATGTCGAAGAGACTGTTAGTGCAAATATTTCGATATTTAATCTATACAGTCTCGTTTGTTTTTATTGATAACAAACATGTAACTTGTAATATATAACGTAAAATGTACAAGTTACTCGTAGTCACATTTTGTCTCAACATACATTCAACACCTCTCAACGTCTCGTGTCCTCGTATGATACAACACAGGTTCATACATGTTTGTTATGTTATATTATGATCAAACCCATAAACAAACTACTTATGATGTTTAAAATACTTTTAGAGTTATCTAGTCTTTTATAAGTTAGTCATTCTATCTCGAACCTCATTTTACATTTTGCATTCACAAGTATTTTATACAAATACATCTTTTGTAAAAAGTCTAACAAATATAAACTTTATTTTAACAAAACATAAATATAGTTGAGTCCTTTGCATATATAGCTACAAGTCTTTTTTAAAGACAAACAAATTTTAACATAAGTTACAATTTATTTGTTCATAAGATAGTAGTTTTGTCATTCTAAGAAAAGTGACACATTAGGTGTTAAAAACAAATAAAGTGCCACATTAGGTGTCTAAGTAAAATTAGTTTTTACAATGAGTAAAAATGTATCTCATGTTACATATTGGTTTTCACAAACACACAATCAAGCACAAATAAGAGTCGAATGGTATGGGTTCTAGAGAGAGAAAGATGGGATGTTCTAGAGAGATAAAATCAAAATGAAAGGTTAGATTACCAAATGAACATCCAACCCTCTCCCTTGTGGGGAGAGGGCTATTTATACAAATGTCTACGCCCTCCTTCGGGATGTGGATCGGGCATACAGTCGGTAAAGACCCGTCCTTCTTTCACGGTGTTACTTATACTACTAGTAAACTAACTAATATACCGTTATGTCTACGAGCTGTAATATGCTAAACTATTTTTGGGGTGACCGACACTTCTACATGAATTTTCTAAATCCTAACAATCTCCCCCTAAGGGAGGTCACCCCATGAATTACATTAAAAATCCTAGCATTTTATCAATAATCTTTAATGCTCGAGCTCGTAGACTATGAAGCTTCTTTAACTTTAAATTTGCATAATAGTAGTGATTCTTTGGCTTTGAGTGTTTCTTTGATAAGTGATCAGGAGCTTTCATTGAGATCATCTGCAACATATAATCTCCAGATCATCCGTTGTTGTATTGCCACCATGTGATGTTGATGAAGATATGCACTTATCATGATTTCTTTAGAAGTGAATGTGATATGTGAGCATGCGGCTATGGATTGACTCCTCAATTCTGATCAGCTGCAACTATCGGGTGTCCCTGCAAACAACAGTTAGCAATAAAGCGCACGAAAGTGTCTTTGATCACTTTCGTTGAATGAAGTTGCAAGAACCACAGTTCCCCGTTGATCAGTACAAGTACTGCCTGTGATCAGGTATAATTCTGAAGAATTTCCTTGACAGGGTTTCGCAGCTGCTCTAGCCGTTCTCAAACCGGAACGTCTCAAAGAAGACAACACGGAGTGAGTTAACCAACTAATTCAGATTTGCTGATTGAGGAAAATGATTTGAAAAACAATCGTGTATTGCTTAATAGAAAGAATTTTGCAATACAACTAAGGTTTTATAAGAAAATCAATTTTCAATCATAAATACCCTTTTAATTTTGAAACCATATTACACAGTCGATGCACTGGATAAAAGAGTTTTTGAGCACAACGACTGGTTTTTCAAAGGTATCCGTCAATCCATTTCCTGAACCAGGATTGATTCAAGAGTGAATCGCCCCATCGTTTCTGTCCAGTTGTCACATGCTTGATCTATTGGATAGATCTCCCATGCTACCCACCAAGAGATTGTTTGACGTTGGCTCTAGAAGGCTTTCCATCTTCATCGTGAATATGTTTACATATCACTCGGATGTTCTGGCAATACTACTAGGATAATACGTAGGACTCTCAAAATATATTCTCACGTTCCACATTGTGTGAAACTGTGAGTATTCATTAATTGTGTCCTAATGAGATTTATTGATGATCTCTTGGCTCTAGACTCAATTGTGCATATTTGGTTTCCTATGCCGGAGACTAGGGAGAGGGTCTCCTTCTTCAATATCAACAATCTCTAAGAGAACGTCGATAACTTATGTAGGTTCCCCGTGAGAATGAAACATGCCCTTTTAAGAGGAACATGAGTATCTTGGGAAGTTTAGTGCAGTGCGTCACTGGGTCCATGACGTCTTGTCTTCAATACCGGCGTTACCTTAGTAACCACCAGTAGCATATGAATTGAACCCGGTTTCTGCCCTAAGGTTGAATTAATGGAGGGCTATTTCTTTTCACCCTTTTCTCATTTCATTTATTTTCCATTCTTCAACCCCTTCAGTGCTTACCGAGACTTCATAACTAGAACCTTGTTGGCTTTATTCCAGTACTAGCTCTGTCTCAGTCCGCACTCTTCCCATATTCTCATTTTTCTCTTTTTTTCATCATACCTAAGGACTTCTACACTATCTAGTGGATTGTCCCTGGATAGATCCCTCCAGCTCTGGCGGGATCGTGGGAACGAATACCTAACCTAACCATCCTTATATCTTCATGCATAAAGTAAATTTGGTCGGTCTTTTGGTATTGTTCATTCCGCCTCGAAACCAATTAAAAACCATTTGAAAATCAATCAAGGTACTTGTGATATAATATCAAAGCATTTTGTACCTTAATTGTTTTTGATATTTTAGAAATGCTCCCCATCAATATGTGCTTCAAGTATTACAAATCATTTTAGCACATGGAGGTAAGAGGACTTTGAAATCTTAAATTAAGAATGAAAGATCCAATCTTTGATTAATCATTTTCTAAAATGATCATCATCACTTCCCCGATCAAATCTAGTATTTTAAATACTTTGGATAAAATATTTTGGGAAGAGATGAGGTTTTCTTTTGATTGCCCCCCCCCCCCTCAATATGTGCATCGATATTCGAAGAGTTTTGAAGATTGTTTAGTACATAAGGGAGGAGTGCTTTGAAGAAGTTTCACGATCACAGTAGCCAAGGAAACCATTTAAAATTTCAATCAAGGTACTTCTGATAAAACAATGATGCTTTAGTACCTTGATAGTTTTTAGGATGATTTTTGAAATGCTCCCCCTCAATATGTGCTTCGATATACGAAAAAATTTATCACATATGGGGAGAGTTGCCTATTTATTGAGACTTGAAGATCACACTTTATCATATTGCATATTTATATCACATTTTCTCCCCCAATCAAAAATTTCAAATCCTTTGAGATTTTGGATCTCAAGTGATTTAAATATGTATAAAGCTTTTGGAGAAAAATGTGTCCTGTTTTATTTAATCTGAAAAGAATCACAACAATGCTCCCTCTTAAGACAGATAGGGAAGCTACAAGCCATAATCCTATCACTACTATATACTTCATAGTTATTATTGTTCATATTACAATCACCACATCACAAAAAAAAGAGTTCAAACATAGTAACCACCATAAGAAGATATCATCATTCTGTTCTCTGTAGTAGCTTGTAATGTCCTTCACGAACTCTTCCTCCCACAAAACTTTCAAGGCTACGAAAGATCTTCCTAGTTTTGAGCCTTCTTCCGATAGCAGCGATGAACTCTTCACTCCTTTTGACATCATGCACCGACCAAAATCTTGTATTATCCCCTGGTCTCATCTTGAGCTTAAACTCCTTGACCCTAGAATCCAACTCTTCTTCAATTATCTTTAGAGTACCATCACTAAACTTGTACAGCTCACACATCCTCATTAGCATCCTTGATCCATACTTGTCCGTGAAGACAATTGCTCTTGGAGTGTCAATTACTGAGTAGTCGTGCCTGTATTCATATCATGTGGCTTCCCATTGAGGTTTGGTGAGATTGACTTGAGTCTGATAGCTTTCTATGCCGAGCTGAAAGTCACTCACTCTTTGTCGAATCACTAATCCTCTTATCCATAGATTGACTGCAGCAGCAAGAGACTTCTTTTCACGTGTTGGCAGATGATCGAGGTGGCCTTGGAGGTTCAATATATATAGATCTTCGAAATCATTTGGATATAGATATTTGAAGTCGTTCTCTTCAATCACATAGTCTTTCTGATCAGCTCTTATGAGGACAATCTTCTTCAGATAATCATATCCATACATTGGGAAGATTTCGAGACTGACTACACTTAGAATACGCAGTTTAGAACGAACCGCTCTGCACCTCTTTTCTGCACCATGTCTTTCAATGTAGAATCTTTTCTTTTTGAACCACCAATGTGAGATGCCGTATGAAGCAGCAACGTCGTACTCATATTCCTTTACTGTCCAAAACTGATCTGGGACCATCTGTTCAAGTCCTGGATCTGGATAGTTTGCAGCCTTCATTTTTGAAATTGATAGAGCTGGTCTGCTTCGCTGAGTCCCGGCACGTAGATAATCCAGATCTTTGTTGAAGAAGAACTCTGATTGGATAGTCATTTGTCCTGGTTCACCACCGAGAGGAAGTGGGTTATTGACGTTGAATTGACTGATAGTGTCTTCTACTTTATCCGTCAACAAATTATAGCACTCCTCCATTTGGTATTGAAGATGAGCAGCATCTGGATGGAAGGCTTTGACAATCTCGTACGCTGGGCCTTCTAGATCCTTTGGTGTAATCGATGAAATTCCCTGCTTCTCACAATACCACTTAATAAAGCTTCCCATGTCTCCTGTAATGTGTAGCAGTGATTCTTCTGGAGGTGCTTAATGGTTGGCTACAATGGTGTTTGCCCAGTTGTTGTCAGGAACAATCAGATCAGACTCATGAATGGTCCATGAAGGCTCTGGAGTTTCTGGTCTTTCCTCTGGCCACCGGCCTTGAGTCATTTCTTTTTTCGGTGCCATCCAAGATGACTTTGCATGTTTCCCCCTATATATGCATTCCACTAGTCTTCGTCATCAGACACCTTGGGAATGTGTTTGGTGGAAGCATCATCATCCTCGGAATCTGACTCTTGAGCAACGTATGATTCTTCATTCATGACTTGCTCTTCTGGAATGGAGGAGAAGGTAGGTGTAAACCTGGAGTCAACCATGGTCCATGCAGCATAGGACGAGGTTTTCGTAGTCTTCTGTGAACCTTGGCCTGCTGAGGTACCAGGTTGATTTGAAGGCTTAGGGGGAGGATTTGGTGTATCAGATTTAGGAGTATCTGCTGCACCTGATGATCCACCTGCACCAGAAGAACAAGAACCACCAGTTGGAGGAGGAGGAGGTGGTGGTTTAGGAGTTCCAGATTTTGATTCAAGCATCACGACTCTCCTTTTCTTTTTTCCTTCTCTTTTACGAATGTCTATTAAGTACTGCATATGATTATCACGATCTATCGAGTTCTGAAGCGCTTCATATAACTGCATGTGGACTTCATGCTATTTATGCTCATCAGTTTCAAACATTCTATCGTGGAGAATTGATATCATGTCTAAACTGCGTCATTAACCTCTGCTTCAATTGCATTTATCACTTCAGTGTCAAAATTGAACCGCTCCAGCTTAGATAGACGTCGATCAAGATGCTTGACTGATTCTGGCAGGTGGTGCTTCTCGAGAGCCTCGATTCGTTTTAAGGCCTCATCAAGTAATTGTTTAGTAGTTTTGCTAGGAGGTGGTGATGATGGTGGTGTAACTGGGTCATTATCAGTGACAACAGTTGGAGTGATGGTGGTTGTAGTTGCATCAGAAGACACATGTGGTGGAAGTGCGGTTGACAAGGATGATACAGGTGGTGGAGGTGCGGTTGCAGAAGCTGTTGCTGATTCAGAGAGTGTTGGTGCAGACATAGGAGGAATGTTGGAGGTATCCTACTGAATAGTAACCGAAAACATAGATTCGACTTCCTCCTTTTCGTCATTTTGTTTATCCGACTCAGCATCAGAGGGTCTGTCCCTGAGGAATTGATCACCATAGGTAATGTCTGTATCAAGGTTCTTCAGAGAGGATACGGATTCGGTTGAAACGTTCACTTCTTCAAGACGCACTAGTTCTTCAGATCTTGGCTTTAGAGTTTTTTGAAGATTTGGATGTGTTTCTTGTAACTGTTCATTTCCTCCTAACTCTGTGCCTTGAATTTCAGCATCAGTTAGCTCCGTTTCTGGTTCAGGTACAGTTCCCGTAACTTTCTCTGTCTACACCTTTGTCTGAAGTTCTGGTTCATTCATGTTAACATCTCCACCATCATATCCGTGACTCTTTGACTGGGTGTCACTGGAGTCAAGAGTGTCCTCCTGTGTAGCAGAGTGCTCCCCTTCTGCTCCAATTGGCTCTAATTAATTTTTTGAAATAAAAAAATTTTGAGCTAAATTAAAAATAGATTATTTTGAAATTCTAATTAATTTTTTTTAATAAAAAAAACAGTATAGAGTGTGTCAAGATTGCATTTCTTCTCAAGTGTTGAAGTACGAGTCCTGAGTTGAGGTGATCAGGAATCATAGTACGTGCTTATCAACTCTGACATGCTGAAGCTCCTGAATGAGGAGGCTTCATTTCTGTTGGAAACCAGGTCATGATGTTCATGATTGAATTGAGCATTGTACTTGTAAAGGAATGAGGAGTACCTGCACTAATAACACATGTAGGTGTGCATTTAGGTGGGTTAGTAGCAATAGTATCCAGACCTTTGGATGACTCACAATCAGCCTTTGTGTTGCTATTGGTGGCCAGCATTCTGATGGGAATCCATTTGAATCCAACATTCTTAAAAATTCTATCAGTAGGCATCCACTTAAGGCAAGAGCTAGGAGTGTTAGATTTCTTAGACACAGTAGAAGATGTAACCTTTTTCCTATTCCTAATTTTGGAATCTTTGTTGTTAAATTGTTTCTTAGGAGAGGGGTTAACATTTTGAGACTTCTTTAGTGCACTAGATGATCTTCTTACATCCCTGGTCTTACGAGTTTGAGCTTTAACCTGAGCATTATCTTTCATTTTATAGGAGTGAGGTAGTGAAGTGACTGGTTTTGACAAAACTTTGTTCTCATCAATTTGGGAGGCAAGCCTTGATTTTGAAGGTTTAGATCTTTTTTATATAAATGCAGTAGGCTGCCTAACAACAGACCGCTCTCTAGTGAGATGAGAAACTGGCTTCTCCAAGGTTGATGGTTTTGCAAACTTAGTATTCACACTTTTCCCTATGGTTTTTCTAAGCTTATTTTTTAAGGCAACTATTGCAAAACTCTTATCCTGAAGTTGAACTTTGAGATCGTAAATATTTGCAAACAAAGAGTTTGTTTGTTCTATTGACTTAGTTCTATCTTCTTTGGCAGGGACACATTGTTCTATGTGAAGCTTTCTCAGAGACTCATTTTCCTTTAGTAATTTGGCCACACACAATGCTAATTCATCATTCCTAGTTTTAATGGCATCAATGACCTCTAAATCAACAATATTCGTAACCAAATTACTTTCCTTATGCATATCAAAAATGTGTTTCTTCAAATTGCAGATGGTCGATTCTTTGTCCTGAAGCTGAGCTTTTAAATCGTTGATTTCAAAAAATTCATGAAATTCAGGGAATTCCTGATTTTTGCATGGTTTTATAGTTTGAAACTTTCTTCTTTTCTTTGTATTGCAATTTCAAGTGAAATGCAATGTTTTTTAAGTATTGAGTATTTGTTTGAAAGGTCATCAAAAATTTTCTTATCAACCACATTATTAGTCATGATATAATTTATCTTTGACTCAGCCTCAGTTACAGAACATTTATCAAGATTATGTTCTGTAATGTAATTAGTTTGCATTGAAGTAATTACAGATGCATCATTTATCACAGTTACCAATAATTCTTCACCTGATGCTTGTTCATTCACCATTCTGCATTCAGCATCCACCTTTTGTGGCACAAGAGTTTCTGAGCATCTTGTTGCATCAATCTTTGATGTTTCTGACATTCTGACTTCAGCAATACCCGATGATTCGACTGATACTGTTCTCAACTTGTAACAACCCGCATTTTTCGAGTTATTTTTCATATTTTTGAAAAGTTACTATTCACTTTTACTATTCACTTTTACTATTTATCCCGTAAAATTTTTAATCCACATTCTCGTAAGATAAATTATTTTAGTAATAACCTAAGAGTTCGACCATCGTTAGATAATTTTCGTAAAAATTATTAAGAAAACATCGTTATAAAGTTTCATTTTGGACACCGTTTAACCATCACGCGCTTAACGAAAACCTTCTCTGACAATTTTCCCCGCATCAGATAAATTTTTAGATCACTCATGATTAATTTGAGAATTTTTAAGATTTATTATTTTTATGTTACCAAATAAGTCCAGCGCTGAACAAAACTAAACTTACGTTTTAAACAATTCTACTTACATCTAGACTTAACGATTCCTGCACTGTGTTTCTAATATGTTTTTGACACTTTTACATTTTTTTGGAAAATTCAAACATATTTCCCTCCTCCTTTAACCATAAAGAAATTAAGCTTGTACGTTCTACGTTTTTGCTTAAATCGCGTAACTTTTAAACTTCACGCATAACTGTTAAGTTATCCCGCGTATGACGAAAACCAAAGTTTGACATCTCATATCAATTTTAGACTAATTTTAGTCTACTCCAAATAAATTCACGGTCGTTTCCCTGAAATTTCGTTCTTTTCTGTTTAACTGCGAATTACGCGTTTTTTACCCGTATTCCAGCTTTAAGCAGCGTTTTTGCACCCAATAAGACTTATCACCCATTTTATATTTTTATATGGAGTATAATGATGAGTTTCATCATTCCTGCAAGTTTCATATTTTTACGATACCCGGTTTTACATTTTATGGCTTCGGTTGGCATTTAACGGAACCAAAACTCACTCCGTAATCAAGATAATACCAAAACTATCCACCTAAGTCATCTTATCTCTATATGAACGAAATTAGGGAGGGGATTCATCACCTTGGTGTCAAAATCCTAAGCATGCTACCTTTAGATCATTACATGTGTAAATTTAACCATGGTTAGTTTTTAACCCAATATATAGTTAACCAAAATCTCTAGCCTATAAATACCAAGCAAAACCTTCATTTATTCTTGAACCACCCCTTCTTAACATCTAAAGTCCTAAACATAAGGCATTTCTTATAGATCTTGTAAGAACATTCATGTGTTCTTGAAGAAAACTAGCGTTTGATCTTCGTTCTTGGAAGTTTTCAAGAAAAAGTCGTTATAATCTTCAAATAACTTCAAGTCTCCAAAAAGACGTTGTTATAATCTTCATTTCTTCTTCGGGTTCTCAAGAAGGCGTTGTTATAATCTTCTAATAGCCGTGGGTTTTCGAAAATTGCAAATTCTACGTCGAAGCTCCGCTTATATTTCTTTTTTCCGTAATACTCAAGCATTCTATATTAAGGTAAGTATTTATAGAACTCAAACTTATTTAAATACTTATAAACTTTGTTAGTTTATTTATTGTATTTATAAACTCTTAATATATCGTATAATCAAGTAATTAAAATATATGTTTTACGTATTAAGTGCTACAATAGTAGGGAGCTTCATGTGAGGGGTTTCATTTGAGTAAAATGTATCGACGAGTTGCTAGATTTACGACTTAAAGTGTTCTAGCTCCTCGAACGTTTACTGCATGACCTCTGAATTGTGATGGCCCGAACGGTAGTACGAGTTATACAAACTAAAACCATTTCTATAAACAAACATACAAATACTTCATCACGATCAATATAGAGACGTATATAGTTTTGTTATTTCTTTCGCATCATTATTTCAAACCTAAGTCGCAACATCCTATTCTAGGTTGCTCGTAGAAGTTCTCACGGCATATCCACCATTCTCATTATACATTTGCTATCATTTTTAAGGTGAGTTCATAGCCCCACTTTCTATTACTTAATTGTTTTACAAACCCTTGGGGGAAATACATGCTTTATTTTAAATCGAACACATTGCTTTCAAACTGTATGCTTATCTGAATGTATTATTTGCACTAAGTACCCCTATTGCCAATCTTAAGTCCCTACTATCATGAACCATTAATCACTTGAGAGTGAACGCGAATATTGTAGGTAGGCCTATTGGGATTGACGAATCCCGTTTGTGTTGACCGGGTAGGCAAACAAACGCACTATATTTGAACATCTATAGGTTTATTGGCAAATTACCTATTAGGGCAACTGTTACTATTATATCAATTTCTATTGACAATCTGTTAACGTTCTCGGTATCATGAGCTTAGTGCAATAATATCTGTTTTGTTTTCAAAACCTTGGTGTGAGTCTAATTAACTCACACTACCAACATAATGTGTTCAACTATTTAACAAACTCTATGAATTTCACTCAACCTTTGTGTTGACAGTTTTAAGCATGTATTTCAGGTCCATATTGTACGAGGCTGGCACGGAGGAGCACGGATACTCAAGAAGGCTATAAATTTTATTATCATTTGAAAATCAATTTAATGTATTTTGTAAACATGGAACCATTTGGGACCTCATTTTTGTAAACTCTGATATTTATATAAATCGAATGATAAATCTTTTAAAACGACTCCATTAGAGTTCGTTTTCTATTGTTATGACTGTTGTGCCATGAAGTAACACCCAGTTTGAATTCCGCTGCGTATCACGAAATTGGGGGTGTTACAGATTGGTATCAGAACCATAGTTATAGAGAAACGGGTCTAATCGAGACTTAAACTATAACTACTTTTTCAAACAAAAACATTTTATAGCCTTCCGTTCTCCGTGCCTTCCATCCTCCAGACGATTATGTGACTTTTAGGCATTTTAAGCTATATAAACATACTAGTATATTGATATATATACTTGACCTATTTTCAATCATTTTAGCTAAACAAAGTACTCAACATATCTGCGTATGCCTATTCTAAGGCATTATGGCACAATCATATTTTCCCAATCTCCCAATCATGCATCTACTCATGCATTTTAGGATTACAAAACTTTATCCAAGACATTGTAACTGACTACAATGGTCTTTCCTACTTCCTAGACATTGTGTGATACAATGGTCTCATTCATTTTTCAAGACACTGTGAGATACAATGGTCTCTATTACATTCTCAGACACTGTAAATCCTACAGTGGTCTCATTTATTTCTCAAGACATTGTGGGTTACACAATGGTCTCTCTATCTTTTCTCAAGACATTGTGGGTTACACAATGGTCTCTCCATCTTTTCTCAAGATATTGTGGGTTACACAATGATCTCTCATCTATTTCTCAAACATTGTGAGTTGCACAATGGTCTCAACTACTCCTCAGATATTGTAAGTCTCTAAAAATTATCTTATAGACATTATATGATATTGTTTTACATGAAACCCGTCACAGTCTATTAATTTCCCTAATGGAAATACAAGAAATGGGATTTCTAAAAGATAAACTGACTCATCATCTACAAAAGCTGAAGTTCAGCAACTTTCTCTACATTCATCAAAATTCTCTTTTGAAACCTTCATTGTTAAATGTCCGTGAATCTTAGAATTACTTAAGATTTCCTTTCTTTTCCACACGTATCTACCCATACTATCTTCTATGCAATGGAATGTGAAAACATAGGTTGCAAGTCTTTTATGGCCAGGACTTGCAACTGAATGGTTTGATATCGCCTTTGCTTTGTGGATATTTCTCAAAAGCTATGGACATATCACAAGTATACCTAATTTAGGTATTTGAAAATTTTATCGAACCTCGGCTAAATATAGCCTAATCACCTATATTTAACCTTGGGATAGTGGAACATAGTCTGATTAACTATGTTCGACTTAAAATTTTCAAACACTGAGAATAGTTATACAAGGGTTATATTCAGGTTAATTTCCTACTTAAACTCGATAAACCACCAGAATTCATTAAAAAGATCTAGAGATGCGATAGTGTTTTACCACTCAGCGAGATCTTAACATCTTATTTATACTACCTAATTTCATTCTTGAAATTTTCATACATGAGATAATCTGAATTACTATCTTGGGATAGTCATCAAATCTTCTCGTCATTTCTTAGAAGTACTAGCCTGATTAGGTTTCAAGGATATCATTCCGTCATATTCCTTTAAAATTCACTTTTGATTTTAAAACAAACTTGACATCTCTACCTAAGAATAATGGTAAGCGTACGCTACACTCTTCTAATCGTCAACATATCACATCATTATCTGAACCCCATTGAAATTCAGTATGTAAAACTTCACAGTATCACGTTTCTTTGAAACACTAGTAGACATAAACACTATACGATATAGCCTTCATCCCGAAACCACCTAAGACATGATCATCTTTGGAAATGGTTTCGATAACCACTTGCCTCTAGCAAGACTTTCATACAACATCATTACAACACATTTCACATCAACGATATCTTACACCTTTGATTAACAACAGTTACCCTAACAACAACAAAAACTATTCCATTTTGAGGCACTATATAGATGAATGTGTTAGTTAACCATTTGCTGAACTAAGGTGTTTAGAGATCACCCACGAAACAACTAAGGAAATCATACAAATACAAATTAGGCTCCATGCCGCACACTATCACCAAAAACTCCATGTTAGAAATTAAGGTTTTATTGATAGCCTCGATACAATAAGATATGATTCGTTTTGAGAATCGGGAAAAGCCAAACTTTAGGTATATTGGACTCTATAAGATTTTAACAAAACCCTTTAGGTTATCAACTTAAGCCACATGGTACATAATACATTCTATGACTAGAAACTTGAGAACACAAAGATTAGAATTTGACGTATACACCCTCATTTTCCTAGACACTTCAACATCGGATAACACACATTGAATTCCGAGACGGAATTCCCATTAAGGTAGTGAGACTGTAACAACCCGCATTTTTCGAGTTATTTTTTATATTTGTGAAAAGTTACTATTCACTTTTACGATTCACTTTTACTATTCATCCCGTAAAATTTTTAATCCACATTCTCGTAAGATAAATTATTTTGGTAATAACCTAAGAGTTCGACCATCGTTAGATCATTTTCGCAAAAGTTATTAAGAAAACATCGTTATAAAGTTTCATTTTGGACGGTCCACCGTTTAAACATCACGCGCTTAACGAAAACCTTCTCTGACAATTTTCCCCGCATCAGATAAATTTTTAGATCACTCATGATTAATTTGAGAATTTTTAAGATTTATTATTTTTATGTTACCAAATAAGTCCAGCGCAGAACAAAACTAAACTTACGTTTTAAACAATTCTACTTACATCCAGACTTAACGATTCATGCACTGTGTTTCTAATATGTTTTTGAGACTTTTACATTTTTTTGGAAAAGTAAAACATATTTCCCTCCTCCTTTGACCATAAAGAAATTAAGCTTGTACGTTCTACGTTTTTTCTTAAATCGCGTAACTTTAAAACTTCACGTAGAACTGTTAAGTTATCCCGCGTATGAAGAAAACCAAAGTTTGACATCTCATATCACTTTTAGACTAATTTTAGTCTACTCTAAATAAATTCACGGTCGTTTCCCTGAAATTTCGTTCTTTTCTGATAAACTGCGAATTACGCGTTTTTGACCCGTATTTCCAGCTTTAAGCAGCGTTTTTGCACCCAATAAGACTTATCACACATTTTATATTTTTAGATGGAGTATAATGATGAGTTTCATCATTCCTGAAAGTTTCATATTTTTACGATACCCGGTTTTACGTTTTATGGCTTCGGTTAGCATTTAACGGAACCAAAACTCACTCCGTAATCAAGATAATACCAAAACTATCCACCTAAGTCATCTTATCTCTATATTAACAAAATTAGGGAGGGGATTCATCACCTTGGTGTCAAAATCCTAAGCATGCTACCTTTAGATCATTACATGTGTAAATTTAACCATGGTTAGTTTTTAACCCAATATATAGTTAACCAAAATCTCTAGCCAATAAATACCAAGCAAAACCTTCATTTATTCTTGCACCACCCCTTCTTAACATCTAAAGTCCTAAACCTAAGGCATTTCTTATAGATCTTGTAAGAACATTCATGTGTTCTTGAAGAAAACTAGCGTTCGATCTTCGTTCTTGGAAGTTTTCAAGAAAAAGTCGTTACAATCTTCAAATAAATTCAAGTCTCAAAAAAGACGTTGTTATAATCTTCATTTCTTTTTCGGGTTCTCAAGAAGGCGTTGTTATAATCTTCTAATAGCCGTCGGTTTTCGAAAATTGCAAATTCTACGTCGAAGCTCCGTTTATATTTATTTTTTCCGTAATACTCAAGCATTCTATATTAAGGTAAGTATTTATAAAACTCAAACTTATTTAAATACTTATAAACTTTTTTAGTTTATTTATTGTATTTATAAACTCTTAATATATCATATAATCAAGTAATTAAAATACATGTTTTACGTATTAAGTGCTACAATAGTAGGGAGCTTCATGTGAGGGGTTTCATTTGAGTAAAATGTATCGACGAGTTGCTGGATTTACGACTTAAAGTGTCCTAGCTCCTCGAATGTTTACTGCATGACCTCTGAATTGTGATGGCCCGAACGGTAGTACGAGTTATACAAACTAAAACCATTTCTATAAACAAACATACAAATACTTCATCACGATCAATATAGAGACGTATATAGTTTTGTTATTTCTTTCGCATCATTATTTCAAACCTAAGTCGCAACATCTTATTCTAGGTTGCTCGTAGAAGTTCTCACGGCATATCCATCATTATTATTATACATTTGTTATTATTTTTAAGGTGAGTTCATAGCCCCACTTTCTATTACTTAATTGTTTTACAAACCCTTGGGGGAAATACATGCTTTATTTTAAATCGAACACATTGCTTTCAAACTGTATGCTTATCTGAATGTATTATTTGCACTAAGTACCACTATTGCCAATCTTAAGTCCCTACTATCATGAACCATTAATCACTTGCGAGTGAACGCGAATATTGTGGATAGGCCTATTGGGATTGACGAATCCCGTTTGTGTTGACCGGGTAGGCAAACAAACGCACTATATTTGAACATCTATAGGTTTATTGGCAAATTACCTATTACGGCAACTGTTACTATTATATCAATTTCTATTGACAATCTGTTAACGTTTTCGGTATCATGAGCTTAGTGCAATAATATATGTTTTGTTTTCAAAACCTTGGTGTGAGTCTAATTAACTCACACTACCAACATAATGTGTTCAACTATTTAACAAACTCTATGAATTTCACTCAACCTTTGTGTTGACAGATTTAAGCATGTATTTCAGGTCCATATTGTACGAGGCTGGCACGGAGGAGCACGGATACTCAAGAAGACTATAAATTTTATTATCATTTGAAAATCAATTTAATGTATTTTGTAAACATGGAACCATTTGGGACCTCATTTTTGTAAACTCTGATATTTATATAAATCGAATGATAAATCTTTTAAAATGACTCTATTAGAGTTCGTTTACTATTGTTTTGACTGTTGTGCCATGAAGTAACACCCAGTTTGAATTCCGCTGCGTATCACGAAATTGGGGGTGTTACACAACTCTCTATGGACTGCACCCGACATTCATTCACATTTTCAATTTTCTGTGTACCTTCCTCAATGTACCTCTTCACATTATCCATGAGATGGATAAGTGTCTCAATGAACACGTTAATTTCCATTCCAGTGTGTCTTTTGAAAGACATTTCAGTCATGTGATGATCATAATCTGATGTGAATTCCCCATTAATGAATGGCTGAAATTGTTTGTGGATCACCTGAAGTGCAGCACAAGAACTATCTTTTGAACTTTTTCTTTGTCAAGTTGTTGTTCCAATTGTTCTAAGTTCAATAGTAATGTTCCTGTTAATGTGGATAGTTCTTGACGGAAAAGAGCATTACATGTTCGTTCCATTCGTTTAGGTAGAAGTAACATGAGGTGTGAGTGAAGTTGTTGGTAAGGTTCAATGCAACTTTACTTTTGCATGGCATTCTGTAACCTAAATTGGTGCAATTCTCTCTCTTCAGACTCTGAGCATGAAGATCTCATATCATCATTAATTGATTCAATCATGTTTAGTCGTTCAGTGTAGCCAACAGTTTCATTGTTGTCCACATCATCATACAATTTAAGTACATCTGAAATCACTGGATCAGTAGTGTAAGACATGATGTTTTTGTGAATTTGAATGTGTTATAATAATAGTTGGATTAGTGATTGTAGGTATGATTGGATTTGGTAGTTGACGTTGATTTATGATTAGATTATGTTAAAATCAGATGACAGATCGCAGATCCATTAATCCTCAAAGATGACAAACCGCATGAACAGCAAACCACTTAACACAAACCGCTTCTGTCAAACCTCTTCAGACAAACCGCTTTTGACAAATCTCTTCTGACAAACCGCTTTCAGCACAAATCGCTTAGCTGTCAACTCGCTTAAGTGACAAACCGCTTAACTGAAAAACCACTTAAGTGACAAACCGCAGGGGAACACAAGTAATTCCACTACTTCCACTACTTTTTCCTTTCTTGTCTCTTTGTCTCAACATACAAACCGCTTAGATGACAAACCGCTTCCACATAACAGGACAAATCGCTTAAAACAGGTGTCAAACCGCTTCCAAGAAATTAACTACGAGAGACAAACCGCTTCTTTGAAAAACTTCAAAAACTAAACTTTTTCAATCCAAAACACTAAAACCTAGATGATTGAGACCTTCCAATCCAAAACCTAAACACTTATGATGATTCTAAACACAAAAGTATTATCAAAATTCAAACTTTAACACCAAAAATTATCCAAATGATGAAAACTACTCAAAACTCATTCAAACCCAAAAATCTATGAAAACCACTAAATATCCAAGAACATGTAAGGTAGATGATCAAACCACGGCTCTTGATACCAATTGTTACATATTGGTTTTCACAAACACACAATCAAGCACAAATAAGAGTCGAATGGTATGGGTTCTAGAGAGAGAAAGATGGGATGTTCTAGAGAGATAAAATTGAAATGAAAGGTTAGATTACCAAATGAACATCCAACCTTCTCCCTTGTGGGGAGAGGGCTATTTATACAAATGTCTACGCCCTCCTTCGGGCTGTGGATCAGGCATACAGTGGGTAAAGACTCGTCCTTCTTCCACGGTGTTACTTATACTACTAGTAAACTAATTAATATACCGTTATGTCTACGAGTTGTAATATGCTAAACTATTGTTGGGGTGACCGAAACTTCTACCTGGATTTTCTAAATCCTAACATCTCATAATAACATAAGTAATCAAACATTTTTAGTAACTCATCAACCAATTAACTACTTCTTAATTAAACTTATTTAGTTAGCTAATATACATTTTTACAAAGTTTACATGTTAAAATAGAAATGCATATTACATCATGGCCTGCATCATCTTTGCAATCTTTGCAAGATTTGTTAATATCTTGGTTAGATTTCTACTCAAAGGATCATGCAAGATCTTGGTAAGATATGTAAATATTTGGTTAGATTTTGTAAAGATTTGGGAAGATTTTCTGACAAGTCCACGGAACCAAAATGCAACACGGACGGAACCAATTTTTTGGTTCAGTGTGATCCGTGGTTTGCTGGAGTTTTTGCCTATAAATAGCAAGCCAAACTTTGTTGTTTTTCATCCCTTCAACAAACATTCTCTCTATCCTTTTTGCATCATTTATATCTGTAGATAACAATGTAGTAACATACATTAATCACCCTCACCATCACATGATCATAATGCTTCTAACATTCATCTTTGTTATAAGCATACTTTACATTTTGATCAACCAAGAAAAGCTTGGAGATCTATCACAACAAGCTTAGGGAACTTGTGATCTTCATCAATTGAAGGCTTCCTATCAATGGAAGTTCATTTAGAAGTAGTCATTCATATCCATTAGACATTTGTGTCATGGATCATCATTGTAAACATTATTGCATCATCATAACACTTTCAACAAACTAGATTAGATGGTTTATGTGTTTGTGCCATAAAACACAAGGTTTGTTATGTTGGGCCTTAAAACATAACGGGAGTGGTTGTACCCGGGAAAGAACTCGACATCTAGTTTAGTGTCGGAAATATTGTATAGGCGACGTTAGGTTGATTCTACCTCGAACTAGCACCCGGCATTTAGCTTTGTACCAGAAAAAGTGTAATCGACGTTTGCAAGGGAGCTTGTTGATTTACTAAAGTAACTCTCGAGTTGGGTACTCGGGGAATGGAGTAGGGCGGAGAGGAGCTCCATGACCGAACCACTATAAATCCTCGTGTCCGGTTTGCAATTTTATTTCTTTATCACTTTACCTATATACTTGCACTATATTATTTCTTGTGATGTGGCTTGATGTTCATGCTTGTGTGATAACTTGATTTATTATGCTTTATATTAGTCACAAACAATAATTGGCACTTTCATATTATAACGAGCTTCATAAGCGATTTGATACAAAAGATCTAAAGTTTTTAAACGGAAACGTATTCACCCCCTCTACGTTTTCACATAGACGTCACCCCTCAAACCGAAAAAGCCTTCGAGACGTGCTAGAAAGGCGAAGGACAAAGGAAAAAAGGTCGAACCAACCAAAAAGGCCGAACCATGGACAAAGGCGGAAGAGATCGCGCTTTGTAGAGCTTGGACTCATGTGTCGGAAAATTTCGTTGAGAGGAAACGATGTCAACAAGAATAGTTTTTGGGAGGAGATGATAGCGTACTTTGAAAAAGAAACAGGTTCAGAAAGAACGTACGACTCGATTCTTTCCAAATGGAAGAATAGGGTTCATTGTAGGGTTGGTAGATTTTGTGCAATTATGGATAATATCAAGGAGAATCACGAAAGTGGTGAGAATGATGTAAACGACTACTCAAAAGCTCTTAGAGAATATTGTGTGATTTACGGTCATGATTTTACATTGGAGGAGTGTTAGAAAATTTTGAGGAATCATGAGGCTTGGAAGGGTATTGAGATGCCTGCTTTCAAAACGATGAGTCAGAAGAAATCCAAGGCTTTGGAAACCAGCTCGGGGCTTGGGGTCAACAAAAGGTCCTTTGAATTTCCAAAACGTGGATGATTCTGATGAGGAGGAAGAGACTAGAGAATCACGACCATAAGGTCGTGATGCAGCCAGGGAGAGATCATCCTCCTCCTCTCGTGATCCACCAGCATCATTTGTAAGTTCGTTAGCCCAGAGCTTTTTCAAGTTCAAGCCATCAAAACCGGGGAAAAAGAAGGACATAGAAGAGTTATACTTAAAGTTGAAGGAAAAAGAGCTGGAGATGCAAGAGGCAAGGGCAAGGCGAGCCGAAAAGTTGAAAAGAGAGAAAATTGAGCTCTAACGACAGCAAATTAAATTCATGGCCCAATCAAAACGGGAGCAAGACTTGATCTTCTACAATACATAAATCAACCCAAATTTTCCCCCACGACAACAAGAACTTTTGGATATTATGGCAGCAATCAAGGCACGCTACAACTTAAATTATTAGTTTAAGTTTTTTAATTAGTATTGTGATGTTTAAGTTTTATTAGTTTAAGTTTTTAAAATGTTTGAATTTTATTAGTTTAGGTTTTTAGTTAGTATTGTAATGTTTTATTTTTAATGAAGTTTAAAATATTTGAATTAAAAAAAAGGAAAAAGAAATTAAAAAGAAAAACTTGGTCGTCATTGTGGCAACTTGGTCGTCGTCAGGTCACCAATGTGTTCAGCCTAAGGTTGGTAGTAATGGAGGGTCGACCACAAGGCCGGACGCCTATTAGAACCCATCCCCCTTCTTTACGGCTCCCACCAGACGCCTCCATGCATTGAAAAAAGGAAGACTTGGTGCCCAAGCGACTGAGTTGTTTTGTGAGTGTTGTGTGTGGGTGTTATTTATTAAATTGTTTTGTGAGGTACGTGTTTTGTGGTGACCGTGGTCGCTTTATTACACTAACTTGGTCATGTTGTTGTTCTAAAAGAGAGAAAGCTGAGTTAACGTTGAAATGACATCGGTGACTGCGGTCAACATTACTACCAGCCTAAAAGAAAACACCTAAAACAAATAGAATGTTGATCTAACATATCATAAGGGGCATTGGATCCACTTATCCCACGAGAAACGGTTTTTTGTTCCTTATTAGAAGTCCACAATAACACCGTACGTTGAGTACTTGAAAGTTGAAACTATCTAGTGCAAAGTAGAAGATGCCTCGTGGTGAAGAAGTATGCTAGATACCGTTCCTCTAAGCCCAAATACTCTACATAAGACTCGAACAAACAACACTTAATAACTTATCTTTCCATTTGATCGAAAAGGAGCCAAAAGAACCCTTAAATAATCATTCAAAGTCAGAGTAAATAATGGAGGCATTTTCCACTAACTTTAAATTTTTAACCAAATGAATTTGATCTTGGGGCAAGAACGGAAGCAATGCTCTCTCGTTTCAGTCTCATTGCCACATAACACACACGCGGAAGAATCATAATGTAGAATGCCTCGACGTCATAAGTTTTCTCTAGTAGGAAGATGGTCCAAAGCAACTCTCCAAGCACAAATATTAACTTTACGAGGAACCCATGAATTTCGAGCGCAGAAGGAGTAACTACATTGACAAACATCATTTTTTTGAATAATTGAACATAGAAACCTCACCGAAAACTTCTCAGACTTTTCAGGACACCAAACCCATTTATCTTCATGATCAACGTCGATAACAATCCCATTTATAAGGCTTAGTGATAAGAGAAAATTTTGAGAAAAAGAAAATTATTTTTATGACTATTTATTTAATTATTATTAATTAAAAACTATTTTTACCTATTTAATAATACCCTAAAATATAAGAAAATATGAAATAAAGCTAGAAAAGTGAAATTATGACATAGAAAAATCTAAAATAACTAAAGAGAATTTTCAAAACTAATTTTGTATTTTTCTGATTTATATTCTAATTTCTATGATTTAAAAACTATTTAAAACTAATTAAATTGCTAAAAATTACTATTTAAACTAGGAAAAATCTAGAAAAATATTTTTTTGGCTTTTTATATTTATCTTAACCTATGAAAGTTGAAAACTTATTTTTTTGAAGCTTTTCTGATTTAATTGCAATAAAGGCTAATTAAAAAGTCCTAAAAACTGTTTTAAATAAGGAAAAATAGCAAACAATGATGAATAATTATGAAAAATTCAGGAAAAGTCTAAAATAATATTCTAAATCTATGAAAAATATAAAAACATATACTAGTATGCAAGATTATGAAGCTGTAGTGAAATGTGCTTATAAATAAGCACTCAAAATAAGCTAAAGGCCACAAATGAGCACCAGATTATCACAGAAGCTAGAGTATGTAAAATCTACTTAATACTAACCTATTTCAATTAATCTAAACCTCTAAGATGCAAACTACAATGATTTGGTGATTTAAAAACTCAAGTGCCAAAACAGTTTCCTCCTAACTTCTAGCTTAAGCACAAGCTTATTGAAAAAGCTTATGTGAAAAACAGAACTGAGGATCTCAAGACCACCAGCTGAACTATCTTAGGACCAAGTTTCAGCCACTAAAGAGCTTGTTTGAATCCTGTGCAAGATCTACAAAAGTGCCTGCTCACACTCAGTATTAGCTGAGTGTGAACAGGGCATATTTAGCTTATTGAGCAGCTCGTTTAGACCTTAAATAAGCTTTTAAAAATTCAACAAAAATCAGTTTAAGAAATTTGACCAACTGAACTAGAAAAACCCAAAATTTCTGTTAGGAATTAGAAATTCCCAGTATTAAAGAGTCGGTCACCTCAAGTATATGTAATCGTTAGAAAGCTCGTAGTCGTAGTTATTTTAAGTTAAGTAGTATTTAGTTAAGTAACACCGTGGAGGACGGACGGGTCTTTACCCACTGTATGCCTGATCCACAGCCCAAAGTGTGGCGATTTGTGTAAGACTATAAATACTCTCTACCTCCCAAGGTAGAGAGTTGGAGCTCATAATAATATCTTTCACTTTCTCTCACTAAGTTCCCTAAACCTCTAACTTTCTCTCTCTAGAATTCCATCTTATACTCCACCTTGTGTTATGGTTTGATGTGTATGTGAAAAGTTATATCTTACAAATGGTATCAAGAGCCATGGTTAGATCATATCTTGCACATCTTTGGATTTATAGTGGTTTTTAGGTGGTTTTTGAGTTTGAAAAAGTTTAGTGGTTTTTGCATCATTTGGTTGATTTCTTGTGTTAAAGTTTGAATTTTGTTGGTACTTTTATGTTTAGAATCATCAAAAGTGTTTAGGTTTTCATTTGGTAAGCTTGAATCATCTTGGTTGGGTTGTTTTTGGATTGAAAAGTGAAGGTTATTTTGTTTTTCAAGCTAGCGACTTAGCTCTCGGACTTGTTTTCTTGGTAGCGACTTACTTCATAGTTTTGTAGCGACTTACAGTTATAAAAGCTAGCGAGTTAGAGCTAGCGAGTTATAGTACAAGTAGTGGAATCTCCACTACGGTTAGCGACTTGTGGTAGCGACTTAGTCTGTAGCGAGTTGCTCTTTAGCGACTTGCATATCTAGCGACTTGTGTAGCGAATTACTGCACAAATTTGGCTAGCGACTTAGTCTGTAGCGAGTTACTACTTAGCGACTTGCTTTTCTGTTGGCGACTTGGGACTCTAGCGAATTAGACGTGTAGCGAGTTAAGGGTTAGCGACTTATTGCACTAATTTCTAGCGACTTAGTGCATTAGTTGGTAGCGAGTTAGCACTTTATCATCTAGCAACTTGAGTGATTGTTTACGGTTTTCTCTTGATTTAGTAAAATCCCGTGAAAGAATCTATTTCCCGGTTTAATCATAGAGTTATAAAATCCCGTATAATCTGTTAACATGTCTACCAACATTCCCACTGTTCCCACTGTCATCTCCACTGTTGCCGAGGATGTTCAAGCAGCTGGCTCAGATACTCGTCCACCAATGCTTGACAGAACTGACTACGATTCTTGGGCTCAACGAATCAGATTGTATTGCCTTGGAAAGGAAAATGGTGTCAACATTCTCAAATCCATTGATGAAGGACCATATCGTGTTGAGACGACTAGAGACATACTTGATACTAATGAAGATGGTACTCCTGTTTACGGAATGGACAGACCTAAGATGTATGATGAGCTTGATGATAAGGAGAAAAAGAGATTCGATGCAGATATCAGGGCTTCAAACATTGTTCTTCAAGGTCTTCCTAAAGACATCTACAAGCTGATCAATCATAACACTGATGCAAAAGCAGTATGGGATAATGTAAAGATGCTTCTCTCAGGTTCAGAATTAACCATGGAAGACAGAGAATCACAACTCTATGACGAATTTGAGCACTTCAAGATGAAACCAGATGAGAATGTCTATGAGTACTATGTGAGATTTCATAAGTTAGTTAATGACATGAGGAACATCAGAATGACTATGCCTAACATTCAGTTGAATTCAAAATTTGTAAACAATATGAATCCTGAATGGCACAAGTTTGTTACCGCTGTGAAGCTTACTAAAGGATTGAAGAACACAAACTATGAGCAACTCTATGCCTTCCTCCTTCAGAATGAGAGACATGCCATGTTTGAAAAATTGATTCTCAATCAGTTCAAAACTAACCCAGGAGAGACAAGCTCGTCTAATGATTCAACTGCCTTCTATTCAAACATCGGAATCAAAACCAAAGCTTCACAAGTCATACCCTTGGGTAATGGTAATCACAAACTCATTCCTGATCCTATGTACAAACAAGCTGATGCTGATGCACACGTAGGAAGCTTCATTAATCAACTAGCTCTTATGATTAGCCAAAACATGAATTCTCTTCCACAAACCAACAACAATCTGAGAACAGCATCTAACCCACACAATCAAGCTACTGTTAAAGATGGAAGGATCGTGGTGCAACCAGTTCAGGAAAGACAGTATGATCAGGGAAGGGGTGGTGCTGGTAGAGGCTATGTGGGCAATCAGAATCGAGGAAGGAATGGTAACCAAGGTCAAGCTAAGCAGATCAAATGCTACAACTGTGGTGGTGAGGGACACATTGCAAGGAACTGCACATCTCCAAAGCGTCCACAGAATGCTGATTACTTCAGAGATAAGATGCTGCTGGCACAAGCTCAGGATAATGGTGTTGCGTTGGATGAAGAGGAATTACTGTTTCTTGCTGAGGGTAACGCCAAGACTTATGATGCAGATGTGAATGAGCAGCCTATTCAGGAGATAGGTCACAATCATCAGAACGCCTTTCAAGTCGCTGACTGTGATGCTTACGACTCTGATGTAGATGATGGACCTACTGCACACACAATCTTTATGGCTAGCATCTCTCCAATGGTTTCTCCCAAGATCTCTTCTTCACCACAAGCTGGCCTATCCAAGGACAAACTCATCTCAGAGGTATTAAAGCTATACGATGATGCTGATGTGCAACAGATGCATGACAAAGTACAACCAACTGAAACTATTGAATCAAATATTGAAAATATGGGTAATATCAATATTGTCCCATACGATCAATACGTGAAACAAAGTGAAAGTGAAGTTGTACCAAGTGATGCATCTTCTGCAGTCAACAATGACTATGTCTTTGATGAATACACTGCATGTGTTCCTGATGATTCCATAATTTCTGAACTAAATGCCTATAAGGAACGTGTTGCTATTTATGAACAACGTGCAAAATTTGAGTTGACCACTCGTGAGCAGGAAATGGATGTCCAAGTGAGTACAGTAATTAGAAAAAGTAAGTTTAGAGAAGAAGTATTGAAACAAGAATTAAATTCCTTGCAAGAAAAACTTTCTAAAACAGCTAAACAAAAACAAGAACTTCAAGAAAATGTGAAAATGCTTAAGCAAGAATTCAATGCAAAGGAATCAAAACTCTTGAGAGATTTTTCTAATCTAAAAACTTTGAAAAACAAACTTGAAAACAAGTTGTACATACAAGGAAACACCATTCAAACTGCTCACATGGTCACCAAACATCGAGTCTTAAGCGATAAGCATAGCATTCCCCTTGTTGAGGAACCAAATCCAGAGGTAATCAAAAAGGCTAGAAATGCTCATAAGGTGATTTATGATGGTGATGAAATTCTTAAGCCTAGGCAGAAACCTAGTTGCGTTGAGTGCACTGAGGAAGATAAGAAATCAGATGAAGTCACTAGGGAAAGGATGAACAAAAAACTAGATGACCCTAAATGCAAAGAGAAAAAAATAATTATCTCTCCTCACGATTACAAAAAGGAAAACTGGATTGCATTAAACAAGTTTAAGCCTCAGACTTTGTTGACTCCCGAACAAGTCTTCTGGAAAATGGATTTAGATAAGCAGAAAGCCGAAAATATTGTAGAAACAAACCCTCCCCTTCGGAAAATGCCTAGAGCAACTGTGTATCCTCCTAATACACCTATGCATCTTGTACCTAGAACAATTGCCACTAAAAGCACGACATTAATTAGCCAATACGTTATATACCAACTATTTGTTGATTTTGAAAAAACTTGCAAGAAAAGGATCACTCCCACTGGTATAACTGAAGGTGAAAGAGGTTTTGAACAAATGAAAGAATGTTATTTAACTGAGGTCATGCCTTTCTTTAAACTTCTAAAAGATCACTTTGAGAGTCTTAAAAAGGGGGTAGAAGCTGATATTAAGGGTATGGAAAAGGAATTTGATGCAATGGTTGCTGAAGTTAGTGATTATGAGCGTGCACTAAAATATAATGAGATTGAGAGAAAGAACTTGCATACATTAAATGAGAATCTTATTACTGAATGTGTTGCTCAAGATGTGTTTTTCACCGCTTCAAATTGCTCTATTAATGCTTCAAAATTTCATGAATTATCTGTGGCCCTGAAAGTCTCCCATGATCGTGTCATTGAGCTTGAAAAAACTAATTCTAAACTAAACGAGAAAATTGAACTGGATGATCACGACACGTTGGTTAAACACTTTTCTAAACTAGAAGTTGAGTATTTTAATTTACAACTAAAATATCAACATCTCAAAGAAAATGTCAAAACTTCAAATATCAAGACATCTTCAGATGCTCCAGAGTTTGATGCAGTTTTTCAAATTAACAAACGTGATGAACAGATTCAAGCTCAGTCCAACACGATCAGAAAGTTGAAAGCCCAAATCTCTCAGTTAAAGGGCCAAACGAACAATATGACAGGCTCCCAAATGCCTCCTCCTTTAGATTCTCAGAATTCTCAAACGTTTCATCTTCAAAACCTAGTAAATGCTTTACAAAAGGAAAACGAAAGTTTTCTTGAAGAAAATGAAAAGGTTAAACGTCATTTCAATGAGTTGTTTGAATCAATTAAAGTCACTCGTAACAAAAACAACGAACAAATAACTTCATTGCAAAAGGAAATTGAGAATCTGAAGAGTCAGGTAAAAGGGAAAATGCCAATGATCAATGAGGAGAATGTTGTATCTAAGGTTCGCTCTAGTAATAAACATGCTTTATCTGTGACATATGTCCCCCCTCATCTAAGAAACAACAAACTTGCCATTCAAACATACTTCTCATCCCTTAAGGATTGCCTAGAATGTCTGCGTGAGATTGTTGAAGAGGATAAGCTAGAGAAACCTCATGATAATGCAATTGGACATGCGTGCGTATATGCCAAACGATGTCAAGAAATCTTAGAATGCTTGATCACAATATGCCCTAAGTCATTAGGTGAGAGAGTTAATCCTTTGATTCCATGCTCAATGCCTAAAGCTAAGTATGATACGCATTCGATTCCAAATGTTTTGAAAGTGAACAGTTGTGTGCCTGTAAACAGCTCAGATTCCAGATCTGTCAATGCTAAGAAAGAGAACTCAAGTGTGCCTTCTAGGAGCACAAATCACAGTACCTCTAGTTTTAAGAAAATGAACCTTAGTGCACCTGCATGTAGTTCAGATCCCAGTACATCTAAACAGGTGATGCAAAGAGTAGCTAAGCCAACTAATGTTCCCATTCCCTCTACAGGAGTAATCAGTGACATTAAGCGGAGCAGGTCAAAGTCTCAAGACAATACAAGGAATGATAGGACCTCTCAAGCTAAGAATGTGCACTGGAAGAAAGTAGAAGAACAATCTAGGAACCTTAAGTTTGAATCAAATAAAACGAATCGTGTTGATTCTAGTATTAGCTATAAGCGTACTGTAATTAATTCGAATTCTGATACTATTTGCAAAACTTGTACTGATGTTTGCTTGAATTCTGTTTCTAATCATGAATGTGGTGTTACTGTTCTGCCTAATGATGTTAATTGTCCAGTTAATATTGCTAATGCTAAAATTCATGCTAAAAAGGCTAAAAGGCAAAAGCGAAAGAAAGTTAGAAAACAATGGAAACCCACAGGAAGAACATTCAGCAGAATAGGTTTTTATTGGATACCTGTTGGTCATAAGACTAATCAGATAATGCCCACTAGAAAATGGATGCCTACTGGTAGAACTATTCCCCTAAGAAGTGGTCACACTGTAAATAGGGTTAATTCAGACACTAGTATTGCATCTATTCACAATGATTCTATTACCTCACTTTCTGATATGAATGCTTCTATTTCTGATGTGGGTGGTCCAACTGTTGCTACTAACCAAATGGAACCCATTCTTGCATGGGGATCCCAATTATCCAGTTATCCATTCTTGTCTGTGTTCAACTGCAGATCGTTCAAATCGTTCTGTGGTACCTGGATTCAGGCTGTTCCAAGCATATGACTGGAGACCGGTCACGGCTCATGAACTTCGTGAGCAAATTCATCGGGACTGTTAGATTTGGTAATGATCATTTCGGTGCTATTATGGGTTATGGAGATTATGTTGTTGGTGATAGTGTCATCTCTAGAGTGTATTATGTGGAAGGTTTAGGTCATAATCTGTTCTCTGTTGGTCAATTCTGTGATTCGGATCTAGAAGTAGCCTTCAGAAAACATACCTGCTTTGTTAGAGATCTTAATGGAAAGGAACTGTTGAAAGGAACTCGTGGCTCAAACCTTTACACTATCTCTATCGATGACATGATGAGAGCATCACCAATCTGCTTGTTATCAAAGGCTTCAAAAACAAAGTCATGGTTATGGCATCGTCGTCTCAATCACTTGAACTTCGGCACCATCAACGATCTTTCCAGAAAGGACTTAGTTGTAGGTTTACCTAGACTAAAGTATGAAAAGGATCATCTTTGTTCAGCTTGCCAATTGGGAAAAAGCAAGAAGTATGCCCATAAACCCAAACCTTCTAACTCTGTCACAGAAGTTCTTCATATGATTCATATGGATTTATGTGGACCAATGAGGGTGCAGAATATCTTTGGGAAGAAATATGTGTTAGTTGTGGTTGATGATTATTCTAGATTCACCTGGGTCAAGTTCTTAAGGACAAAGGATGAAACTCCTGATATCATCATCAAACTCATCAAACAGCTGCAGGTTAGACTAAACAAAACTGTCAGAATTATCAGAACAGACAATGGAACTGAGTTTGTCAACAAACAACTTAGTGAATTCTATGAAAGCGTTGGAATCAGCCATCAAAGAAGTGTTCCACGAACCCCTCAACAGAACGGTGTAGTTGAAAGACGAAATCGTACTCTTGTTGAAGCTGCTAGAACAATGCTGATTTACTCAAAGGTTCCAATGTTTCTCTGGGCTGAAGCAATTGCCACTGCATGTTACACACAAAATCGTTCCCTGATTCACACCATTCATGGAAAAACTCCATATGAACTTGTCCACAACAGGAAACCCAATCTATCTTTCCTTCGTGTGTTTGGTGCCTTGTGCTATCCAACTAATGAGGGTCAAGACTTGGGCAAACTTAGAGCTAAAGCTGACATTGGAGTATTTGTAGGATATGCACCAAACAAAAAGGGATACCGAATCTACAACAAAAGATCCCGAAATATCATGGAAACAATTCACGTTACGTTTGATGAGCTGACCGGTCAAATGGCTCCTGGACACTCCAGCTCAGGACCCGCACTTCATAACAGTCCTATTGGCTCATCCCTTGTTCCAAACTCCTCTCAAGAAACACCATATGTACCTCCATCCGAAGATGATGTAAAGAAGTTGTTTGATCCAATGTTTGATGAGCTGTATGAGTCCACTACTAATGAAGTGCTGATCCCTACAACAGAGGATGCTCAGATTCCAGTGAATGAAGTCAATCCATCAGTTTCAATATCTGTAAGTCAAGAAGCACCTACTGCTGATCCTTCAGTCTCATCAACAAATCATCATTCTTCAAATGTACATCATGGAAATGTTTCTGGCATCAATGATGAAGTTAATCCCTTTGCGACTCCTGAAGATGCTCCATTTGAAAACATATTTGCTACTCCTGAATCATCAGCAGAACCATCTTCTTCAGGAGACATCGACTCAGCTACCTCAGTTCCTCAACAAATGCCACATGAACACCTCAGAAAATGGACTCACGATCATCCATTAGACAACATCATTGGTAATCCCTCTCGTCCTGTATCAACCCGGAAGCAACTTGCAACCGATGCCTTATGGTGCTTCTTCAACTCCGTACTATCTAAGATCGAACCAAAAGACGTTAAAACTGCCATGAATGAAGATAGCTGGTTCAATGCTATGCAAGATGAAATTCATGAGTTTGATCGTCTTGATGTATGGGAGTTAGTACCTGCTCCAGACTGTGCTATGATTATAACTCTCAAATGGATCTTCAAAGTAAAACTTGACGAGCATGGTGATGTGTTGAAAAACAAGGCTCGATTGGTTGCTAAAGGATATCGTCAAGAGGAGGGTATAGACTTTGAAGAATCATTTGCTCCAGTTGCTCGAATCGAGGCAATCAGAATCTTTTTGGCTAATGCTGCAAGTAAGAACATGGTGGTATATCAGATGGATGTAAAGACGGCATTTCTGAACGGAGATCTTAAAGAAGTCGTCTACGTCAGCCAACCTGAAGGATTTGTGAATCAAGAGCATCCTACTCACGTTTATCGTTTGAAGAAGGCTCTTTACGGGTTAAAGCAAGCTCCAAGGGCATGGTATGATACACTGTCAAAGTTTCTTTTATCAACCGGATTCAGCAAAGGAGCAGTTGATCCTACATTGTTCACCAGGAAGTCAGGCAAACATTTAACTCATGTTCAAATTTATGTTGATGATATTATTTTCGCCTCGACTGACCCAATGGAATGTGATCGTTTTTCAAATGAAATGAGTTTAAAGTTTCAAATGTCAATGATGGGACAAATGTCATTTTTCTTGGGATTACAAATTTCACAAAGTCCCGGAGGCATCTTCATAAATCAATCTAAATATGCAACAGAGATTTTAAAGAAATTTGGATTTGATTCATGTGACCCTGTTGACACCCCCATGATTGACCGAACCAAACTAGATGAGGACCTCTCAGGGATCATGATTGACCAAACAAAATATCGGAGTATGATTGGATCCCTGATGTATCTCACTGCTAGTAGACCAGACATTTTGTTCTCTGTGTGCATGTGTGCTAGATACCAGGCTAAGCCTACTAAAAAGCACCTTGAAGTAGTTAAACGGGTCTTTCGGTATCTCCAAGGAACCATCAATATGGGACTATGGTACCCGAAGGACACCGGTATGTCACTAACGGCCTATGCAGATGCTGATCATGCAGGTTGTCAAGATACACGTCGAAGTACGTCAGGAGGTGCTCAGTTTTTGGGTGATAAGCTTGTGAGCTGGTCTTCAAAGAAGCAAATGAGTACTTCTATTTCCTCTACAGAGGCTGAATACATAGCCATGTCATCTTGTTGTGCTCAAATCTTATGGATGAGATCTCAATTATCTGACTATGGCTTTGAATTCAACAAAATCCCTCTGTACTGTGATAATAAAAGTGCTATTGCTCTCTCATGCAACAACGTTCAACACTCAAGAGCAAAGCATATCGACATTCGACATCATTTCATCAGGGAACAAGTTGAAAAAGGGTGTGGTGGAACTATATTTTGTGAGGTCTGAATATCAATTAGCTGACATCTTCACCAAAGCTCTTCCAAGAGAACGTTTTGAGTTTATTCTTCCACGTCTTGGTTTGAAAAGCCTTCAACCAGAAACTCTCAAACGTCTTCAGGAGGAAGACGAGGAGTAAAGGTCTATCTTCATCTATCTCTTGTATATATCTATTCGAAAATCAAAATACAAAATTATAAAATCTTCAAAAATCAAATAGAAAAATATAAAACCTTCAAAATCCATAAAAAAAAAAAAAAAAAAAAAAAAAAAAAAAAAAAAAAAAAAAAAAAAATTTGAAAAATTCGAAAAATCTTCAAAAAATATTGTCTTTTTGTCATTTTTCTCTCGATTCGATAATATCTACGGTCTTTGTGCTGTCATTCAAAGAATGACACGGGTCTTTAGATATTGTTCGAATTTAAAAAAAAAAAAAAAAAAAAAAAAAAAAAAAAAAAAAAAAAAATCAAAAATATTTTTGGGAGAAAGAGAAAAAAAAAAAAAATGGTTTATTGTCATCTTCAGGCAATAACCCGGTTTTTAAAGAAAGAACAGAGCCATGTTTTATCATGTTTTCAAAATTCCATGCTCTGATTCTATAAACTCCTATCTGCTGAAAACTAAATGCTTTAAAAATTAACTCAATCTCTATTTTTGATAATCATCAGGACTCATTTGTCAAAATCTCTATCTCTCAATCAACAACCTACGTCATTGATTGAGGGGGAGAATGATTTCAATTAAATTAAAAAGTTATTTGGCATTAAAATTGTTTTCAAAAGATATACATGCATGTTTTATAAATGGAGTTTAAAGTCTTAAAATCCGATCCTTATCAGTTCAAACGCTTTCACAATCAAGTCACAATTCTCCTTAAAAGCTTTCAAATCAATTTAAATCCATACGAGATCACAAATTTCAAATGATTTGATAATTGTGATCGGGGGAGAATGTGTGATTTAAATTGGATTTAAACTGATAATTAGATAAATGGTTATAAAAGGATGTACATGCTATCCCGCCCACATGTGACAAACGATTTCAATTTTTCAATGCACATGTTGAGGGGGAGCATCTATCTTAAAACCTTTGATTTAAAACGTGATCATTTATCCCAATGTGCAAGTTCCCTCTAGTATGTGCAAAACTCTTTTCAAACCTCGAGGCACATATTGAGGGGGAGCAAATTTATGAAAACCTCATCCTTCCCGGAAATGCTATATCTACTTGATTTGTTGAGGGAAGTGATGTTGATATCTTTTAGAAAATGGTAATCAAAGAAGTTAATTCTTTCTCTTGCCTCCGTGTGCAAAACATTTTCAAATACTTGATGCACATGTTGAGGGGGAGTTCTCGTTCTAAAAATATCAAAAACAATTCAGGTACAAAATGCTTTGATAATATATCACAAGTATCTGAATTGATTTTTTTAAATGGTTTTCAATTGGATCCAATGGCAGACGAACGATACCAAATTGACCGACCAACTTTACTTTATGTACGGTGATATAAGGATGATAAGGTTAGGTATTGGTTCCCATGATCCGCCTGAACCGGAGGGATCTACCCAGGGACAATCCACTAGTTAGTGTAGAAGTCCTTAGGTATGATGATAAAAGGAGAAAAAATGAGATATGGGAAGAGTGCCGACTAAGACTGAGCTAGTACTAGAATAAACCCAACAAGGTATTAGCTATGAAGTCTTGGTAAGCACTGAAGGGGTTGAAGAATTAAAAAGAATTGAATGAGGAAAGGGTGAAAATAAATAGCCCTCCATTTATTCAACCTTAGGGCAGAAACCGGGTTCAATTCATATACTACTGATGGTAACATCGGTATTGAAGACAAGACGTCATGGACCCAGTGACGCACTGCACTTCAACTTTCCAAACCACTCAAGTTCCTCTTAAAAGGGCTTGTTTCATTCTCACGGGGAACCGACATTATCTATCGACTTTCTCTTAGAGATGGTTGATATTGAAGAAGGAGACCCTCTCCCTAGTCTCCGTTATAGGATCCAAATATGCACAAATTGAGTCTAGAGCCACGAGATCATCAATAAATCTCATTAGGACACTTTCAATGAAGACTCTCTGTTTCACACAATGTGGAAAGAGAAATTATATCTTGAGTCCTACGCATTATCCTTGTGGTATTGCCAGAACATCTGAGTGATGTGTTTACATATTCACAATGAAGATGGAAAGCCTTCTGGAGCCAACATCAAACAAGCTCCTGGTAGGTGGCATGTGAGATCTATTATATAGATCAACCATGTGACAACTGAACAGAAACAATGGGGCGATTCAATCTCTTGAATCAATCCTGGTTCAGGTTAGGGATTGACGGATACCTTTGAAAAACCGGTCTTTGTGCTTAAAAACTCTTTTCTTTAGCACATCGACTGTGTACTCATTTTTCAAACCAAAAGGTATTTTTATGATTGATAATTGATTTTCAATAAAACCTTCGTTGTATTGCAAAAACAATTTATATTGAGCAATACACGATTGTTTTTCAAATCTCTCTTCATCAATCAGTGGACTTATAATTCGCTGGTTCACTCACTCCGTGTTGTCTTCTTTGAGATGTTCCGGTTTGAGAACAGCTAGAACAGCTGCGAAACCCTGTCAAGGAGATTCTTATGAATCCTACCTGATCACAGGCAGTACTTATACTGATCAACGGGGAACCGTGGGCCGTGTACCTCAATTCATCGAAAGTGATCAAAGACACTTTCGTGCGATTTGTTGCTAACTGTTGTATGCAGGTACGCCCGATGTTTGCAGCTGATCAGAATGAAGCGGTCAATCCATAGCCGCATGCTCACTTAACACATTCATCTCAAAAGAAATCATGATTAGTGGATCAATGACTCTGATATTTTCACTCCATGCTTCTGCTACGCTGCTGCCAATATCATGATTCAACAAATGCTTCCGCTACTCTGATGAGAAGATATCATGATCCAGAATGTGAGCATGTCGGTCCCAAAGTCACAACACCACAATGGAAGTCTCAGAGATTGTTGATTGCTGATGATCTCAAATGATGGCTCAAAATTATCATCACGTGGATCAGTAAAAGACCTCCACTTGGAATAACCAAACATGCATTGTGAAGAATCAATGACTACGAGCTCAAGTATAAAGGACTACATCAAGAATGCAAGAACTATGTTTAATGTATTATCTATTTGTATTCAATGTAATTTTGGTACATGATTGAGGTGACCTCCCTTAGGGGGAGATTGTTAGGAATTAGAAATTCCTAGTATTAAAGAGTCGGTCACCTCAAGTATATGTAATCGTTAGAAAGCTCGTAGTCGTAGTTATTTTAAGTTAAGTAGTATTTAGTTAAGTAACACCGTGGAGGACGGACGGGTCTTTACCCACTGTATGCCTGATCCACAGCCCAAAGTGTGGCGATTTGTGTAAGACTATAAATACTCTCTACCTCCCAAGGTAGAGAGTTGGAGCTCATAATAATATCTTTCACTTTCTCTCACTAAGTTCCCTAAACCTTTAACTTTCTCTCTCTAGAATTCCATCTTATACTCCACCTTGTGTTATGGTTTGATGTGTATGTGAAAAGTTATATCTTACAATTTCAATGATTTTGAACCAGAAATGAAGCTATGATAAATCTATCCAGTTTGGTGAAAACTGAGTTTTGCACTTTTTGACTTTTGACAGTTTTGATATTTTGACTAAAATGAGATTTGATCCAAATTCATGAACTGATTATGATGTATTATGATAAACTAAGACTAATGCAAGCTATTTTAAGTATTCCTAAACCTATTTGCAAGATTCTAGCTACTGAATCAAACACAGTTGAGCACAAGATTGGATTGAATGCAATTTTGACTATGAGTGTTCTAAGATGTAAATTACTTACTGATTTGACTGCAATGGACCTAAATGAGACCTAAGCAACAGATCTTGAGCACAAACCAAGCCTCAAGCTTAATATAACTGTCCAATCCAAACACTAGTTTTAGAAACCAATTTGCAATTTAAATCACTCTAACTACTGAACTAGCTGAGACTAACACCTAAACTGAATCAAATTATTCTAATGACAACTAAATGAACAGATCTAAATTATCAATAACCACAGAAACAGATTATGCAATGTTCTTGGAAATGAACTTACATTTGGTCCTAGCCACTATGGCTTGCAAAACAGCACAGTATCACTAACCTAACTTATCTCAACCATATCCTAACTCAGAATTAACCCATATCCAACTCTGCATCAACCAATTTCCACATCCATTGCTACTTAACCCAAATTTCTCCACAGGTTGACTTTCGTTGACCAAATACCAAGATTGTTTGAACTTGAGTTATGAGCTTACCAGAAGCTATGAGTAGCTTAGGTAAGCTTATTTGAACTAGAAATAAGCTAATTTAAGCTTGAATTCAAGAATAATTAAACTGATTTTATGACAGGAAACTTAAAAACATGAAACTTGAATCAAACTTTTTAATTGATAGTGAATTGAGTTACAAGTGATTAAAAAGCTTAAATTCAATACATAGGAACTGAAGATTACAACTTAAGAAATTAATTAAGACATTAAAAGAAAAAACGACATTCAAGAAAATTAAAAACTAAAAACTACTCTCTCCCCTCTCTCTTCTTCCTCTATTTATCATCAAAAGGCATTCTCTCACATCTCTGAGCATTTCCCACTTCTATGCAGAGCCATTGGATCACTTGACTTATTTTTGGCCATTGATGAGTTTTTGGCGCCAAATTGGTATTTGCCAGTTGGGGTGGGTTTTGAGTGCAAGGAAGGAGAAACATTAATTGTTTCTTGGATGTTGTTGAGGTGGAGGGGACATGGTGTGGAGTATGTGAGCTGGAGGTGAGGTATGTCTGGATTTTGCAGAGCAGGTGGGTGAAGGAGGTGAAAAAAGGAGGGAAGACAGTGGCGGGGTTTGACCATGTTTGACCGGGTGTAATAATAGTGGACGGGGTTCAAGCAAAGGGGGGTCAAGTGGTATATTGGCAGGGGTCAAGGGTCATGGGAAGGGTTCAAGGTCCAAGGGTTTGGTTTGGTATTAATACAAGGACCAAACTTGCATTTATGATATTTGAGGGACCAAAACTGCCAAATTTTCAAAGTTATTCCAAGGGACCAATTATGACAAGTTTCAATAGTACAAGGACCATTAAAGATATTTTTAAACTTCCAAGGACTATTTTTGCCAATTTTGAAACTTGAAGGACCAAACTTGTAAATTCTCCAAACTTTTTACCCAAGGATCATTTTTGATAAATTTTGATTTTGAAAGGACTTGGGTTGACTTTTATTTCAAAACAAATGCTCAGGGACTGATTTTGTCAAGATTTGAAAGTCGGGGGACTGAAACTGCCAATTATGCAAACTTGATACGTTTTTCACCTGATTTTGGTATTTTTGCATTTAAAACACATAAAATACAATTTTGGGATATTTTCAGTATTTTGATGCATTTCTGAGCGTTTTTAAATGTTTTGCAGTTCAGATTTGACCAAAAATGATGAGTATTTACACACTCATCACTTAGAATTGTTGAAACATCATCCAATGATCGGCCAGGTTGCCTGCGCTAGTCCCACTTAGCAGACCAAGTCCCATCAAAGAAGAACCAACGATCAGCCACCGAACAATCCTTGCACAACTCTATCGCGAGCGAGGAAACAGACTTTTAAAGGACCGCAACCTTTAACTCAACGATCATGCCAAAAAAGTGTGTTTTTACCATTTATAAATATTCCTTTCTATCATCTCATTTCGGTCAATACCAAAGTCAGAAAGATTTGAACATCATTTAAAAAATTAAAATCCAAACACCATTCTTAATTGAAGGCATCTGACATGAATCGAAACCTCCTTTATCACCATGAATCTCAAAGATGGCCTTCCTCCAAAGAGCTTCATGTGCATTTAAAAGACACCATTTCCATATACCAAGGAGTCCCATATTTTTTTCTTTAAGACTCCCGACTCCTAGACCTCCATCTTTTTTACTAACAAAACCTTATCCCATTTTATCCAAGCCATCTTCTTGTCCCTGTCGTTCATACTGAAAGGCATCGTCTAAAGGCCTCAAGTCGAGAGATAACCGCTTCATGGGCTTTAAAGATGGAGAAGAAAATAAAGATGTAAACCCTTAATGAAAGTAAGCTTACCTCCAGTAGAAAGAAGCTTCACATTCCACAAAGAAAGTCTTTTATAGAAACGATTAATTACATCGTCCCAAGCTGCCATTTTTCTCATATCTTGGCCAACTAGAAGCCCAAGATAAGAAAAAGGCAATGAGCCATGTGAACAGTTTATTGATCTTGTCATGCTTTCAATATCAGATGAAGAAACACCAATGCCAAAATTTTGTCAGATTAATTTTTAGACTTGACACATCATGAAAGCGCTTAAGATGTGAATAAGAAAAATAGCATTAGAGTTAGACCATTCCTCGAAAAAGATGGCATTATCCGCGTATTGAAGAAGCGAGTTATTAGACCCCTCATTAGCAAGCAAAAGGCCCTTAAAAACCCTATGTTACAAGCCTCCTACTTTATCGCTTGAAGAGCTTCCGCTATTATGACGAATAAAAATGGAGAAAGAGGATCCCCTTAGAAAGAGGATCACCTTATTGTAATCCACATTCCATAACAAACTCATTAGAAGGAGAACCGTTAATGAGAATTATTGTTGGAAAATTTAGTGCACTTGTGGGATTAGTTCACACCTGGTTTTGGGTAAGGAGGTACGGAGTGTACACCCATGAGGTCCCTGAACACCCTGACTCAATAGTGGTTTGTACTGGTAGTATTGGTTACTACTGATAATGTAGTAACTGATGGTTCCTGCTGGTAGTGTTATGGTTCGTGCTGGTAGTGTTGCAGTGATTAATTTGTAACAGCTTTGACTCATTCAAGTGGTTGTTATGACTGCTTTATGACCACGTTTTATTGGTTATGTAACCACTATTCCTATGATAATGGAGGCTTATTATGGGTGATTAATTGGCTGTTAATCATTCATAATGTCCATTGACTATGAGTGAGTATTCTCTACTATAAATAGAGATGGTATTCATCAGCATGAATACACTGAGAGAAATTCACAATCAGGAGAAACAAACATAAAACGATAAACACTTGAAAGCAAAGAGTTATTGATTTGTGCCTAATTCAATAACATACATTTGGTCTTATCCCAAGTAGATATTCGTGATCCCCAGGCATTAGGGTCGAATAGTTTACTTTGGAAAGTGATTACACGATTCCAAGTGATATCCGGTAACCACCTAGTGGTATTGCTGCTGACTTTGATTATCTTACCCTGCTGCTGGGCGAATTACCACCAACAATCAAAGTAAACTATTTGTGATAATCAATGGCTGCTGCTGCAATGAAACACATGGCTTCAAACTTTGCCAAGCTCGACAAGTTTGAAGGGGTGGACTTTAGGAGATGGCAGAAGAAGATGCACTTCTTGCTGTCAAGCATGAGTGTGGTCTATGTTCTGACTACACCTATTCCTGATGATGGGGATGATGCTATTGTGGAGCAGATCAGGAGGAGGAGCAACTGGGAGAATGATGACTACATTTGCAGAGGCTTAATCCTCAATGGTATGTCTGATTCTCTATTTGACATTTATCAGAACTTTGAATCTTCCAAAGAACTATGGGATTCCTTGGATGCCAAATATATGGCTGAGGATGCATCAAGTAAGAAGTTCCTTGTAAGTAATTTCACAAATTACAAAATGACTGATTCAAGACCAGTTATGGAACAATACAATGAACTTCTTGGTATACTTGGAAGGTTTACACAACACAATATGCACATGGATGAGGCTATTTCAGTCTCTTGTGTCATTGATAAACTTCATCCTTCTTGGAAAGATTTCAAGCATACCTTGAAACATAAAAAGGAGGAGTTAACTCTGGTTGATTGGGCAGGAATCTACGCATTGAGGAATCTCTCAAGGTGCAGGATAATGACAAGCCAAAGAGTAGCAATGCTACTGGTGAATCTGTTTTCAATATGGTAGAGCATAACAACTCCACCAGGTACAATGATAACAAAGGCAAACGTAAACATCATGACAACACAAGGGCAGATCCTAACAAGAAGGCAACACCTACTTGTTGGAAATGTGGCAAAACTTGTCACATTAAAAGGGATTGCAAAGGTGTTAAGGTTGGTGGTAAAGCCAATGGATCAGGCACTAATGGTTCAGGGAGTGGTGGTTCTACCAACTCACTGAAAGGATGATGATGTTGCGTGGTGGGTTGACTCTGGTGCAACAGTTCATGTGTGCAAAGATAGAAGTTGGTTCAAGACTTATGAGTCACTGAATGATAGTTCTATTCTTCACATGGGAAATGAGTCAACAGCCTTGGTGCATGGTCATGGTTGTGTGGATCTTAACAAGTTGTTGAATCTGATAAATTTGTTTTGTCTAAACATGGTGTGTTTATTGGTTTTGGATATTTGTGTAATCAAATGTTCAGGCTTAATATTGTCACTGATAGTGTTAATTCAGCATTTGTGACCACCTCTGACCTGACTGACTCTACCCTTTGGCATGCTAGACTTGGCCATGTACACTATAAAAGGATGCAAGATATGTCTAAGGATGGGTTAATCCCAGCATTTGACATGGACACTGAAAAGTGTAAAACTTGCATGTTGACCAAAATAACTAAGAAACCTTTTCAAGGTGTTAATCGTGAAACTAAGCTCTTGGAGCTAATACACAGTGACCTGTGTGATTTTCATGCCACTCCCTCTTTGGGGAATAAGAAGTACTTTGTGACATTTATTGATGATGCTTCTAGGTTTTGTTATGTCTATCTGTTACATACTAAGGATGAAGCATTAGATAAATTCAAAGTATTTAAAACTGAAGTTGAATTACAACTTGGGTCTTTAATCAAAAGATTAAGGACTGAGAGGAGAAGTGAGTACATGGATACTATGTATTTTCAGTTTGTTGGTATAATCCATGAAACGACTGCTCCCTATACTCCTCAGCAAAATGGCATTTCTGAAAGGAAAAACAGGCTGCTGAAGGAGATGGTTAATTCCAAGTTGTCCTATTCAGGACTGAGTCAAGGGTTCTGGGGTGAAGCTATGCTAACAGCTTGCTAGTTATAAAATAGGGTTCCTAATAAAAGGAACAAGGTTACCCCTTATGAACTCTGGACTAAAAGGAAACCCAACCTAAACTATCTCAGGGTTTGGGGTTGTAGGGCTATTGTAAGACTCCCTGGTTCAAAGTTGAAAACTTTTGGTGAAAGAGGCATTGACTGCATCTTTGTTGGATATGTTGAGCATTCCAAGGCTTTTAGGTTCTATGTTATTGAACCTAATGAATATGTTTCAATTAACTCCATAATTGAATCAAGGGATGCAAACTTTGATGAGAATAGATTCTCATCAGTCCCTAGACCAAGTCAGAGGATTCCTAATGGAACTCATGACATTGGTGTATCAGAGGTCCCTGATGAGGTTGTGGTTCAACAACCTGAACCTGTGCTCAGAAAGAGCAAAAGGATCAGGACTCCAAAGTCATTTGGACCTGAGTTTCAATTATACTTGATTGAAGGAACTAGGGATGATGTCTCTGACCAATAATCATATTGCTTCATTGTTGAGGATGATCCCAAGACATTTGAAGAAGCAATTAAGTCCCAGGATATTGCTTTCTGGAAAGAAGCAATCAATGATGAGATGGATTCCATCATGGGAAACAACACTTGGGTGTTGGTTGATCTACCACCTGGTTGCAAACCTCTGGGTTGAAAATGGATTTTCAAAAGGAAAATGAAGATAGATGGAACTATTGAAAAGTTCAAGGCTAGACTAGTCATTCAGGGCTTTAAAAAAAAAGTCAGGAATATACTATTTTGATACTTATGCCCATGTGGATTGTATCAGTACCATAAGACTGTTGATTGCTTTGGCATCAATTCACAATCTGATTATTCATCAGATGGATGTGAAGACAGCTTTCTTGAATGGTGAATTGGAAGAGGAGGTTTATATGAACCAACCTCAGGGCTTCATCGTGACTGGCAATGAAAACAAGGTGTGTAAACTGATTAAGTCTCTTTATGGACTACAGCAGGCACCTAAGCAATGGCATCAAAAATTTGATGAAGTGGTTTTGTCTAGTGGTTATGTTCTTAACCAAGCTGACAAATGTGTATATAGCAAATTTGATGAATCTGGTAAAGGAGTCATCATTTGTCTATATGTTGATGACATGTTGATCTTTGGCACTGACCAAAATCAGGTTGATCTGACAAAGGAATTTTTGTCATCAAGGTTCTCCATGAAGGACATGGGGGAGGCTGATGTTATCCTTGGAATAAGGATTAAACATGAAAGTAAAAGAATTTCTATCTCTCAGTCTCATTATATTGAGAAGGTGTTGAGTAAATTCAATTACTTTGATTGTACTCCAGTGAGTACACCTATGGATACTTGTGAGAAGCTGATGCCTAATAATGGCAAGGCTGTATCTCAACTTGAGTATTTTAGGGTAATTGGCTGCCTGATGTATGTCATGACTTGTACAAGGCCTGATATTGCATTTGCAGTGGGTAAAGTGAGTAGGTATGCTAGTGCTCATCACTGGCAAGCAGTTCAGAGGGTACTGAAGTATCTGAAGAGAACTATGGATTATAGTCTCTCATATACTGGTTATCCTTCAGTGTTGGAAGGATACACTGATGCAAGTTGGATCAGTAACACTGAAGACAATTCGTCTACCAGTGGCTAGGTATTCCTACTTGGTGGAGGTGCAGTTTCTTGGGCATCCAAGAAGTAAACTTGCATTACCAGTTCAACAATGGAATCTGAATTTGTGGCCTTAGTAGCTGCTGGTAAAGAAGCTGAATGGTTGAAAAACTTGCTTCTTGAGATTCCATTGTGGCCTAAACCTATAGCACCTATTTCTATCCGTTGTGATAGTGCATCTACATTGGCAAAGGCTTATAGCCAGATGTACAATGGGAAGTCTAGACACTTAGGTGTCAGACATAGCATGATTCGTGAGCTTATCATGAATGGGGTGGTATCTATAGAGTTTATTATATCTCAACAAAATTTAGCTGATCACTTGACGAAGGGATTGGCTAGAGACTTGGTTTTAAAGTCTGCTAAAGGGATGGGTTTAAGTCCAACTTAGTCACTGAATGCTAAGACACCCAACTCCCTTCTTAGGAAACTTGGGAGCTGAGTTCAATGTGGAAAGTTGAACATTCAGTGGCTTGGAGCACATGTTTTATATTACATCCCAAGGTTGTGCTAAGAACCTGCTGAAAGGAGGATGAAATATTTACTTCTTAATGGTTAATTTTCTTTGAAAAAGTGCTTGGCAGAAGCATGAATAAAGAGAAACCACCTATGTGAATGTTAAAGTTTTGCCGCTTCAGGGAGCTTTGGACTTTTAGCTCTTACAACATTTATGAATTTGGATATGGACACATGGCTTGTATAGTGTCAGGAGCTTTTAAGTGTTTGAAAACTTGTGTGTATTTTATCTTCAGGTATTCAAATGGGTTGAAGGGTTCAATTCTTAGAACACCCTGATTCTCGAATATTTGAACGTGTAATGTACTAAGATGGAAATTCAATCCTCATGATATTTTCGTTTATGCACATGTTTTGTTTGACGTTTGTTTTTCTTGCAAAGGAAGTGAACTAAATTTGACGTTTGTTTTTCTTGCAAAGGAAGTGAACTAAATTAGTTCACACCTGGTTTTGGGTAAGGAGGTACGGAGTGTACACCCATGAGATCCCTGAACACCTTAACTCAATAGTGGTTTGTACTGGTAGTATTGGTTACTACTGATAATGTAGCAACTGATGGTTCCTGCTGGTAGTGTTGTAGTGATTAATTTGTAACAGCTTTGACTCATTCAAGTGGTTGTTATGACTGCTTTATGACCACGTTTAATTGGTCATGTAACCACTATTCCTATGATAATGGAGGCTTATTATGGGTGATTAATTGACCGTTAATCATTTATAATGTCCATTGACTAGGAGTGAGTATTCTCTACTATAAATAGAGATGGTATTCATCAGCATGAATACACTGAGAGAAATTCACAATCAGGAGAAACAAACATAAAACGATAAACACTTGAAAGCAAAAGGTTATTGATTTGTGCCTAATTCAATAACATACATTTGGTCTTATCCCAAGTAGATATTCGTGATACTCAGGCATTAGGGTCGAATAGTTTACTTTAGAAAGAGATTACACGATTCCAAGTGATATCCGGTAACCACCTATTGATATTGTTGCTGACTTTGATTATCTTACCCTGCTGCTGGGCGAATTACCACCAACAATTATGACTCATGCTGAAGAGAGGCATGCATATATCAATTTACACAATTTTGCGTCGAAACCATTTGAGACATAATATGTGTTTGGTAGAGAGAAAAGAAATTAGAGAAATGGAAATTGGACTTATTTCCATTGTTTGGTACAGAGAATTGAAAAAACGGAGAATTTGGTAGAGAAATGGAGAGAAATTGAGAGAATTGGGTAGTGTAATTTGGCTAGCTCCATTTCCCTTATTTTGGTGGAGAAATTGGAAAAATGGATTAATATTATTTTGAAAAAAAAAAATATATATATATATATATATATATATATATATATATATATATATTTTTAACAACTATAATTTTGTTAAATAATGGATTTTGTTTTAAAAAAAAATATATATGTAAACAAATTAGGACGTGCAACATTAGATGCTTAAAATCGTTTTTTTAAATAAATACATTTTTAAAAAATAATTTTAAAAAAATATATTTTTGAAGGTTTTTTTTAAATAAATACATTTTTTAAAAATAATTTTTTTTAAAAATATTTTTAAAAAATAATTTTTTTTTAAATATTTTAAAAAAAAATAAAAAATAAGTTTTTTTTTTAAATAAATACATTTTAAAAAAAAACAAGTTTTTTTTTTAAATAAATACATTTTAAAATAATATTTTTTTTTAAATAATTTTTTTAAAGAAAGTACATAAATTTTAAAAAATAAATTTAAAAAAAAAGATATATTTTTTTTAAATATTTTTTTTAAATATTTTTTTTAAATATTTTTTAAAATATTTTTTAAGAATTGTTATTTAGAAAAAATAAAAAATATATTTTTTTTTTAAATCAACAAACAATTATATGTGAGCCTTATATGACAAAATGTTATTTAAATAATTTTTTTTTTTCATTTCTCGGGTTAAATCTCTGTTGTTACCAAACATTAGAATTGAACAAAATTCTCTACTGATTTCTATTCTCTGAGATTTTATTCTTTGCTTCATTTAATTTCTTTGAAATTCTCTCTACCAAACGTGCCCTAAAGAACTTCCAATTCACACTATCAAACTTTAAAAAGAATGATCCTAAGCTTTTCTTTCTTTGCATAATTGACAATTTCGTTTAGAATGAGGTCCATCCAAAATTTGTCTCTCTAATATCAATGTTGTCTGGTTTGGCCTAGCTAGTTTGTGGATAACATGCCTAATCCTTCGAGAAAGAAGCTTTGACAGAATTTGTACATACGTGCGATGAGACTATAAAGGAAACATTACACCAAATCCTACGAGGACCCAAAGTCATATTAAAACCGCAAGTTTTGCAAGTATAAAAAAATCTAGATTAGAAAAGTTATTTCAAAACATGTAAACTCACTCATTCTTGTCCTTTACCTTATTATTTTAAAACCGAACAAGTTCCGGGTCATATGACATGACGACATAATTCTTTCCAATTTGGGTTTTGGAGGACCACTTTTTTCTTTTTTCTTTTTTTGGAGGACCACCTCAATACTTAGTAATTCGTACTCATAGATTAACTTAAAATATAAATTAGAGTAAATTACACCGTTCGTCCTTGTGGTATACGTTGACCGACAAGTTTAGTCCTTTGACCAAAAAAGGTTTACCGTCCGTCCTTAAATGCCAAACGTTATCTATCGTTGGTCCTTTGTTTTAACGGGACACACTAACTCCCGTTAAACTCCCACACGTGATACCCATGTGAGGGTATATCCGTCTTTTCCCACCCTTTTTTTCCAATTATTTTTTTCTTTTTTGTCTCTATCTTAATCTATTGCATTTTTAATGTATATCACCACTGGTCCACTGTTATCATTTTCTCCATCACAGATTCACAACTACTCAATATACTTATATACCTAATCAAAACTTCAAAAGCTAAAAACCTTCAAACTCATTTCAAAATCTCAATAACTAAAAAACTTGATATCTGCTTGATCTATCTTCATATATCTTTATCTATTCTTGTTTCTTTATTTATCACCAAACTATATTATGCTCATCACATGTTCATACACCAAATCAATTTAAACAATTCACCACCACTCCTCTAGAAACCTGCAACGCCGGTCAACGCAACCCACAACGTCGAAATGTCGCAACACGCTGCTGGTGGTCACAAGTCGTCACATGGCCACACCACCGTGACACATCACCACTACAGATCTTGCAATTCAGGTAATGATAAGTGTTGCGCGAATCAGTTTGTTTAGTGGAACGAATTTGTTGGGTTTTGCTATTTGGGTATAAAAAAGTTAAAAAGGGGACTACCTAGTGAATGGTGGTGAGGAGTTGTATGGCTGGATTTTTGGCAGGTGGTGGCCGTAGTTGTATGGCCAAATTTCTAGCTTCAGATCCACGATGATGAATTTGAGAATGATGTTGGGATTTTTAGGTTTTTGTTATTTTTGTTAAATGTTGAAATTCGGGTGCGTTTTGAACCGAGAGCCAACAAAACCCCTAGCGGGTTGTTGTGGTGAACCGAACCCGTTTACAAATACATAACAAACACCATTTTTAGAGGTGGCGGTGGTGAGGCTGTGATGGTGTGCAAAATGTTTTTTTGCTGTGAGAAAGAAGATGGGGAGAGAAAGAAGAAGATGAATGGTGAAAAAGAGATGGTGGTGGGTTGGGTGAGGGTGGGGATAGTTAGTGGGTTTGGGAAAAGACTAAAATACCCTCGATGGATGGGTGTCTAACACTCGTTAGTGGAGCTCGTTAGTGTGAAGGACTAACGCTACATAACGTTTGGCATTTAAGGACGGACGGTAAACCTTTTTTGGTCAAAGGACGAAACTTGTCGGTCAACGTATACCACAAGGACGAACGGTGTAATTTACTCTATAAATTAGGAGACTTTGAAGAACAGAATATAAGGGTGCGTTTGGTATACTGTCATGAATGAGAATGAGTATGAGATTGATAGTAGTGGTGGGTCCCTCATCTATGAAAGATCCATACTTATCTTCTTTGATGTATATGAAGTATGGAATATATTCATCATTCATTACTATAGTGGTGAGCCCTCTCATCTTAAACAAACACTTTTAATCACTTTCATAGTGATAGTCTGATTCCCATAGAGGGCAACCAAACGCACCCTAAAAAATTTAATCATATCTTATCTTACTATCTTATAATAGAGGGATGCACTTCCCTCATATTAATTATTTTAAGATTTCCATATATAGAATTTTAAGCAAATACAAGTTACAAAGCATTAGTTACAAGTATTTAAGCACAATTACAACTAAAAAAAACACTATTCAACCTATACAATTAATACACAGTTTAATTCACCCCTTCACCAAAAAATACAACTATTTAAGCACAATGTACAATCTAATTAAGCTAACATAACAAAAATTTGAGATCCAGCATCCAAAAAAAAATCGAGATCAAGCAGGCAGCCCAAAACATGAATGTGACAAAACTTATCATATTAAGAGGGCTAGGTATCCTGCGTTTTGAGTCGCGTTTTCCCTCAAAACGCAACCTGACGGCGCAAGAATGGTACTGGCACTCACTTTTTCGAGTGCTGAGCCGTCTTGACCAGCCGAGATGGTCCCGGAAAACGCGAGCAGGGTACCTTGGGTCGTGTTTTCCCGTTTTTTTTTTTTTTTTTTTTTTTTTTTTTTTTTTTTTTTTTCTCTTTTCAATTGATGGCCTTACGATTCTTGTCGAGGATGATCTGAAAAAAGGGACTGTTATAAGATGTTTGAGTTATGGTTACCATGGTTGGAGACTTGGAGGTGTGTGACGGCTAATGAAGAAGAGATGTTTAATGCAAACCCTACTTGTTTGTAAATATATTAACGTGTCAAAATGGAGTACTAGAATAGATGGGCTTTTTATTTTGGACCATTCTTTTTAAAAGATCCGTAAACTTAACCAATAATACTGTCTATACATGTTAAATAGTGAAGATACAAGTTGAGTAAAATTTACTCTTTTTTATTGAATTTCTTTTTATTAATGAAATTTTATTTTTTGTTAATTGTGTTAGTTTAATTAAATAAATGAGGAAAAAATATGTGGGGTCCAAGGTTGCATAACGACACTAGAGAAAGTGGTGTTATAAGACGGAGAGGTGTTTTTGGTGTTGTGGTGAATTCTGGTGTTATAAGAAAACGTGTTGATGTGGCGGTACTTTTTTCATAACACCACACGATGGCACCGCAGGGTACCTTATGCTCTAAACATGACTACTTGTGATTTCGGAATCGCCTTTAATTAAATCTAATCATCCATTCAATCATTAGAGGCTTCGGTACCTAGCGCCAAGGCTGGTGTTATCCGGCAAAACGCGACCGGATGGCATGAGCTCCACACCGTGGCTCTTGTTTTCGCGTTCTGAGCCGTCACGACTAGCCCAAATAGTCCCGGAAAACGCGACTGGGACGGCACGAGCACAGTATCGAGCCTCGCGTTTCCCTTTTTTTTGGCGTTATCCCGTTTTGAACGAGTTGGTGTGTGTTTAATGAGTGTGTTGTTAAAGATGATGATGACAAAAAGGAAAAACAGTATGCAAATAATATGTATAAAATCAAATAAATTGTCCGAACTACATGTATGAACTTGGTTGGGGCATTTCCCCCTACTACTTTCAACAATGCATGATGGGGGCACGAATAATAGAAAGAGAGACAAAGACCCTACAGTTTATAGGGTTAGTTTTTTATACGGAAAGTTTAGGTTTTTGGCTTATAATTACTTATCTAAATTTGAATTGGGCCTAAAATATTTGGTTGGGCTGGTAGAATTAAATTGATTTAACATAAAACAAATGGTTGTGTAGCATAATTTGGTTAAAGAGTTAATTTATGTTTTTTATTATTTTCTTCTTATATAAACACCTATGAACACATTAAAAGAACTAGCAGGGTACCCGCGTAATGCGGTGACGGATACCCGATGACTAATTTTGTGGCGATCTAATATACGTTTTTTTTTTAATAGTAACTTTACCCGGATGGATGACACTTTTAATTAAAAACGGGCTTAAGCACGAACTGGCGCGGGCCAAACGGGCATGGGCCAACGGGCTCGAGCACGAACGGGCACGGGCTAAACAAAATTCTTGATATCCGTAAATTTATTGTCAAAAAGAACATAATAAAATAAAAAACATGATTCAACGAAAAAATTTATTTCAGGGTACCCGCCGCCACAACGCGCGGGTACCCTGCTAGTTACTTTTAAAATGTGTTTCTCAAATCAGCTTAAAGTGAGCTTGAACTAGTAGTTGCTAATTGTAATCTTCAGCTGTAGCTTCTTTTTTTTAGTGTTGTGAGCTAAATGCCTAAAACTTTTGTTAATATAAAGTATTTGGCATGTATTTGTAATTTAGAATTAACGAGTGTTGGAAAACCCGCGCGATGCAGCGGGATTGCTTAAAGGACTTACTTTGCAACGACATTTAAACCTTAGGGGTTGTTTTTGCCAAGTTGCGAAAGATTATTAATATTAAAGGACTTATTTTGCAGCGACACTTGAACCTCAGAGGCTGTTTTCGCCAAATTGTCAAAGTTTGCAATTAATGCAAACACTTTGGTTGCAATGGTCCTGCCTTTTAGTATAGTTAATAATAATTTACATTTAAAAAGACAATTTTTAAATTTGAAAAAGACTTCTAACGAACTTTTTGTTTAGAGTTTAATTTTCATTAATAAAAGCTTCAGCTTTCGAACAAACAAAACTTTTCTTTTAGCAGAAACCATTTTTACTATTTTAGGCTACAAAAATTAATGCTCTAACAAATACACATTGTATACTCCCGTACTTGTATTTCTATAAGATACTGGTTGGAGCCTTGGAGGTAAGGATACAGGGTCTTGAGTAGCAAAAGTAACTGGTTTAGATCAAATCGGTTTACCTCTCTAAATAAACTATTGGTTTTACTGGTTTAGTTTCAATAGATTAGATCAGCTTACTATCATTTATAGACTGCTGGTTGTTTAGATCTGACTTCAGTGTCTCACAGTCTAGTGTTCGGTCCATGCGTGGAACAAGCTGGTTTGACCCAAAGCACACCCCTATTGAGAATTTTACATATTTCTAAGACATCTGCTATTATACAATTTATACTACATATCAAATAGTGTTGCACGATAAATTCAAATATAGAATGTTAGTATTTTCTTGGTTCATATATTGAACTTCTTGTAAAGATAGATTTAGAAAGAGGAATCCTGCTTAAAGATTGATTTACAAATTGCACAGCTAGTCAATCAAATGGATCTATGCAAAGGTCCGCCATCAGATATGCATGTTTCATTAAGCTAAAACACATCATTCAAATTCACTGTGGATGTTTTTTGATATTGTTACACATATAAGAATTGCAGTGACAAGTATTCAGGCAATCTCAGAGTTAAACTATGACATTTTACATAACAGCATCGAATTAGGATAACCAGAGCTCTGAAACTGATTTGCCTTTATGGCATGACACGACACAATCCAACACAATCTCTTTAAGTTGTTTCTCAACATCTTCCATAGGGAGGCTTGCATCTACTATCTGTTGATCATAAATATTTTCGAATCACTATCATTGTCATCAAATACAGGTTGAGTTATCACTTATAAGAAGTCAAATAGGTTTCAGTTTAAATGGGCTAACTTTTGTATGCCCGTCCCTAACAAGTAAACAGAAATAATAGCTAGAAAGGAAACAAGTCAAATGGATTGAATGTCACCTTACTGTTATTGATTTATAAACCCCCAATATATTATTTCATAAGATTAGATTGTTGGAAGAATACAGTGTTCGTAATCATATTTAACATAATCAAGATCACAAACGATATCAACATAAGACGAAAGCATTTTGAATCATCCCAAGATGACCTATTTAAAGTTTCAACCCATACCAAACAATTACTTGTTTTGACCCGCACTCATCTTGACATTCAACCTAAACCCGTTTGGCCACGCCTTGGTATCAATAATGATTAAAGAACTATAAGACAAAAGAAAGAACTTTCAATAAAAACTTAATTACCTTCCATGATGCATCACTAAGCATCTTATAATACTGAGATACATTCTTCTGAAACTCCAGCTGCTCGTATCTCTCACCTCCATAACCACCTCTCTCTGCCGCTCTCTACAATATCATTTTTAACATTTGGTGAGAAAGAGAAGAAAACGACACTGTCGGAAAGGTTTTGTCAGAAGAAAAACTACCTCTGGAGGTATGTCAAGGTACACCACTAGATCAGGTGCCAAAAGTCCCACCTCTGGAGCCTGCACAACGATCACAAATTGTGTTTCAAATATAACTAGCGACTACAACGAGGGATTAAACACAAAGGCATGATTCTCACCTTACACCATTCAACATCTAGACCTTTGGCAGATGAGAAAGCTACTCCTGAATAAGAATAGCGGTCAACTATCAGGGATGTACCACTTTTAAGCTTAGCCTCCATCAAAGATCTGAAAATCATGGGTAAAATGGTGCGTATGAGACCATGAAGAATGCATACAATTATATTTGTTCAAACATGAGCATCCCAAAACATTATTTTCAATCCAAATTCTAAAGTGGCTCACAATGAATATAAAGACTGAATGGTGGCATATAGTACTCAAATAATCAATTTTTGAAAGAAGTTCTATGCAAGTGTATCTATCATCAAATGTGTGTCTGTCATCTCAAGTGTTAACCACATTCCATCTAGCAACATATTTATATTCATGTGGCTATAAATAAGCTTTCAACCAATAAATTCTATATACAAATCAAGGCAATTCAAACAAAATTCCGCACTTACTAGAATTCCCATAACTTGGTTATGAAGTGCATAAGTGTTACAGCCGAAACATGTATGAGGTATGAACACGCCAAAGTCTTCATAAAGTTACATGTTAGATACAATATATCTTTATTATAAACATGCAATTCCAAAGAATGACGTGCACATGCATTTCGATATAAAGTTTCAGGGCAAGACAGACAAATTAGACATGATACAAATTCATATTTCAGCTAATGCATAATCGCTCCAAATGCAACATAGAAGCATTCTCAAGGTCTAAACTAACCTTTTCTCCCAACGATTTGCACTAAAAAGTAGATGAATTGTGTGATCATCCAACTGAGATTGATTGGCAAGGTATGAGGAGATCATTTTCCCCACAGCAGTCTCTCTATCCGGGAAGCGCCATGATTCTACTGGATAGCCGAGACCATCCAAGTACTTGACAAGCCTACCAGACTGTGAGGTCTTTCCACTTCGATCCAAACCTTCTAAAACAATAAGAGCACCTCTTGCATCACTGTGCTGATTACTTCCCATGTGAACTTTTCGCGAAGAGCACTTGAATGAAAACCGGAGGCTTGATGATCGTTGTGCAGCTACAACTCCAAAATTCCTACAGATAGTTAATTTATCCAAAACTCTATCAGTATAACAAACATCTACTTTTAGTAATCAAACAAAGAATCCTACTATTACCCATACCCCACTATCTTTGTTAATTTTTTTAGAAAGGCAATATTTTTTGTTCAATATCTTGATAATAATTTTGGAAAAGTATAATAATATGAATTTCATGAGAAGGCAAGTGAAAACTAAAAACAACGAAAAACATCCACCTTGCTTAAGGGGGTTGTTTTTTCCACTGGATAATCTAATTAACCTAAATCTCCACTTGTCTCCCGTAAAGTGAATACAGTGAGATTGCATTGATGGGTACCGTAAAAAACTTTCAACCATTATGCATGATTTATATGGTCTTCCAAACAAACCATGAATAATATAAAATCTGATCACTAACCTATATATTAGTTACAAAACATACTCTAAGTCAATATAACTATAGCAACACTGAGATTGTGTATTGGGAGCTGTTGTCCGTACAATGTAGACAATTGAAAAACAGAAGTAGATTTTAACAGCTTATAAGTGTTGTTCAATGGATTTACAGAGTTAACTACAATGATACTTAACACATAAACTAAAAGATGCATTAACTTACAAAAACTTAGAGAGAGTGAAATGGCAAGCATGCATGTCCTTCAACCCCACAACTAACTGAATTTACATAAAACATTTCACATTTAGACAAAATAAAACATTTAAACCATTCCGAATTACACTTATTAATAAACACAACATAAAACATCTAAACCACTCCGAAATACACTTATTAATAAACACAACATAGCGATACACACTTCCCTACAAACTACCTCTATGTCCCAAACTCCCAATGACCTAATCACATATTTCCATGTTCAAGTTGACCGGGGAAGGGGCGTCTTTGACTCAAATGTAAACGGCCTAACCAAGGTATCCCCGTGACCACTAGGTACACATTTCGGAGCCGACAAGGGAACCGGTCATGGCCGTGTACATCTGAGTCAAAAACTCGCCCTCACCGGGTTACTTAAACAGTGAAAACAACATCCATTAATTTATCATGTAAATATACACCAAAGTTCTTTGTGACATTTTATCAAACACCTATTGAACAAACCAGCATAAACAGTAAAGTAATCATAAAACAAAGTGGTGAAGAGATTAGTGATTACCCAGAAGACTGAAATTGAAGAAAGAACCCTAGCTTTAATTTAAATGAAGGTGTGAAAGATAATACTAGTAATCAACTACTGGTGCGCATTATATATATATATATATATATATATATTTTTTTTTTAAAAAGGTTTGATGAATGATTAAATACAGATGTTTAAAATTTAAAACCCTTTTCGAGGGAGATTTAAATTATTTGTGAAAGATGAAATTTCATGTGGCGGCAAACCTTTGATTTTTTAATGACTTTTTGTTTTTCTGATATACAAAACTTTTTTTATTTCTTGGTGAAAAAGTAAAGTGGAATATTGATTGTTTTGGATAAGATTAGGTTCGTGGTTTAATTAAGGTGGTTCTGAAAGGTATCTTTTATTTTATTTTTTATGAGCTTATTTATTTTTAGTTCTATAATCTCATTTTTAGTTAGTTTATAATGATAACCTAATTAATGCTGATAATTAGCAAAAAAGTTCATCATAATTCATAATAAGGTGCTTTTGATAAGCTATTGATATTTGATTTATGAGCCTGTTTAGCGTTGTTTGTTAAGAGGTTATGTTTAGCTTATAGGTTTATTTGACTCAACGAGTAAATTATTAAGGTGGTTTACACTTGAGAATTGAGTCCATCATATTAGTAAATTATTGTTACACAATTTAAAGCATACAGTTAGACATTTTTTAGTAATACCAATTATTTATCTTGGATAATTTTAGCCATGTTGTAAATCATAAAAAAATGATAATATAGCCTTTGGATTTCGACCAAAAAATAAGTACTTGGAACTCTAGATTTTGAGCCTTAGATCTTGACTTATGCTTTTCTTTTCTCCAACGTTATCTTACAAAGAGTTAAACATACTACCAAAAATCAACAAGACAAACCTACCAAATCAAGCTTGGAAGTTGATTGTTTCTCCTGGACCAAGGCCGACAAACAATGAACCAATAATGCATTCACATTGAATTGACAAACATTGTTATGTAGATTGATCAAGCTACATTCGAAAATGGATTAAGGAACGATACAAGAAAAACTTGGTTCATGCTAATATGAAAGCTAACCCACTAGACTTTCCTGATGATCTTTGGATATTGTTCACCAATGCCGAGACATATAACACTCCAGGTATGTTATGTCATGCAAAATATCCCTGTAAATCTTATGAACAAAGATAGAAGCTGATTGAAAAGAAAGATCAAGAAGATATTGCTACAGCAAAGTTAATAACTTATAAGTTGGTTAATAGTGGTATTTGGAAGCTCAAATGAAGAATCTGTTACATAACATATTAGTGTAACATCATTTTATATCTTAAAGAACATGTTTCAAAGTGTAGAAAAGCTTGTGAAGATGAAATTAAGATTGATTTATATGAGGTCAACGGTGATGATTCGTTCAGATGGTAATGATGATTCGCCCAACAAAGGTGCATACCTTGGTATAACATTTAAGTGGAAAAATATTTGTGCGTGGGTTTGCTAAACTTGTGGTCCCTTATAGCACAAGTAATATGTAGAGAGAAAGAGAGCGAGAGATGTGTCACACAAATAACTTAACTTTAACCGTAGAAATGAACAAAATAAAACAGTCTGAAATACCATAAACTTTGGTCTAGACACTAGTCTGATAAATAAAGAAATCACGTCATCACAAGCTTCTTTGACTTCTTTAAATTCTGTACGAAACCTAAGCTTGTCTGATCTTCTAAGACCTCCACCTTAATTGAAAAATTTAAAGGTTTTGGCATCAAGGATGATCTGCCTTAATCCTCCGATAGGCGATACTACCATCAGAGCAACTCCAAATACAATGCAGACCTGTAACACACATATCAGTGTTCATGTAAATGATTATCAAGCATCAAAGGATGTGTTTACGAAAAATAACAATATGTATAGGGAAGCTTTGGTTAAATACCCAGTTAGTCATCCAAGATAATTTCCACTTAGTCGGTTTGTAGATTGCAAGCCACATTATGCAAGGGAGCTGAACCATAGAGAACAAAGTTAGAAACTTAGAACCATGTCAGTAAACTAAAGACGGCAAAATGGTGGGTTGGGTAACGGGTCAAAATGAGTACTGCCTGATTCACCCGAACCACTTACTGTCCAAAATTAGTACTTATTTTATAAATGATCCACGGGTCAAATATTATTACAAAAATATAACATTTCAGTAAAATCCAAAAAAAAAAAAGATAAAATATTAAAGAGGTATTATCGATTATTAATACACTTTGGTCGAATTTAGACACAATAGACCAAACCAACCCATTCATATATAAATCCCTGAAACTCTCGCATGCATATAAAATGTTGCTTACGAAATATGTTGTTGGAGCAAATGCAAATCCTCCAAAGAAGCCGAGAAGTCCACCAAAGAATGGGACGCAAATTCCAATAAACATTGTTAATGCTGCAACGAACCGAAAATTTTAGTAGATCAAGAAGCTGTATATAGTAATCGTTAATATGCCAATTCACTTACCAACATATACGTTTCTGGTAATGAAGCGAAGCATAAAACTAGGAGTGAAGTTCAATTTTTTGACCAGCACAGTCTCGATCATATCAAATACTGGCATTGCATATATCTAAAAGGAAAACAAACATAAGTAAATATATCGGTAACAATAACTAAATAGCGGTTGAGTGAAAATATATAATTTGAACCTGATAGCTTCCAATAACATGAACCACAACGAACAAATTAGCTGCAGCAATGAGCCATGTGGGCTTCTCTAAACTGATCAGGATATTGTCTGAGACAGTATTTCCATACGTCCAAAACCCGATAATAGCAACTGGAAAGTAGCAGATGGCAACGACTATGTAGGCAACCACCACTCCCTTCCACATTGGACCCTTTGAAGGCTTTTCGGGGGTTGAAGGAATAGTGGCTTGAATTTCCAGTACTACATTATGGCCAGCGTATGCAAAAGCTATAGTTCCCAATGCATTAAAGAAACTGAATACTGTCCCTGCTGTGGAGCGAGATTTGTATGAGTACTCCACGTTCGGCTGCACACCCTTTTTCAAGGAAGCAGCCCATGCAATTGTAGAGTAACTGCATCACATAAATTGTGTCAGCTTAGTAAATTCTACCCATTTATGAATGAATGTCTCGGTTTGGGTTGTGTTTTATCTCAAACGGGTCAAAAGACATAACGTTTAGCTAAAAGAGATGTCAAATGGTGTGAACATACAGGTCAAATATCATGTCCTTTTTAAATACTTTCATTCAAATAATCAGATTAATTGTGTAACAATAATGTGTTATAATCACATTTAAGACACCGATTATTCATAGAGCGTAAGGAGTTGTTTAGAATTGCTTATTAAAAGTACGACGTGCTTATTTCGTTTTGATTGAGTAAAAATATAGTTTTGTGGATGAGGGTAAAAGTAATGTACCTTAGGGACATGACTGCTGCAGCCAAAGATACACCCGAGATGGAATTAAAATTGGGGAGATGGGACAGAACAAAATGGACAGAAGCAAAGATCATGATGAAGTAAGTGAGCTTGATGTCCTTGCAAGGCTCCGTGCAAACCAAATCATGGAACTTTTTTAAGGATTGTCCTCCAGTAACCATGTAGACAATGTTGACCCCAACTTCAACAATGAGCTGCTGCGGAACCACAATGTAAAGACCAAGTTTCTCACCAAAAGCATGCTGGCCTAGCTCATGGTAGCGATCGAATCGTTTCCCAGGAACCATTTCGTGCATCTCAACCATTTGCCACAATGTGTATAGAGTTATAATCCATGATGCGAACAGCACGAATAATCCGGGACCCCTGAAATTGAATAAAACTTCATATACAGTGATGCAACACTAAATAGATACACAACAATATACATTTTGCACACATATCATAAAGTATTAACACTAATACACATGCTGATAGTAATTTATAAGCACTAAGACATAAAAAAATCATCTAAATTTTGCCGTTTATAACAGTGAGAACAAATTTGCTATATATTTATAAAAGTATAAACTTTGTAAAGATAAAATTACTACCTCTGGTTTCCGCGTGAATATTTTGTTTTTACATGCTTAAGAAAAATGTGCATATTTTCCCGGCTTATGAAACAAGAGTGCAAAAGCTTAATGGTTTGTGGTGACATAAAAAAGAGTTGGAGAACTGACCATCCAAGTTGGGCAATGGCGTGCGGGAGACCGAGAACTCCAGCTCCAACCATAGCAGTAACATTGTGAAACGCAGAATACCACCATTTCGCATTCCTTGATGATGTGATTGGAAGCCAATCATCTATTTGTTTCTGCCTTTCGGTTCTGGCATCAGCCTGTTTTACATGATGAAAACAAGTTAAAGCTAGAACAACTTAGGTAATTTCATATTTTCATGCGTGGTATCATTCAATCATGAATATGAGAAAAAATTTGCAATGTTGATGAAATCGTTTGAGTTGGTTAGCTGTTAAGTTGCATGTCCACCTTCAGCTTCTTTTTTGCATGTTGACAAAGATATAATTATTTTGGAAAACTTCTTTAAGGATGCTTAATTTTCATAACACGTGGTTAAGAGCATTCTAAATGGTAGTAGCATTTATTTAGGATAAAATAAATAATATTATATTCCTTCAGTTTGGTAAAACTAATTAACAATCACTAAATAGCTAATTAGTGATAAAACACTTAGACACATTAAAAGGTTGCTAGAAAAGCGTCAAACATAGTCACAGAGATATACCGTATTTGGGCCGGGTATATCTATGTCAAAAACTCGCCATATCTAAATAATGAGAATTGGAAAAAGATCGCTCGTTTACCTCTTTTAGTTTGATGAAACCGGTAATTATTTAAGAGCTAGATTATGAATCTGACATTAAATAAGAGTTAAGAAGATATATACAGTTTCATCTGTGGAACTTTTCATTCTCATTCTATAATATTTGTAATAACTTGCTCCTTAAAGATGTTTATATATAGTTAATGCTAATTATAACTACTTTAAGAACTTGTAAAGCACAAAACAATTTAACATTTGTGAACGCGTGACATATCTTTAAAGCTAGCATTACTGCTTTGTTTGTTTTTAAATAACATGCTAATAACTCACGTACGTTTGATCAACTAACTATAAACTTCATATGATTATTATTATCTCGTGATTTTTCAACAACCAAAATGGATTTTTACAAAACAAATACTCTATTTTTGGATAGTTTTGTCATACATCACATAAACTTTTTATCATTTCCTATAATAGCAGATTAGGAGAATAAATTTATCAATTTATTAATTGCAAATCAATTTTAAATATCCATATATAAATTCCTAATTAAAAACCTAAAGGTTTTAAATGTCATTTTTAGTACCTATAGTTTTGAATAATATACATTTTACCCCCTCAGTAATTAATTAATTTTTTTATAAATAATATTAGGTCTCCTATTATTTTGGAGAAGATACGGATCTGACACCTGAACTAAAGGATCCCTAACAAACTCGATATTTATTCCCACACGTAAAATTTATGCTCCCTTATTTTGGTCTAGGTTCGGTATACACTCGCCTAACTCTCCATATGCACTTCAGATTCATGTTTTACGACGTTACCTAGATCGTAAAAACAATAACTAATACCAGATCTCGCAACGTCCACAAATAACATATTAACATCTGTATACAAATATATTGTAATCAACATGTCACGTAAAATCAATCACTCGATCACTAACATGATTTTTGTAGCTATACGTAATGAATTAAACGATTAGATTGAACAGAAAGTATAAATATCTTGTGTAAAATGGACAAAAACAAGTATAATATTTAACGAAATGAGTAGAGAAATGAAGAAATGAACCTTGTTATCATCGTTATCGGGGTAATATTGTTCGTTTTGAGGTTGTGAAGCCATGACCGCAGTGATGAAATGAAAGATATATAGATCGAGTGATGAAGAGAGCGTGTGTGTTTATTAGGAAGAAGTAAGGTGTGTGCGTGAAATATAATTAGGTGTATTTATAGAAGATTGATGTGTCTGGCTAGAGTGGCAACAGGAAAACCGTTGAGATTAGATTCATAGAAATGGTGTGATTTCAGGATATAAATATCACTAGTAACATTGAGTACGTAGAATTGGTAAAAATATATCATAAGATCAATTTTCATATTATTACCAATTAAGAATTAAATTTGATCAAGAATAATAAACAAAGATAATTCAACTCTTGTGAGTATGTCACAAAAAAAGAAAAAAGTTAGTTCTTTCATTTTATGATTATTTGCATGTACTAAACGGGGCCTATATATTGTGAAATGTATTAGGGCCTAAATATTGTAATTTTTTATGTGGCATGCAGCAGATTAGAAATTACCTACACTACACGTTTAAGATGTACGTACTTTGGTTAACTTTCATTTTGTAACTTTAAAGAAAATAAAATAATAAAATAATAAAATAATAAAAAAAGAATTTATGAGGCAGTGCTCATTTAAGAAATTCATCTAAGAACATTATTATCGGATATATTGTTACTTTCACTAAAATATAGGCATGTTAGAAAATACAAATAACCAATATAACAGAATTTTATCATGCTAGTTTATTCAGTTTTAAAATATCAGAATTTAGCAATTTTATCAAAAATATGAAAAGTATCATGTTAGTATATCTTTGTCCAAGTGTTGTTCGTTCAAAATTTTATTTGCTTTATATATTGCATGTAGTTATTTTTTCTTCAAAAACAAACACTAATATTTTTACTATACATAGTCTTTTACTTGTGATGATATTTAGATAAATGGTGGTTTTCTTCATTTGTACTCATATAGTTTATCAAATTTCATTTGCTTGTATCCCCTTCGATTGAGTTTTCGTATAAGAAAAACTACTTTGGTGTGGAAGTATTATTATATTTTTTAACTATGTGTTATCTACCATTTCAAACTAGTACAATAGTGGTGCGTTGTCAGTTGTCCGGGTCTAACGATTAAATAGTTTACAAATCATACTGAAAAAGGGCAAATTACTTGAAAATGTGGTTAACTTGTCACTTTTTATGATTGTACGTAGCTATCTTTTTTTTTTTTCACATTCTATTACTAAACTTGTATCGTTGGTCTTTTCTGCGTACTCGTTACCTGCTAAACCTGTATCATTAGTCCTTTTTACTAACGACCGTTAATAAATAACTTAAAATTTGGTTATCTTGCGCTAAACTTGTATTGTTGGTCATTTATACTAACGACAGTTAATAAATAACTTAAAATTTGGTTTTCTTACGTTTTCGTCTATTTTTCACGTTTTCGTCCGTTTTTACACGTTTTCGTTCGTTTTCGCACGTTTTCGTCCGTTTTCCACATTTTCATCTTTTTTATACGTTTACATACATTTTACACGTTTCTGTCCGTTTTTAAACGTTCTCGTCTGTTTTTACACGTTTTCGTTCGTTTTTGCACGTTTTCGCCCGTTTTTATACGTTTTCATCTTTTATACATGTTTTCATCCATTTTTACATGTTTTCGTTTGTTTTTGCACGTTTTCGCACATTTCTCCACGTTTTCGCCCGTTTTTAAACGTTTTCATCGGTTTTTACACGTTTTCGTCATTTTTTTACACGTTTTCGTATGTTTTTGCACGTTTTCGTCTGTTTTTTTATACGTTTTCATCTGTTTTTACACGTATTTGTCCGTTTTAACACGTTTTTGTCCATTTTTATATGTCTTTACATGTTTCATCTGTTTTTACACGTTTTCGTCCGTTTTTATATGTTTTTGTTCTTATTTGCACGTTTTCTTCTGTTTATAAATGTTTTCGTCCGTTTTTACACATTTTGCGTTCATTTTTACATGTTTTCGTCCGTTTTCACAAGCTTTCATTCGTTTTTGCACTATTTTGTTTGTTTTACATGTTTTCGTTCTTTTTTACACGTTTTCGGCCATTTTCACATAATTTCCGTACGTTTTTGAACATTTTCGTCCGTTTCTGCACGTTTTCATCCACTTTTTAAACTTTTCGTTCGTTTTTACATGATTTCATCCATTTATCCGTTTTGTCCATTTTTACACATTTTGTACGTACAAAAACGGATAAAAACGTACTAAAAAGGACAAAAAGGATAAAAACGAAAAAAATGTGTAAAACCTACAAAACGGGATAAATTGTACAAAAACAAATAAAAAGGGGGAAAAGAAAAAAGAATGGACAAGAATGTGTAAAAACAAATGAAAACGTGTAAAAAAAACTTACAAAAACGTGTAAAACGGACGAAAACATGTGAAAACGGAAGAAAACGTGCAAAAACGTATGATAATGTGTAAAAACATACGAAAGCGTGTAAAATGAACGAAAATGCATAAAAACGGACGAAAACGTGTAAAAACAGATGAAAACGTGCAAAAACGTACGAAAAATTGTAAAACGATAAAAACGAATAAAAACGGACGAAAACGTGAAAAATGGATGAAAGGGAATAAAAATAGACGAAAACGTGTAAAAACAAATGAAAAAGTGTAAAAACAGACGAAAACGTGCAAAAATTGATGAAAACGTGTAAAAGACCAACGATGCAAGTTTAGCGTAAGATAACCAAATTTTAAGTTACTCCCTCCGTCCCATATTAAATGTCCAATTTTGACTTTTGGAGTCTTTTTTTTTCAATTTTGACTATAAATATTTTTGTTTGTGTTATATAATATTTGATAAAACTTATATCAACGAAAATACATTTAAAACCCAATTTATTCATATATTTTGCATCAAGTGTTATATAACACAAAGATAAATATTTAAGATCAAAGTTAATGATAAAAGACTTTGAAAGTTCAAAGTGGACATTTAATATGGGACGGATGTAGTATTTATTAACGACCGTTAATAAAAATAATTAACGATGCAGGTTTTGCAGGTAACGGTTACACAGAAAGGACTAACGATACAAGTTTAGTGATAGAATGTAAAAAATAATAATAATAATAAAAAATAAAAAAATAAATAAAAAAAATATGCATACAACAATAAAAAGTCAATTCTAGTCACCATTGCACTAATAATGAAGTCTCTTCGGGATAAATTTTGTTGCAGTAAACATGAAACTTGGTTTCTTTTCATCCTTTTGATACTGGCCATTGACATCATCCACTTCTATTTCCTACATATAAATAAGCGATAGCAAATTCATAAGATACATATTAAGTTATATTCGATTTTGGAGTAAGCAATACACGCATTATTTGTCAATTTTGTATCCTCGTTGAGAGCATCGCTAAGAGAATCATCATCCCAAGCAAAAATGCTCCCGTATATCATCCAGTGAGTTATAAGACCAAAGTTGCATTCTAAAGTCATCTTATTATATCTTACTAGAAGGGTACTCGCGCAATGCGGCGGCGGATACCCGATGACTATTTTGTAGCAAATAAATGTTTTTCATTTTAAACATTTTTTTTTTTAGCATGTCTTAAATACTTTATAACATTGTGAATATATGTTTTTCAAAAGTATAACGTTTAAATTATTAATAGTGTTTTTAAATTTTAGCATTAAATTGATGGTTATAAATAGTGAGTTTTTCTAATAAACAATTCTATTAAAATATATCATTATTGGAGTGATTACTACATGGTTTAAATGAAGCTTTTTAAAAATTTTACATTAATTTTCTAATTTTTCTTTTATAATAGTTTTTTTGTCTTAGAATTTTAAGACTTCTTTTCCTTATATACTAAGACCATGAGATTATCAAATGCTTTATACTGTGATAATGTTGTAGCTTTTTTTGTATTCTTTCATAAACCATGAGTTTTTCTTTATATTAAGATTTCGTAATTGAATTTTAATGTATATTAGTAAATTTTTTCAGTTTTATATGTTACAATTATTGGTATGATGGTTACACATTTATTTTTCATTAAATCACTTATTTAATCATTAATACGACGGTTACAACTTTTGAGGTTACAAGTATTGATCAAGTTTTGAAATCCTTCCATAACAAGAAATGTTTTTTGTCTTAATTTTTTTTAAGACTTCTATAATTAAAATGTCCTAAATGCATTATATAGTAGTATAGATATGCAAGTGTACCACCTTTTACTCAAGTTTGTTAATGTAGATAATTAATGAATTAGAATGGTCAAGATTAAAAGTTACTTGATCCTACGAATGACATAAATTTGTATACAACCTTATCTTCGAGTTCTTTTGTATAATCTATCAAATATAAAATTATTTGATAACCTGGTTATGGGTATGTTTGGCAAAAATAGCTTGTGCTTGTGCTGGTGCTGCTGTTGATGCTGGTGTCGGTGTTGTTGTTGAACAAGATTATAAAATGAAATTATCTTTATAAGATAAATGAAGTAACCTTTTAATTTTAAAAATTATGGAAGATTATTTTTTTATAATCTTTTAAAAATTATGTCTGCCAAATAAAAATTATTTTTTAAGTAGCTTATTTTTTCAAAAAATAAGTATAATCTCCATGTGACAAACATAGTCATATGTTTGGCAAAAATAGATTGTGCTGATGCTGGTGTTGTTGTTGATGCTGGTGTTGATGCTGTTGCTTAAAAATATTATAAATATATATTATTTTTATAAGCTACATGAAATAACCTTTTATTTTGAGAGATTATGGAAGATTTTTTTTTTATAATCTCTTATAAGCTATGTCTGCCAAACAAAGATATTTTTAAGTAACTTATTTTTTGAAAAAATAAGCATAATCTCTCCATAATCTTGTGTGCCAAACATAATATGTAATGTTTAATTAGATGCTAAAAATGAACTGTAAACACTAAACTAAAATTTACAAAGTTGCGTGACACTCAAAATCTATTCACTTCTAGTTTTATACAATGTTGAAAACACCAAATAAAGTTACTAATGCAATAAGCAAGTACTTGCATGTGGATCGACCGATACAAATTCAATAAGCAAGGTACTTGTTAAGATAACGATACTAATCATATAAATTCATCATATAGCACATGTGACATTACGTGTACTCTCCTGTAAATGATCTTGTGCCCGATTGAAAAGGGCAGCTTGACAAAAAATTCATACCCTAAATTACACGAAGTACAAAAATATGGGATTAGATAACTATGGATAAAGATTGTTAAGCCAATCAAACTTTGGTCTAAGCAATGTGTATGAATTACCAACGCAAATTCAATACGCAAATGGGTTAGGCTAATGAAACTACAGTGCTTAATATATTTTTGTCTAAGGCTGGTCCCAGTCGCGACCTGGGACAACCTGCGTCACGTCAGCTTTCTCTCTCCAGCGACCTGGGACAACCCGGATGCCCCAGTCGACGACCCAAGGATTTTTTTTTTTTTTTTTTTTTTTTTTTTTTTAAATCATTTTTAACATAAACTAAAATTTCATTAATAATTAAAATGTTACAATGCTAAATAAAAACAAGACGAAATACATAAATCATAAATCTAATCTGAATGCTCCCCGCATGCAGAGTCATACGAGGGAGTACGAGAACCGGCAAATCCCTCGAACAGAGGTTCCCCCGGTAGCTCGAACTTGGTAGTCGAAGTTGATGCACCAACACCATCGTCTTTGTTCTCCCGATAGCTCCAATTGATTTTGGTGTTGACGTTGTTCGTTATCTTCGAAACACACCGCCACAACTTGTCAGCAACCTCGCGATCTTTGCGGGCTTGATCTTTCAAAAATTTGTCGATCACAGCTTTTCTTTCAGGAGTAATGTCGTTGCAACTCTGGTAGTTTTGTCTCATTTGTTCCTTCTCCGCTTTCGCCTGGTCAAACAATTCGATGACGCTTATAATAGCGTGTTTTCGCGCCTCATCGTCGATATTGCATTGATTTTGAACGTACACTTGCATATCTTCAACAGAATGGGGGAGACGGCAAGCCATATTAAATCTTGTGTTAAGAAGTATTTTGAGGTTGAATTGTGTTTGAAATTGTGTGTTAAGAAATGTGTTTGAGGTGAAGTTGGTATTTATAGAGTGGTAAATTTGGTTTGAATTTTTTTTTTTTTTTTTTTTTTTTTAGTTTAAGACCAAACGGTCACAATTTTTAAATTTGTAAAATACAAACGAATAAACCACATCGGTTCAAAATGCACTCGATATGGCAAATATACCACACACGACCGATCTTGCAACCTTGGGCCACATTCGACCAAACCAATTTCAATATCGGTTGCCGAACCTTTTTTTTGTTGCCAACCGATCTCGACCCACACGACTGCGACAAGCCTAAAAGGAAGTGTATAATAGGAAAACCGTATTAAATATGTTGTTTCGGTTTAACAATGTAGTCTTTTTGAGTTTTCAACATGTCTAATCAACTTATACATGATTAACAAGTAGCAAAGTGATTGAATTAATTAACACTTGGATGATATATGAGTTTCTATATCATATACTCCCTCCTCCATTTGTCCCAAAATAAGTGTTCAGTTTAACTTTTCAGAATAAAACTGATTCAACTTTAACTTTAATTTTTTTTGTCATATAATACTTGTGAAAAATTATACCAATGATAAATACATTTAAAACTCAATCCATTCATATATTTTGCATCAAGTATTATATAACACCCGCAAAAATAAAAAAATGTCAAAGTTGAACCAGTTTGACTCTAAAAATGCTTGTAAGTGTCAATTTCCTGAACCAGTTTGACGCGATTGATAACATCAAATTATCCTGAATATTAAGTGTCAATTTCCCCCAATAATGCTTGTAATTTATATCATTTATATGGATTTACGTTTGTTTTCCATTATATTCCACTTTCAGGTAAATTACGAGCATTGGAGCTAAAGAGACGCGGAATTGGAGAATTATCAAATATTTATCATAGTATGCTCACTTTGAAGAAGTTATGACGTAACTCATCTCTCACATTACGCCGTAACTAAAGCGTGACTCAGAAAGCCAACTCTTCAGAAGATTACGGCGTAACTCTCCCAAAAGACTACGACGTAACTATATTAGGTCAAATGAGGTTCCGCGCCGCTGATAACTACGCCGTAACTCTTGCATAAACTACGGCGTAACCAAGAAATATTAAAGATACGGCGTAACTACTTCAAAGGTTACGCTGTAACCAGCAGATCTAGTGCAATTTACGAAGAAATAGAGGATAATGGCGTAACTATTCTGTAGGATCGTAATATTTATTGTGTTGATGATTCGGGTGGTCTTGGATGATGAAAATACATGTATGCCATAGTTAGAGAGAAAGAGATGAGAGGGAGTTTCTTGGTAGAGACTTGCTTCACTAAAAATGTAAGGTTAGTGATGAGTGCTTATTCACTCATTATTTTTACCCGCATATGATCTCAAAAATAACTAAAAACACCCTAATACGTTCAAAATATGTTAAAAATATCCTCGGAGTGTGTTTTACGTCTTGCAGGTACAAAAGGATCGAAAACAGAGCAAAAACGGGCAAAAACGAGAAAAAAATCAGAAAATGGCAAGTCAGTCCCTGGATTATTGGAAATTGTCAATATTGGCCCTTGAAAGACATTTTCAGAAATTACCTTTTAGGCCCCTGGATTTTCGGGTCTCACAGCTTTGGTCCCTATGTTTGCCTCGAATTACACTACTAGTCCTAACCCAAATAAGCTTAAACCCTATAACCAAACCCAATTTAATCCCAAGCCCAAACCAAGCCCGTTCCCCTCTTTTACCCGGTCCACCCATCCAACCCAAACCAAACTCGGTCAAACCCTAATTGCTAAACACCCCTGTCTTACTCTGCCTTCTTCCCTTCTCTTTTTCCCGCCCAATATCATCACAACCCAAAACATCCTTCTGCCCTTTACCCAGATAAACCCATTTCCCAAACTCACTCCCTTCCCCAATGCAGTCACATGATGCCATTGCCACCGTGGCAATCCAATGGTACAAAACCCCAACAGATGGCTCTGATTCATTCTCAATGGTACCTAGCAAATCAATGGAGGAGATTGCTTGAAAAAAGCACAAGATTGCTTTTGGTCTCTTTTATCTCACAGAAGAAACACAAGAAGAGAGAGACAGAAGATTTTCTTGGAGTCTAGTATAAATAAGAGATTAGGAAAATGTAAAACTTTGTCTAGAAACTGTGTGTTCTAGTCCCACTTTAGTTTCATTTACATGTTATTGTAATTTTCTTTCCAATGCAATTTAATTTCAAGTTAATTTAAATCTCAGTTTTTGCAATTTATTTTATGAATCTGTTTTCTCTGGAATGCATCATTGATCAAGGTTGTTTTAAGTTTGTTAACCTAACATGAGTTTTTGTTAATTGGTTCGAAAAGTTTTCAAAACCAAAATCAGTTTTTAGCATTTCTGCCATTGGGGCAGTGTTTGGGTAAGCACATTTTCTGGGTCAAACTCCCATTCTGACCCATGTTAAATCTCCATTTAGACTCAGTTAAAGGTCAAGTAGTGAATTCAAGCACTATCAGTGAAGTTTAGTTTGCAAAACAAGTTTTTACGGAAGTATCATTTTAATATGTTTTCCTATCTTGAGCCTGTAGTCTTAAGCAGCCCCAACTGGTAGACTTTGAGCTCGATTTTAGATAGGTTAGGAGTAGTTGTAGGAAGTGATTTTTGATTTACAGTAAGTCAGATGTGCAAATAGCACATTTCCTTACTTGCTTTGCAACTTGGATGCCATCTTGTGGCTTGTTTTTAAGCTGAAAAGTTCCCCTATGGGACTGCAATAGCAACAGCCAAACAGCAGACCCACAACTGCAGCAGTCTTAGGAGTCTTTTGTAGGGTCTCTTGTCTTGGTTTAGTGCTTTGTATAATCTCTACAATCTTAAGTTTGTATGCGTTAGCTTATTCTGACATTTGGAGTAGATTAGAAAGAGGTTGGTTCAACTTTTTGTAGGCTTATCTTAGCTTTTTGTTGCCCCTTTTCAGCCACTGTCCAACAGCAGCCTTTATCCAACTTTTTGCTTAATTTTAGGTTGATTAAAATTAGTTTTAGGACTTGATTTTGCTTTTGCCAGTAGTTAGTTGAATTGGCTTAAAACTTTTTAGCTTATTCTGTAAACTATAGTTCGGTTAGTAGCTAATTTAGGCTCCCCAATCGCACCCTTCACTGCCTGTGTGCAGTTACCTACAACAGCAGACGTGCAAATTTTTCTTTCATTCTTTTATGCTAGATTCAGTTAGATATTAGCCTTCTTGTTTTTCTACCTTGTTTAGGTTTGTTTAAGCTTAATAGGCCTTTGCTTAGCTTGTTGACTTCCTTAGGTTCCCCATGTAGTTACTCAGTTAGATGTTGACTCATTCTTGTTTACCGATTGTTTATTTGCTCGAATCACGCTTATCAGTTTGTAAAAGAATGTTTTGTATAAAATCTGTCCAAATTAGATCTCAATAAGCTGTCATTTCTGGTTATTGAGATAAGTTCATAAGCCAAGTTTTTTGTAAAAGTTTCTCATTTGAATTAGTCCGTAGGATTTGAGAAGAAAAAAAAAAAAAAAAAAAAAAGAGAAAGGGTCCTTGCCTGGACTCGAACACTGGACCTGTTGGTCTCCTAAGCACACGACCACTTCACAACAAGCCAACACCAACTGCCCTTGGGACTTCTATTGGTTTTATTTTGCAATATTTAGTACTTAACTACACTTGGGCAGTTTTGCTTATGAGCCATGTTTAGCTTATTTTGAGCTTATTTTTCCAAACAGCCACCTATTTTCTTATTTTTCTTAGATCAAGTATAATTCAAAGTACTTTTTGAGAATTTTCCAGATTTTTCACAATTAGTTTACTATTTTTAATAATTTAATTAGAGTAAATTAGTTTTTAATTCGTATTAATTAATTTAAAACTCAAAAAAAATATTCCGCTTTGTCCTAAAATTATTTTTGGTCATGTAGAACGTAGGAAAATTGGTTTTGCACACGTAGGCCTTAAATTTCATAATTCTCACGTTTTAGGCTCGGTGCGTTACCAGTTTTCGCGTTTTTTAGTTTGAATGACCTAGGATGTAATTTAGCGTTGTTTTATTGTTTCTTAGGCTTAGTCGTAGTTTATTTAGCGTTTTCTTAGTTTTACATGCTTTATTTTCATTCTTTATTTTGTAGAATACATAATCAAAATCCAAATTCGTTTAACCAATTCAAGTCCTTATCACAAAACTCAACGACACCGTCAATTTCACACCTCGTTGGGACACGACCCGGGGAAATCACTTTCCCGGTATCACTTTTATCACTTTCGTGAGCTTTGGCACGTTAACCCTTTTCCTAAAAGGTTGATTTGTCGAATTTCACGATTAATTTGATATATTGATATTGTGTTTTTCACCACTCACTTCACAACGAATCAGTTAGATTGAATGAAGCACCACCCCTTCCATGGAAGGAAGGGGTATTTATACTTACAAACATAACGACCTCCTATCGGCCTGTGGATCAGGTATACAGTGGGTAAAGACCCGTCCTTCCTCCACGGTGTTACTCTAAACTATTCTATGCTACTGACTAACTAATTAACTCTTAAATAACGTAAACAATGACAAATCTACGAACTAACATATGCTAGACCATTATTGGGGTGACCGACACTTTAACATGGAATTTCCAATTCCTAACAATCTCCCCCTAAGGGAGGTCACCCCATGAAATACATTTTGCTTCATAGCATTCTATCTTTGACTTCGTTCTTGAGCTCGTAGACTTTAATTCTTCAAGATCTGCAATCTTTGTGCATTAGTAGCGATTCTTCAAAGTCCGCATTGATTTGTACTTTTAGTGGAGGCCTTTAACTGATCCACATCTTTGATGATCTTTGAGCTTTCTTTGAGATCATCAGCCACAGTAAATCTCTGGATCACCCTTTATTGTGTTGCCATCATGTGAAGTTGTGACTTTCAGACCAACATGCTCACACTTTTGAATCATGACATCTTTCCATCAGAGTAGCGGAAGCCTTACTGGTTCATGATATTTGCAGCAGCGAAGCAAAAGCATAGTATGAAATATCAGAGCCAGGTTATGTAGATATGCACCAGTCATGATTTCTTCAATTAAGTGTGGATGTTGTGAGCATGCGGCTTTGGATTGACTCCTCAATTCTGATCAGCTGCAACCGTCCAAATGTACCTGCAAACAACAGTTAGCAATAAATCACACGAAAGTGTCTTTGATTACTTTCGCTGAATTGAGGTACACGGCCCACGATTCCCCGTTGATCAGTACAAGTACTGCCTGTGATCAGGTATAATTCCTAAGAATCTCCTTGACAGGGTTTCGCAGCTGTTCTAGCTGTTCTCAAACCGGAACGTCTCAAAGAAGACAACACGGAGTGAGTGAACCAGCGAATTGAGATTCACTGATTGATGAAAAATGATTTGAAAAACAATCGCGTATTGCTTAGAAGAAAGAGTTTTGCAATACGACGAAGGTTTTATGAGAAAGATCAATTTTCAATCATAAATACTTTTTATATTTGAAAAGAGTACACATTCGATGTGCTAGATAAAAGAAGAGATTCGCACATCGAACGGTTTTTCCAAAAGTATTTTTTCAATCAGAGATACTTTTTGTGTTTGAAAACATAAATACACATTTGATGTGCTAGAGAAAAGAGAATTTGCACATCGAACGGTTTTTCCAAAAGTATTCGTCAATTCCATTCCTGGACCAAGGTTGATTCAAGATTAAATCTCCCCATCGTTTCTATCCAGTTGTCACAAGCTTGATCTTTTGCAAGATTTCACATGTCACCCACCAAGAGCTTGTTTGATGTTGGCTCTAGAAGGATTTCCATCTTCATTGTGAATATTTTTACATATCACTCGGATGTTCTGGCAATACCACAAGGATAATGCGTAGGACTCTTAATATATTCTTACTTTCCACATTGTGTGAAACAGCAAGTCTTCAAGAATTTAGTGTCCTAATGAGATATTGTGGATGATCTCTTGGCTCTAGACTCAATTGTGCACATTTGGTTCCTATGCCGGAGACTAGGGAGAGGGTCTCCTTCTTCAATATCAACAATCTCTAAGAGAAAGTCGATAGATTATGTCGGTTCCCCGTGATAATGAAACAAGCCCTTTTAAGAGGAACTTGAGTAGTTTGGGAAGGTTAGTGCAGTGCGTCACTGGGTCCATGACGTCTTGTCTTCAATACCAGTGTTACCTTAGTAACCACCAGTAGCAAATGTATTGAACCCGGTTTCTGCCCTAAGGTTGAATTATTGGAGGGCTATTTCTTTTCACCCTTTTTTCACATTCAATTCTTTTTCATTCTTCAACCCCTTCAGTGCTTACCGAGACTTCATTACTAGAACCTTGTTGGGTTATTCCAGTACTAGCTCTGTCTCAGTCCGCACTCTTCCCATATCTCACTTTTCTCCTTTTTTTCATCATACCTAGGGACTCTACACTACCTAGTGGATTGTCCCAGGGTAGATCCCTCCGGCTCTGGCGGGATCGTGGGAACAAATACCTAACCTAACCATCCTTATAACACCATAAAGTAAATTGGTCGGTCTTTTGGTATTGTTCATTCCTTCATGAAACCAATTGAAAAATCATTTGGAAAAACAATCAAGGTACTTGTGATACGAGATCAAAGCATTTTGTACCCTAATAGTTTTGATCAATTAGAAAACCTCCCCTCAACATGTGCATATGATTTAGAAATTGTTTAGCACATGGAGGCAAGAGGACTTTGAAATATTTTCTTTGATCACTATTTTCATAGAAAAAGCCATTTGATTTTCTTGGTAAATTCTCCCCCTCAATATGTGCATATGATATTTGAAATCATTTTATCACATAGAGGCAAGAGTTCATTTGAAGCACTTTTCACGATTGCCAATAGAAACCATTCGCTCCCCCTCAATATGTGCATCAATATATGAAAGAGTTTAGCACATATTAGAGAGAGCCTGCACATTGAATCAAATGATCACCTTTTATCAAATTTCATATTAAATCACAAATTCTCCCCCGATCAAAAATATCAAACCCTTTGAGATTTTGGATCTCAAGTGATTTAATTAGGTTTAGAAAACATGGGAGAACTTGTGGCCTGGTTTAAATACTCATCTGGTTTTTGGATAAATCCTCCTCCTCAACATGTGCATTGTGTATCTGAAATCGTTTGGCACATGGAGGCAGGAGTGCCTATAAAGGACTAAAACCAATTCCATTTAAACAGATAAGAGATTTAAATCACTATCTCTCCCCCGATCAAAAATTTCAAACCTTTTGAGATTTGTGATCCCAATTGATTTAAATCATTTAAAATATTTTGGGGAAAGACGTGGCTTGATTTAATTTTTTGAAAAATGATTGATATGAATCAATTTTAGACATTAAAGATTGTTAGTGTCAGGTATGATAGTTTTTAAGAGATCTTTAAGTAAAACAAAACAAGTTCACAATCAAACAAGAACAGAAAGAATTTCATTTTGAAAAATCTTGATTCTAAAGAAAAATCATACCATGACATAACATTAAATCTTTAGATCACCACATTAATACGTACAAACGGACTTTTATGAGGAGATATCGTTTGAAAATATTTTATTTTAAATCACTCTCCCCCTCAATCGATGACTGTAGTCGTTGATTGAGTGACTAAGGTTTTGATAAAGTGAAGTCCGGTGATTTTCAAAGATTAGCTCAATAAATTTTCAAAAACAATATTTTCCATTTTCAAAACAATTTATTCAAATTTATCAAAAATTGTTTAAAAATGGTATCCTGCACAAAGATACATTAGTGGTTGAGAAGCTTTTGTTGTTGTTATTGAGGGTTGGAAGAAAAACCGTCTGCAAATGCAGTGAGACTTCTTACGTTTCATTTTAATGCCAACTGAGGTCAAATTAAGCTATGTTTCTTCAATCACTTAGAAGAAAACCATCTGCTGATGCAGTGACACCTCTTACGTTGCATTTATGCCAACTCTCCATTGAAGTCCAATTAAGCTCCGTTTCTTCATTTGTCAACCCAAGATATAGTTACCCTTTCCTTTCGGCATCCAATCATCATATTATGTGGGATCCGGATCGGGAACATTCTTATAAACCATGCTATCTGCATACGTTAGTGAACATACAAACAGATATATGGTGGTCGACAACACCCAAGCAGAAATCGACTAGTAAAAGTCAATCCAACATATCAATCAGTTCATGTAAAGTATAATGTGTTTATCAAACTCTAATCATCTAAACCTAACAATCTTATCCTAGGCACCTAGTCCTTCAACATAGGTTAACATCATTTGTTAGTTAAGCATATAGGATAATTAGATAAGCTCGTTTAGATGATATAAATTTGAAAACATTCTCCCCCTCAATCAATGACTCATTTCATAAAAAGTTTTTAAAAGCGTTGAAGTCATTGATTGAGTTTTCAATTTTACGAACATTATGATACTGATTGTTTTTCAAGCAACTCATTTACCACCATTTTTGAATACAACAAATATTTTTCTGAAGAAGTTTTAGAAGGAAAAATATTTGAGTAGGAACAGCAGTCCTTCGACATACTTTCCTCATTTTGTTATAGGATAAGTGCACGAAATATTTGAAAATTGTTTTAGCGCAGCACTTTAGTTTCTTGAAGAACGGGTTGCTATCAGAAATAATAGCAAGCCATTGTTTTAAGCACGGGTTACAGTCTGAAGTAACTGCAAGCCATTATTTGAAACCCGGGTTACAGTCTGAAATAACTGTAAGCCATATTTTGAGACATGTTTAGAAAGAAATATTTAAACCTCCTGCTCGAACTTCATCTAAAGTCCCGTGCCATTATTGAATGACATTTCTAAGACCGTAGATGTTATCGATACCAGAAGACATGTCTTGAGAAAACAATATTTTTGGAATTTTCAAATTTTCTGATTTTTATGGGTTTTTGAAGGTTTTAAATTTTTCTATTTTCTTTTTGTTGGTTTTATATTTTTGTATTTTGTTTTTCAGATAAATATATACAAAGATAGAGTAGATGATATAGTTTAAGAAAGATGATGATACGAGTACCAAGATAAGGATATCGAACAGCCCCGTTGTAGAAGATAGAAGTCATCATCTCTTTAAACATTCACCACCAAAGCTTCCAAGAGCTCTTGAATTGAAAGAAATTGAACCATCTGAAAGTGAGACTTTGGCAGCTTCCCCCCAAACCGAAAATCCTTTAGCTGAGCATATTCCAAGCGCTCTTTCAAGCTTCTCTTAGCCAGGTGCACAAAGAAGCACACCATTATCATTGAACTTGCTGCTCCTTTTAAGAATAATCACCGTGATTCTTCGTTCGAGGCTATATCATCCAATAGAACAGCAACGTATCATCCCACTCATAAATAATCTTTTCAAATTTCCTAACCACTGAAGTCTGAAGCGATTAATTCCAAAACGGTGTCAAGAGAACAATTCCCCCAAGTAGTTGAATTGATGCAGTCAGTCTCTTTGTATAATGCTCAAGAACTCTCCTGAATACACATCATGAGGGTAATGAAGAACACCTCCCCAATGTTCACATCTTTCGTCCCTGATGATAGTGTATGAAGCTCAAGAACCAGAAGTACACCAATATCCAAGAGCTCTCCCGAATACACATCATGAGGGGAATGAAAACACCTCCCCATGTTCACATTTTTCTTCCCTGATGATCGTGTATGAAGCTCAAGCATCCGAAGTATACCAATACACAAGGAATGAATAACTGATAACATTGAAGAGGCAGGCCAAGTCACTGATTATCTCTGCGGGTGACAATCTCTGCGGATGTCAACTCCGGAATAAGTGATTATATCTCTGAATCACTGATTAAGCACTTAAGTGAAACAGCTGAGCATCCCCAATGTACACAATCTCTCTCCCTTGATCATTGCGATACCATCGAAATCACCACACACTTGTGTACCTCTTTTATCTTCAGAAACTTTCTCTAACATCTCTTCCCCTACATAGTTGGAATAATAACACTAAAAGCCTTGATGAGTAAAATCTTGAGTTTCTCTGCGGTCATGACATTTGTTTTCCCGGGATATCTTCAATCACTTAGAAGTATTAAGTTCATCAAGTTTACTCGCCATGAGTCAAACCTTGAGTTTCTCTGCGGTAATAACATTTGTCTTCCCGGGATATCTTCAATCACTTAGAAGAATTAAGTTCATCAAGTTTACTCGCTTTGTATTTAGATGTGTGTCTCCTTCCCCCTTGCTAGTTTTGACACTTCAGAATCAACAACATAGTATAAGCCCAAATACTTGAAATCTTGTTGAGAAGAACTTTAGAAATCTTGTGAGAATCAACTTGCTGAAGAACAGAATGAGCAAGTCTAATTGGGGATTAAATCTGACATATCACTCTCCCCCAATTAGTGCTCTCCCCTAAACCGACAATTTGTGTGAAAAATGCTTGAATGAAGAAGAAGTCTTTAGATCGTTAAATGCAACTCGTCTTTAGTCTTCTAACACGCAGATAAATGTAGAACCGACTGTAGACTCGACCTTCTTCAAGATTGTCCGAATGGGGAATAGAATGTTAACATCTTCAACTCACACCAAAAAGCATCCCACCAAAAAGCATCCCAATTAACTTACATCTTGCAAATCCCCTTAACTAAAATCCCTCCCAATCAAACAAGAACAAAAAGATGTTCATCAAGGAAATCAGCAATTAGGTCGCAACGAACACACAAGATGGTAACACCAAACTACCCATCACATCAAACAAGAACAGAGAGATTGTTCGGAATCATCATGTTGATGTGTACGTGAAGCATTAACCGGAAGCACTTTGTCGATAATCATATCAGCCTGTGTGAAGATGTCAACCAACAGCTCATAGAAGAAACTCCATGTAACGATGACCCGATAAGAAGAAGATCGGTTCTTACATGAGTTTGGAGCCGTTTGACCATTTATTCTTAGAAATCAATCAACCATGCAGTAATTTCACACTTCTTCTCCCCCTCAAGAATTGCATACGGAGTTGCCATTCTTGATTAAATAAGTGAAAATCATCCGAATGTTCTATTCACACTTCTCTCCCGCAAAATAAGCACATGATGTCACCATCTTCATTATAATCGAGCAAGTGGAATGAGAAAACAATCAGTGGTAGCCCGGTTCACTTTATGACTGAAGCGCATGGAAAAAGTATGAAGCATGTGGATGAGAATGGTCATAATAAGAAGATTTATCTTCTTCAGAAGATAAAGCGAACTGAAGCGTACACTTTTCTTTTCTTTAGAGTACGAGGCATGAACTGAAGTGTTCATACGTCATAAGAAGATTTCTCTTCTTCCAAAGATAATGCGCACTGAAACGTACACATTTCTTTTCTTTGGAGTACGAGGCCTGAACTGATGTGAACAGACGTCATTATCTCTCTCTTTTCAAACTCTATTGGCAAAGCATGTAATCAACCCCATTATCATTTAGTAGGCTCTTTGTAGTGACAGCTGATGGAGAAAACCCAATATGACGAATTTGACCCTGAAGTAAACTAACCCGAACTCGTGACTTAAACTTGCACATATGTAACAATGAGCGATGCCGAGACTTCATTCTCCATTAAATCTCTAAGTACTCTATACTCTTCATCCAACCAACCATCAAGTATAAGATGTACATCACCTCTTGAAAATCTACAATTTAATGTGACACTGAGCACTACAACGTAACTCCTTAAAGTGATAGTTATTTTGTGGTGGTAAGAGCCCAATTCCCCCAAGTGGTAAAAGAAAAGGTAAAAGACACCCAACAATAACTAGATTTCCAAGTCTTCGTTTTTGATAATAAGCTCGAACAAGGATCATGAAGAATCTTCATCCAACCATCCCCGATACCTTCAGATACTAAGTATACTCGCCCGTGATATTTCACTTCAACCTCAAATAAATAATAGTGAATTAACCCCGTTATCACATCTTCTGGTTACAAGCTCAAATCTAGCCTCCTTGACGTTTTAAGTGAACTCTGATAATGGTTTTCATCCCGACCATTGTTAGAAGCACATCACCCTGTAAAACCATGTAATAACCAAACTGCCATGACGAATATCCAAACACACATCCAATTCATGAAGTACACCCTTTTTATCCCTTCTTCGAAGCAGAAACCGTAGCACCAGCATCAAGTAAGATCCAGAATTACACTTTCCCTTTCTCCAGGATGAAGCCATCAACACGGGATTTTACAATTATATAGTTTAAACCGAGAAATAGTTTCTTTCGCAGGATTTTACAAAACCAAGAATAAACCGTAAGATAGATCCGGAAATGCACTTTACTTATACCCGGATGTTTCCATTGTCACGGGATTTTACAAGTCTATGATTTAAACCGAGAAATAGTTTCTTTCGCGGGATTTTACAAAATCAAGACAAAACCGTAAACAATGTTAGCTTGAATGTGTTATGACAACTTTGGTTTCGGTGAATATCTGTTTTAGGAGAACATGCAGTGGTTCATCAACGGTTCATTATCCAACATCAACAATATCATCACCCATCCAATAAACACTTTGGTAAACACATCATTCACGCATTATGTCGGCTATTGCAGTGACAACATGAAGAAGTAGACCCGATATGTCAAGCTTGAACACGAAGTAAAATTCCCCGGACATGTTACTTAAGCTTGTACTAATCCTTGTGAAAAAGAAACGGTCTACCCAATGTACAAAACCTCTTGACAAATCCTCAACAGCGTGAGACACCGAAGTGATAGCTTCTTTGTGGGTTAATCGAGAAAGAATCACAAAGGAAACTAGATAGCCAAATCTTTATCATACTCAATAAATGCCCAAACAAGTCATCTTCGCGGAAGGGTAGAAAGAAAGAAGACGAAATAAGTAAGCGTGCCCGAAAAGACCTCACTTCACATCCTAATAAGAAATATCGTCTAAATAACTCTGTAGTCAACATTTTCCAATATCAATTAAAGCCGTGACATAATGTTCTCCGTGAAAATGTATATATCAAAGTACCAAACCTCATAACCCTTTGAATCTCATCATCAAAACTCATGATCAAATTTCATCAAGTCACAAATCTCATTATGTCAAATTTCTTAATTCAAAAAGTCTCAAAACCTCATACCATGAAAACTCATTATCACAATTCTCATTGTCATACAAAACTTATACTGGATCCATCTTAAGCCCATTTTAAAATTAGCACATCCGATATTAAAAGCCCATCCAGAATTAATTTCACATAAGATTCAGGTTTTCCACAGACTTGGGCAAAAACTCATGTAAAATATCCAAATTATAACGCCCATTTCACAACATTCATTTTCGTTAAGAGTGTGAATAAGTGAATATCCTATTCAAGTGATTAAAATCCTAGGCCCAAAAATTTACCACATAACTCGATCCTAAATTAGTGCAATTTGTGATCAAGTTTGTGATTTAATACATAACAAAATCACATTCTCAGGCCCATTCTTACTCACTTGTGCGTCCAACATAAATCCCATAACATCACATAACTTATGACACAACTCTTACACAACATAGCCATAAAATCACACAAACCACGGACCATAGTTATATGCACAAGAGTTCATTTACATTCCATTATGATATGTGTTTGCTTGTTTTCCATCCAAATTATGTTCAGGCCCACAAGAGTTCACCATAGCCCAACTACAAAATCAAATGCAGCCCAAGCTAAACATTAAACACATGTGTTCCATTCTCAGCCAAACCCTAATCTTACGGGTATTTAAGAGACATACCAACTCCCTCACTTGCCCTAATACTTCTCACATCATAACCCTAATCTAAAAAAAACGCAGTCATAAAAATAAAACCTTTTACACCCACTTCTGCCTAATATCCGAACACCATTTATATAACCATGAATATCCAAATGATTCGAAACCCTAATCGCCCTCACAAACGAATCAGCCACATCAGTTGTATACCATACAAATTTTATCACAACTATCCTAGAAACGGATAGCCTCGCCACAGGGATGGCATGAGGGTTTGACATAGGCTTCACAATCTTTCAATTAGATCAAGGGTAAGTAGCTTTCAATCCATCTTGTTTATGAAATTAAAGCGAATCGATAAAATGAATTAACAAAGTTGTTATACTCATTTCTCAAATTCGAACATTGTCACAAATGATTTGATCATTGATCTATGATGTTTACATTCTTATGTGTATAGATCCTTTTAGATCCATGAGTTTTATGAACCATACACAAAGAATGATGCTGAGATCTCAGGGAGTCTTTTCTTTTTGATATGTTCTTTTAACCGAACACAACAAAAGTGAAAACTTTTGTTTTGTTTCATATTTTGTATGTGTATGTGACGATTTATCATTAAAACGAAAACAAGATTAGAGAATAACAAAATTGTTATATCTCTTTGTCTTACACATTCAGAAATATAGATGAATAGTAGATCGATGATTTTTTAATTGTTTTTTGTAAATAAAGACCTTCGAGTCTTGTTCATACTTAGTGTAACACGAAAAACATTGACTGAGATCATGTATAAGATGAGTCTACACTTTGCTTTTGGATCGATAGATGACATAGAGAATAGTGTTAGCACGAGTCTTGTGATTTTGAGAATGAGTTTTGTATGAGTGTAGTAAGATGATGTGATGATAGATCATGTATTCGGATATGTTAATATTTAACTTTGCTATCTTGTTGACATGGATCAATGATGGTTTGAAAACCTGAGGTCGTGTGATGTTTTGGTTTTTGTATATCATGGTCTAGTCTAAGTCTTCTTCTTCATCATTTCTGTCAAGTCGCTAACCATTAGTTGTCACAACTCGCTAGGACAAGTCGCTAGCCTAAGTTGAGTCAAGTCGCTAACCATTTTTTTTCAAGTCGCTAGATTTTGACAGCACAAGTCGCTACTTGTTGTTGTGAAACAAATCGCTACTTGTTTAATAACAAGTCGCTAGGTCTAAGTCGCTACTTCATTAACTTGAGTGAGTCAACAAGTCGCTACCAGTATTTGTGAGTCAAAACGCTAACATTTTTCAAAACAACTCGCTAACTTGTAAAGACAAGTCGCTAACATTTTTTCAAAACAACTCGCTATAAAGAAGGTACAATGATTCTGGACATGACCAACTTGCTATGAAGACTTTTGACTTTTTCCGATGAGTTTTCCAACCATTTTTCCGACCATCTTCATAGAAACCCAGCAAACTGCAGTAAAAACTGCATCTTTTTGACAGATTTGACCACGAATATGACTGTTTGACCACAACATATTTTCACAGATAATGGTACAAAAGGACATATGAATGAATGACAAAACTGATCTGGACAAGAACAATGACATAAGACCAGATGTACACAAAACCCACATGACATTTTATGACCAAGAATGATCCAAAACAGAAAACATGTAAAAACATTTTATCACAATGATATGAATAAAATTAATCCGACCAAGAACAATACCAAAACAGTTTACAACATGATACAAAAAACCATAAACACAACACAATAACCATGGTACGAAACCACACAAATCAACACAACACAATAACCTTGGCTCTGGTACCAATTGTAGGATCGTAATATTTATTGTGTTGATGATTCGGGTGGTCTTGGATGATGAAAATACATGTATGCCATAGTTAGAGAGAAAGAGATGAGAGGGAGTTTCTTGGTAGAGACTTGCTTCACTAAAAATGTAAGGTTAGATTGAATGAAGCACCACCCCTTCCATGGAAGGAAGGGGGTATTTATACTTACAAACATAACGACCTCCTATCGGCCTGTGGATCAGGTATACAGTGGGTAAAGATCCGTCCTTCCTCCACGGTGTTACTCTAAACTATTCTATGCTACTGACTAACTAATTAACTCTTAAATAACGTAAACAATGACAAATCTATGAGCTAACATATGCTAGACCATTATTGGGGTGACCGACACTTTAACATGGAATTTCCAATTCCTAACATATTCTATTAGTTACGCCGTAATCTAGATCTGGCCTATAAATACCCCACGATTTCCAGCATTTCAAAGCATCTCATTTCACACACCACAACCAAAGAACGTGGGAAGAAGCCAAAGGCAGGTCTAGAGGAGAATACGGAGCTATCTCCAAGGGAGAAATCACTCCCCTACGATAAGCATTAGCATCTCTTCTTTTCTTTACTTTCGATTCATGTATTTCGTAGCATTGAATGTTGAATACCTCTTGGTGCTGGCCTAGTTATGATTCCTTAATTTTTTTGTTTGCGTTTATATTACTTTCGTATAATTATTTCTAAGTGTATGCATGCATAGTTTATTGGTAGCTACCCTTGTTTCGGTAGTTTTGAATGGCAGTAGAGGCTAGTTGCTTAGGAGATATGACCAACTGACCCTAAGTGAGTAGACTGAGATGGGAAGGGTAAGATATGACCAACTGACTACCCTTTCTACTTGTGCGATTTGACCAACTGATCACCTACCGTTTGGATGAACTTAAGAATTAGGAGGCGAGTGTTTAAGTTGCTAACGCCCGGGCACTCACTATTATAAGTCTAGCATATAACGGTACTTAATGACTCGGCTTAGGGGACCAGGAACAACTGGACTTATGAGGGGACACCTGACTTCTCCAGTGGTGACATCTTTGCTGATAGGTTAGGGCGAATTGACCAAATGTTGTCCTCTCGACTTTGAACCCACCTGAAGTAATTGGAAATAATTAGACTTAGACATTACCAGCTAGGATGATTAACTAGGTTAACACCACTCTCCTCTATTGATTACACCTTTGCCTTAATTTGATTTTATCTGCTTTAGTAGTTAATTAATTAATTTCTTATCGAAATCATATTAAAATCTGTGACACCTAGACTTAGTATTAATCCAACATACATAGCTCTTGGGACGACCTCGGTTTTACCGAATACTACACTACACACGACTGGGTACATTGCCCGTTAGTGCATTAGGGTAGACCATAGGTATAACGAGACATTATAAATATTAAAACCTGGTCAGTAAAACCTGCATCAAGTTTTTGGCGCCGTTGCCGGGGAGTTATATTAGGATTGCTATTAAGTCTTTCATTTTTGTTTTGTTTTAAATTTCTCAAATTCTCACAATCACTATTCTAGATTTCAGGTACATGGAAGTTGTTAACATTGATAACCTCACTCTTGAGGAATATTTGGCCTTAACAAGAGATGAACAAGGACCAGGGATTGTTCGGCCGGCCATTGCAGAAGATGCTCAATTCGAAATCAAACCTCAATTTATGAGGGAATTGCGAGCAAATCCTTTCTCTGGAAGCATTACCGATGATTCTCATGAGCATATAGACAACGTGGAATACATTGTCAGCCTATTCAAAATTCCTAGAGTCTCAAATGATGTTGTCATGTTACGGGTGTTCCCTATTTCTCTTACTGGAGCTGCTAAAAGGTGGGTTGATCGATTACCTGCCGGAACAGTCAACACCTGGCCTATCCTAAAAAAGTATTTCATTCAGAGATACTGTCCTCTATCCAGGACTGTTAAACAATTTGAAGAAATCCATAACTTCAAGCAAGAGGGTGATGAAACGTTGTACCAGGCATGGGAAAGGTATAACGAATTATTATACAAATGCCCTACTCACGACCTCAACATCCAACAAAAGGTGAACGTCTTTTACAAAGGTATGAACATCTCCTCAAGACAAATGAGCCCGGATCCTGGGATGACTCCAACATTGGCTTTGAAAACTATTCAAAAGATGGCTGACCACTCTCACAAATGGCACAATGGGGGGAGAAACCGAAGTAAGAATGGAAATATGGAAGGCCTTGCAGCAATAAACAACAAATTAGAAAGTCTCGGAAGAGACATGAAGAAGCTCAAGGAAAATGTGCATTCCATTCAAGTGGAACGAAATGGAGCTCCCCCTACTAAGGAATGTTCCTCCAACGAGGAAGTTAAAAGGATCGAAGAAGTAAAATATGGAAGTGGGAGCCCTTTCAACGGATACAATGATAACGGACCCAAATATCGAGAAATGTCGCCAGGATTCTACACAAGAATCAACAACAATCCTGCTAGACCAAGCCTTGAAGAAATAATGCATAGGCACATCGAGGAATCTACAAAAAAGGGAGATAAACTCAAGGAATGGATGGTCAAGATGAAAGAAGACACCAACATGAACCTGCGGAACCAAGATGCTGCAATTAAAAACCTCGAAACACAAATTGGGCAATTAGCTAAAAACCTTGAGACCAGTAATGCCAAAGCTATTGCCTGCAAAGCCATATTTGCGTGAGATAAGGCAAAGAAAGAACAATGCACATCCTCTATCACCAATGATCTGTCCGGGATCAACTACCTAAAAGAAGATGATAAATCGGAAGACGACAAGGTCCTGCCAAGCCAACTTCCTGAGAAGCAACAATACCAGGAAAGTTTTCTTCTTCCATGCACCATAGGTAATATTAAGATTCCCGCATTAGCTGATTTGGGGGCCGGGGTAAACCTTATTTCTACCACTTTGTTTGATAAAATAAAACTTACCAATCTAAAAGAAACAACAATGATGATAGAAATGGTTGATTCCTATAAGGCTGTACCAAGGGGAGTAGTAAATAATGTGCTCCTTAAAATTGGAAAATTCTTTTTTCTCACTGATTTTGCGGTGATTGACATGGGGAAGCGGGAGGCTTACAACTTAAATGTTGGAAGACCTTTTCTGGTCACTTGTAGGACTCAAATTAAGGTTTTTGAAAAACAGATCTCTTTGGGAACTGAAAATGAACGAATAACTTTCAGTATGAAAGAGCATTTAAAACCAAAATTAGGAATTTCAAATAATGTTGATGTTGTTAATGTTCAATCACTCGATCCACCTCTACATTATGATCCTAGTACTAATAATAGTGGAGAGAATGTTGATAGTTGCAAGCAGAAACAGGAAAAGACTATCCAGGTCCAAGGTATTAAGGAAGCTCTGATTCCAAACAAACATTTCTGCAACTCGATATTAACCGAGGATAACGAATCAGTGACAGCATGGCCCTCGTGTAATCCTTTTCAAGAATCTTGTGAGGGAAAGGCGGACGAATAGATATGCCCTCACGAGGCTGAAAGACATGATATTAAATTTGGGAAATTAGCATTTGAAGATTGGTACAAAATAAGATTTTGAGACTCAGAAATCAATAAGGGATTGGTAAAACAATTGAAATGCAAGTACAATAACTATCTTCTTACTAATGCGATAACTAATGGTGAAAAATCGAGCATGAGTACAACAAGCAGTTTTATAGCTGAATATGATGACTGGGGAAAGTCATGTATATCATTTAATGAGTGGCTCTCACAAAAATTTGGAACATGTAGTATCGGTAACACTGCAAGAAGAAAGGTTTTTATCAAATGGATGAATGATTGCTGCCAACTAGTTGAGGAAGCTGGCCAAGTCCAAAGGTCACCATAAAGCCCCAAGACTCTGAGTCTAACTTAAAGACTCGTAAATAAATAAAAGTGTTGTTTCGGGAGACAACCCGAATTATCCCTTTCTTTTATTTTATTTCCATTATTGTAGGGTTTTGTGTTTTTAACCATTTTTGCAGAAAACTTAGAGTGATTGCTGCTGCAGCATGCTGATCTGACCATAGTTACGACGTAACTCATCTCAGTGGTTACGCCGTAACCAACCCCTTGCAGCAGAATTTCGGATGCATTACCAATTATGGCGTAATACCATCAGTGTATGCCAGGTTTTGCCTAGTTACGGCGTAACTCCTTCTAAGAGTTACGACGTAACTATCCTTTGCTTTACTTCTTTCATTTTTAAAACACAATAACCTTGTATTAGTATTTTAAATGAACTTTGTGGGTGTGTTCCCTGTAAAGCCTCACGAGACTTCACTCGTCCACTTGGGACACCAAGTGGTTTAAAAGGCTTGTTGCATATGCTAAATGCAACCGTGATTCCTACAAAAGTGAGTTAGGTTTGTTTTTCATTTTCCATTTTTTCTTTTTAGAATTATGCTTGTCGGTAGTGTGATTTCAAGGATTGAAGTTTGCTCATGGATGCTTATACGAAGGCACGTCTCTTTTTCGTGGGCCTTCTTTCTTTTTGGAGCAAATTTCAGGGAAGTTCTCGCTCTAATTCTACTTTTATCTTCACCTTTATTTAACGCTTAGTGCAAAAGGGACTTTGTACAATTCAAATGGGGGGACGAGAGTAGAATTATCTCTTGGACTTTATTTTGCCCTCGTTTTTCTAGTTTATTTTGAAAAATTATGCCATTTTTAAAATTTTGACATGTTTTTCTTAACCTAAATAGATTAAACCTTAGCCGAGCACATACAACCCTTGACATTATATGGTGAGATTAGCCTTATCCGTTTCAAATATTTTACCCCAAATCCACCAAATTATGAGTGTGCCGGTAGCTTGTAAACTTTAGAACTTGGCCTTTGCATCATTTCGAGACCATAGACGAGGTATGTTGAGTTAGCTTGATATATTTGGACTTTTCAGTTTAAGAAGGCAGTATTATAGGATTATCACCCAAATAGCCTACCATTGTGTTTCTATCGATTAGTCACCTCGACTTCTCGACCCCCATGTGAAACCCTTTTGTTGCACTCACCTTTAGTGCAAGATACCCCTAAATACACCCATCTGAGCCATTCCTTTCATTTTGTTAACCCAATATACTGTTTCGATACACCTTTACACCTTAGCCTACCTTGTAGTCTTTATTTGTGATTGGGAAGTCATCATTTGCCTAAGCTCAAGGTTCAAGTGGAAAGGTTCGGAAATCACGCTTTCGTCGACGACATATTCTTAAAGATCATTGAAGACCCCCCGAATTCCCATTGTTCATCTCAAGTGGGGGGATATTATGTTTAGTTGTCATAGTTATGTTGAAAAAAAAGTGTTATGTTATTTAGTCTATTTTAAAGTGCAATGTTATAAGCACTATGTTATGAGCTTTATTTAGATTTAGTATCGAGGAGGCCACCTCCGTCACATTCGAAGATTGAAGTTGGTTAATGTGCCAACAGTTGGAGAAAAGGTAGTGTGCCCATCATGACGTCCTCTAATGACACATCTACCTAATATTTCATGATCCAGTTTCTTAACTTCAAATCTTGAACTTTGGGCGGATGGTAAGTGGTGATGACTTGGTTATAGATTTAGACTACCTGCTTGATTTTTATTTTACACCATTTATATATACCATGTCTTATCCTACCCTTTAGTCATGAAGCCTGTCTAGGTGATGAAGCGAGCAATCTTTGGTGTCTTGGCCATGGATTTGGTCATGTATCATTGATTTTGTCCACTTCGCCGTGACATGTTAGTAATGATGAGTCACCCTTTAACCTTTGTCGTGTCTACCCATATTGCCTTCGAAAGTTGTTTAGCCCTTAACTCTAGTGGTGGAGATTTGTGTAACCGCCAAGCTTATGATAGAATACATGCTATGACTGTGCGTTTGAGTGATCACCCCGAAATTGACACTTAGAATAGTTGAGAGATTTGAGTGTTTCATTCCTATTTCGTGAGGTGTTCGGATTTGTTTTATTCTAGCATAAGGGATTTGTAAACTTATATTTTCCAGGTTATAGGAGATATCTTTTTAGGAATCTATCTAATAAGGTCTACTTGAGGGCAAGTAGAGTTCAAGTGGGGGGATATTTGATAACATCAAATTATCCTGAATATTAAGTGTCAATTTCCCCCAATAATGCTTGTAATTTATATCATTTATATGAATTTACGCTTGTTTTCCATTATATTCCACTTTCAGGTAAATTACGAGCATTGGAGCTAAAGAAACGCGGAATTGGAGAATTATCAAAGATTTATCATAGTATGCTCACTTTGAAGAAGTTACGGCGTAACTCATCTCTCACATTACGCCGTAACTAAAGCGTGACTCAGAAAGCCAACTCTTCAGAAGATTACGGCGTAACTCTCCCAAAAGACTACGACGTAACTATTTAGGTCAAATGAGGTTCCGCGCCTCTGATAACTAAGCCGTAACTCTTGCATAAACTACAGCGTAACCAAGAAATATTAAAGATACGACGTAACTACTTCTAAGGTTACGCTGTAACCAGCAGATCTAGTGCAATTTATGAAGAAATAGAGGATTACGGCGTAACTATTCTATTAGTTACGCCGTAACCCAGATCTGACCTATAAATACCCCACGATTTCCAGCATTTCAAAGCATCTCATTTCACACACCACAACCAAAGAACGTGGGAAGAAGCCAGAGGCAGGTCTAGAAGAGCATACGGAGCTATCTCCAAGGGAGAAATCACTCCCCTACGATAAGCATTAGCATCTCTTCTTTTCTTTACTTTCGATTCATGTATTTCATAACATTGAATGTTGAATTGATTTGTATGGTTAATATGAGCGGCTAAGCACCTCTCGGTGTTGGCCTAGTTATGATTCCTTAATTTTTTATTTGCGTTTATATTACTTCCGTATAATTATTTTTAAGTGTATGCATGCATAGTTTATTGGTAGCTACGTTTGTTTTGGTAGTTTTTAATGGCGGTAGAGGCTAGTTGCTTAGGAGATATGACCAACTGACCCTAAGTGAGTAGACTGAGACGGGAAGGGTAAGATATGACCAACTGACTACCCTTTCTACTTGTGCGATTTGACCAACTGATCACCTACCGTTTGGATGAAATTAAGAATTAGGGGGTGAGTATTTAAGTTGCTAACGCCCGGGCACTCACTATTATAAGTCTAGCATGTAGCGGTACTTAATGACTCGGATTAGGGTACCAGGAACAACTGGACTTATGAGGGGACACCTGACTTCTCCAGTGGTGACATCTTTGCTGATAGGTTAGGGCGAATTGACCAAATATTGTCCTCTCGACTTTGACCCCACCTGAAGTAATTGGAAGTAATTAGACGTAGAGATTACTAGCTAGGATGATTAACTAGGTTAGCACCACTTTCCTCTGTTGATTACACCTTTGCCTTCATTTCCTTTTATCTGCTTTAGTAGTTAATTAATTAATTAATTCTTTATCGAAATCATATTAAAATCTGTGACACCTAGACTTAGTATTAATCCAACACACATAGCTCTTGGGACGACCTCGGTTTTACCGAATACTACACTACACACGATCGGATACACTGCCCGTTAGTGTATTAGAGTAGACCATAGGTATAACGAGATATTATAAATATTAAAACCTGATCAGTAAAACCTGCATGGGTTATTATACAAAAAAATCACTAAAGTTTGCAGGAAATTTGTCCTAAGTCACTATAGTTTAAAAGTTGTCATTCAGGTTACTCAAGTTAACGGGTTTATTATATGGGTTACTCAACGTTTAAAAAAGTGACATTCTTGTTACTACGAGGGTGGGTGATGAGTGTCTAAATACTCATCATTTTTGTACCATTTAAACTGCAAAAACATCTGAAAACACTCAGAAATGCATCAAAATGATAAAAATATCACAAATAAGTGTTTTATGTGTTTTAAATGCAAAAATATCAAAATCTGGTGAAAAACGTATCAAGTTTGCATAATTGGCAGTTTTAGTCCCCCAAGTTTCAAAAGTTGTCAAAAACAGTCCCTGGTAAATCTAAATAAAGAAAAATATCATTTTAAAGTCCTTAGGGATTCTTGAGTTGTCCAAATTGATCCTTGAGATTTAAAAATTGCAAATTTACAACTTAGGTCCCTAAACTTTCTAAAATGTCAAGTTTGGTCCCTGGAAATTTGAAAATGTAAAAAATGGTCCTTGTACTATGGGAACTTGTCAGTTTTGATCCCTTGTGTGAACTTTGGAAAATGGCAGAAATGGTCCTTCAAGAATTGGAGAATTGCAAAACAAGTCCTTTTAATATTAAACCTATCTTTGACCCTTTACCCATTTTGATCCCCTGCCAAGCCCATTATGACCCCCCTGTCATTACCCTTCATTTTGACCCCCTGGTCAACACATCAGTCAAACAACCCTTTTGCCGCCCACCCTATTCACCCTTCTCCACCACTTGACTGCTACACCCTGCAACCTCTCACCCATCACCTCCCACCTCACCTTATCTCCTCAAAACCTCACCCACATCATCATCACACCTAGCCACCCCCCTAGTGCTAGCTCAGTCCACATAGGTCAAATTACCCTTTCCCGCCAAAAATCATCAAAAGGCCAATATGAGCAAAACTCATCCATTGGCTCAAAAAAGTGGTGGGATTTGATCAAGAGGACACGTGGAAGCTTTTTTGGTATAAAAGAGGGAAGAAGAAGCAAGAACCAGAGGTAGTTAGTTTTAAAATTTTCTTTTATGTCGTTTTTTAATTAAATGTCTTAGTTTAATTCAAAATATCGTAATTTCAGTTTCTTTGTATCACATTTAAGTTAAATTATCAGTGTAATGTGTTTTTGAGTATCAATCCAAGCTTTTATCTAAGTTCCAAGTTTCATGATTGACTGTTGTATAATTCAGTTTCAAACTCTCATTTGCAAGCTTTCAAAAGTTTAAATTCTAGCACAAACAAGTTTACATAAGCTGCTTATAGCTTTCTGTAAGCCCATATAACAGTTTCAAGCATATTTGATTTTTGGTCAATGAAATCAACTGAGAAGAAGATTGGGTTAAACAGGCATTGAAATGGAATGGGTTGATGCAGTGGTGATATTGGGTTGAAATTAGAATAGAATAGTGGTTTTGGATTTTGGTCTTAGCCTGCAAATCAGCTGAACACTTGTGAGTGTTTCATGTCATTTTCAGTTTTGCATATTGTACTTGTATGTGTATCTGTGGTCACCATTAGTTTAAATTAGTTTATTTAGTTGTATTTAGGATGTCTTAACTCAGTTTGATCATTAATGCTAGTTGATTCAGTGTTTAGTTCAGTTTTCATTTGCAAATCAGTAATAAAAGGTGTGTTTGGATTTATAGCTTAAACTGTCATAGAGGTTTGTTCAAGAGTTGAGACTTGTTGGTTTAAGCTTGTTTAGTTCCATTTGACTCACATCTGTCTTCAAACTACACCTGCAAGCTCAAAAGTAAAAAATCATTCTCAAACTGTCTTAACAGCTTTACTGTTGAGATTTGTCAAAACAAAATCTTGTTTTGTGTTTAAATAACTTAGAAATAACTTGCAGTAGTCTCATTTCACCTTATTACATCAATCTAAGTCCTTTAAATCAGTTGCAAAGTTCATATAAGTCAAACCTTTCAAATCTGTCCAAAAGTCAATATTGAAAAATCCATTTTGAGCCCAGCTAGAGAGATTTTTCATGAGTTCAGTTCTGGACCAATTCAAGTGAAACTTGGTGTTTAAAAAACTTCAGCTGGTCTCATTTCTTATTACTATTTTTGTAGATTTTTATCAAATTTTTATAAGCTCTTAAACTGCTTATCAAAATGGGCTCAGTTGCCCTGTTCATACAACTCAGTCAACACTGAGTTTTCTCAAGCTCTTGCAGAGCTTATCCAGAGCTCCACAGAGCTTCTCTAGGGCTGGTTTTTGGTTTGAAGGTACCTAGCCAGGTCTAGTTTAGACTCCAACAATTGGTTTTGAGTTTGGACTTGTTTAAGTGCTTATTTTCCAGTCTCCAAGTAGCACCAAAAATCTGTTTTGGCATCTTAACTCAAATCAATCAAATCACAAGCAGTTGCAATTCAGAGGTCAAGGTCATTTGTAATTTGTTGTTTTAAGGTACTTATAGCTTATTAGAGCTTCTGTGAAAGTTTGGTTCTCAGTTTGTAACTTATGCTTATTCAAAGTGCTTATTAATAAGGACTTATAACTGCAGTTTCAATTTCCTCCACATAACCTACTGTTTTTCTATTTTTCCTAGATTCCAAATATTATTTTAGAGTTTTCCTGAATTTTTCACATTTTTCTAGGTCAGTTTGCTATTTTTCTTAATTAAAAACAGTTTTTAGGCCATTTTAATTAGGTTTTATTGCAATTAATTCAGAAAAAGTTCAAAAAAATAATTTTTCATTTTTCTTAGGTTAAGATAAATATAAAAAGTAAAAAAAATTATTTTTCCAGATTTTTCATAGTTTAATTTGTAATTTTTAGTAATTTAATTAGTTTTAAATAGTTTAAAATTCATAAAAAATAGAAAAATAATCAGAAAAATATAAAAATAGTTTTGAAAATTCTATTTTGTTATTTTAGATTTTTCCAAGTCATAATTTTATTTTTCTAGATTTGTTTCATATTTTCTTGTATTTTAGGCTATTAAAAATAGTTCTTAATTAATAATAATTAGTTAAATAGTTATAAAAAATAATTTTCTTTTTCTGTAAATTTTCTTTTATCATTAGGTTTGTAAAAATATCATTTTCATATTTTTAGGATAAATAATGCTTTAGTTTCACATTTTTCTTTTGTACGTCGCGTAGTTTTTAAATTAAGTTTTATAAAAACATAAAATCAAAAACATCATTTTGCAAATAGTGATAGCGTTTATTTAATATTTTTTTTATCTTTTTAATTCTCTTTAATTTGCATTTAAGCCCCTGTAGTTTATATACTTTCTCTTTTAGTATAATCAATCATATCTCCTTATCCGTTCAAATCTTCTCGATCACTAAACGTTTGATTATTCTCGCACGGCTCGTTGGGACATAACGACCTGGGGAAACACTATACTCTCCTGATCTTCATTGCATTTGTTTCCAGACTGTTTTAAGTTTGTTACAGTTAGCCATTCACAAGTGGCTAGCTTGCGTGATTAAAACTTGACGGTTTGGGACGGATCAAATTTTGGCGCCGCTGCCGGGGAGGCTGTAAGCGTGTCCTAAACATTTTTCAGACCCGTACTTGCACATATACCACCTTTTGTAAACAGTTTTTGTAAAGTTATAACAAAATCAAAAAGTTCATTAACACTTTTCCTAAAGTGTTAGAAGCACCAAACAAAATATAAAACAACAAAACAATCGTAACGTTTTCTAGCTTGTGTTTCTTTTAAGGTGATTCTTAAAGAAATACGATTTGGTTAAACGAGACGATACCAAAAATATTGTCCAAAAGTTTTTAAACCATCAGCACATATCCATACCTACGTCTTTTCAGTGGTACTTAATATATACATAAAAATCAACCACCGCAAATCAAGGCAGTACACCTACTAACTGGGGGTGTGACCATAATAAGTTCCCGAACATCAGATTTAAAACTTGCCTTTGTGTCCTTGTGATTTGGTGTACCTTTTTCAAAGAAGCCATTTCATTTGTGATTATTGGTTAAGTTCACTTGTCGTTTTGCCTCGCATTTGTTTTGAAAATTGATTTTTATACTTAGTGCATGCGCACTCGTTCTTCCAGTTCTACAAGTCCACTTTCAGAACTTGGAAAGATTCCTCGTAGACGTAGAGGACGTTCTGCTCCTTCAGCCGTGACTGAGGAACGTCTGCCACCACCACCACCTGCCGTAATGGCAGAAGACAAGCCGATGAATGAGCTTCTCCAAGCACCCATCGAGGGTTACGGAGATGCTATTGTTGTCCCAGCCATCGTGGCTGATACTTTTGAGCTCAAAACCGGGTTGCTTAATCTTGTAACCCAAAGCCAGTTCTATGGTTTTGAGCGGGATGATCCTCATGCACACATTCGATGGTTTAACAAGATTGCATCTACCATCAAGTACAAGAATGTCCCACATGAAGCCATCAAGCTTCTTCTGTTCCCATTTTCTCTAGAGGGACAAGCCCGGAATTGGCTTGAGAAACAACCCCCTCGTTCCATTGAGACATGGGAAGATCTAGTCACAAAGTTTGTCAACGAATTCTATCCTCCATCCCGAACTACAAGTCTTAAGAATGAGATAATGAAATTCTCTCAAAGATTTGATGAATCATTCGGGGAGGCATGGGATCGTTACAAAGAATTGCTCCGTAAGTGTCCGCATCATGGTTTTTCCGAGTTAATGCAAATGGATACTTTCTACAATGGTCTGAACCAGACTAATCAAGACTCTCTAAATGCCTCCGCGGGAGGTAATTTCTTGAGCAAGACCACAAAAGAAGCCTTGCAAATCATTGAAAACAAGTCCCAGGTCCGTCCTTTCCGCAAAAAGACATATCAGACTCAGTCTGATGCTGGACCTTCTACTTCATCTCCCGTGAGTACATCTAGCACCGATGCTAAGATTGACAAACTCACAGATATTGTTCAGGCTTTGGTTCTTGCTAACCAAAAGAAAGTCACTTTCACACAGACACCATCATATGGTGAAGTGAAGAAAGTGGAAGTTTGTGTTACTTGTGGTGGTCCTCATGCATACTACAACTGTACTGCCACCGATGGTAGTCCTTTTGAAGCTAATGCTATAGCCGGTACTTCAAATCAAGGAGGTAATCAATACCGTCCTCAAAATGAACCAAACTACCGAGCTAATACTTATCAGGCACCACCCGGTTTTAACCAGAATCCTAACCGGAATCAGAACCAACCTAGAATGAACCAAGGTTATCAAAACCAAGGTAATTTCTATCCCGGACCCAATCAAGGTTTCCAACATCAAGGAAATCTTAATCAAAACACTTTCAATCGAGGGAATCGATTTCAGGGGAATATGAATCCTAATCAAGGGAATTCTGGCTATAATCAGAACATACGGCCTCAAATTATCCCTCCACCTCCTCCTGTATCAACATCTGATGAGCTTCTAAAGCAATTCATGAAGACTCAAGAGGAGACAAACAGGTTGTTGGTCAGTCAGATCGCTGAATTAAAGAAGTCTTTAAATGATCGACCCTCGGGCTCAGGTACTTTACCTAGCAACACGATCGCTAATCCGAGGGGCGATGCAAAGGCGATCACAACCATAAGTGTTACCTCGTATGATGGACCCGCTATTCCTACTACCTCTTCTTCTTCTCTCCCGAAGGTAGTGGAAAGTGAACCTGAGGCGACAAAGGACAAGGAACTTCCTACTAATAACGGAAGTACCAGCACTGTCCATCCTCAGGTTGTCCAGAAACCCAAATCCAATCCAGGAGTTGTTTTTGAACCTCCTGTAGCTCCCATTGAAAATACCAAATCCAAAACTTCTATTCCTTACCCATCACGTTTACATGAGCAAAAGCTCCGCGAGAAAGCCAGTCAACAAATGGAAAAAAAATTTCAAATTTTCCAAGAACTACATTTTGACATAAGCTTTGCGGATGCTATCATGTTGATGCCCAAGTTTGCATCAACTCTCAAACACATGTTAAGCAACAAGGAAAAGTTGTTTGAAATGGCTAAAACTCCTCTGAACGAGAACTGCTCTGCAGTTATCTTGAAGAAGCTTCCCGAGAAGCTTGGAGATCCTGGAAAGTTCCTCTTACCTTGTGTATTTCCAGGAATGGTTGAATGCTTTGCCTTAGCCGATCTTGGTGCAAGCATAAACCTGATGCCTCATTCAGTATGGAAGAAACTTTCTCTTCCGGACCTTACTCCTACATGCATGACTCTCGAGCTTGCAGATCGTACAATATCCCGTCCTCTTGGAATTGCCGAGGACGTATTTGTGAAAGTAGGAAAGTTCCATTTTCCAGCTGACTTTGTAGTTGTTGATTTCGATGCTGATCCACGGGTTCCTCTCATTGTTGGAAGAGGATTCCTGAGAACGGGCCGTGCTCTCATTGATGTATTTGAGCAAGAAATCACATTACGTGTTGGTAATGAAGCTGTCACCTTTAACCTTGATCAAACTTCGAGGTACTCCGCAAACTATGATTCTGAGTCGGTTAACCGAATATATATCATTGATGTTGCTTCTGAAGAGTACTCTCAAGAAGTTCTTGGTTATTCTCATAATTCTGTGAGTGGGAATCCCACCACATCTTCTCAACCTATCATAGCCAATTCTACTCCTTCTCTCACTCCGTTTGAGGGAAGCGACTTCATCTTGGAAGAGATTGAAGCATACTTGGCTAGTGATTCTGTTCCATGGGAAATTGATCACGCTCCAATTAACATCGAGGGGGACATACTTCTCATTGAGAAATTGCTTAAAGATGATCACTCATCAACCCCTCACACTAGTGATGCAATTCCAGAAGAGATTAATCACCATGAGATTAATCCAGAGGGAGATATTCTTATTCTTGAGAAGTTGTTAAATCAGGACACTTCTCCTCCACTCCCTCCCGTCGAGCTTCATAACAAGGAAGTCAAGTCAGTTGAGAAAACTGAAGAATTTCCTGAAGTCGAACTTAAGGACTTACCACCTCATCTTGAGTATGCATTTCTTGAAGGTGATGATAAATTGCCTGTCATTATTGATCGAGATTTGAGTAAAGATGAAAAGACTGCTCTCATAAAGGTCTTGAAGTCACACAAGCAAGCAATTGCTTGGAAGCTCTCCGACATTAAGGGTATCAACCCTGAGTTTTGTACTCACAAAATCTTAATGGAGGATGACTTCAAACCAGCAGCCCAACATCAGAGAAGGGTGAATCCTAAGATTCACGAGGTTATCAAACAAGAGGTTCTCAAACTTCTTGATGCCGGTTTGATTTACCCGATCTCTGATAGTCCTTGGGTCAGTCCCATTCACTGTGTTCCAAAAAAGGGTGGCATAACTGTTGTCACAAATGAAGAAAACGAGTTAATTCCAACTCGATTGGTTACAGGATGGCGTGTGTGTATTGACTATCGCAAGTTAAACGAAGCCACCCGTAAAGACCATTTTCCTCTACCCTTCATGGACCAAATGCTTGAGAGATTAGCAGGGAATGAGTACTATTGTTTCCTTGATGGTTTCTCGGGTTACTTTCAGATCCCCATTGATCCACAGGATCAAGAGAAGACCACATTCACCTGCCCATACGGAACTTTTGCCTACAAACGTATGCCTTTTGGCTTATGTAATGCTCCTGGCACGTTCCAACGATGTATGATGGCCATATTCCACGACATGATCGGGGAAACAATGGAGGTGTTTATGGATGACTTCTCGGTCATTGGGGACTCATTTCAGAAATGTCTCTCCCATTTAGACAAAATGCTAAAACGGTGTGAAGACACCAATCTCTGTCTAAATTGGGAGAAGAGCCACTTTATGGTCAAATAAGGCATAGTCCTTGGCCATAAGATTTCCAAAAATGGGATTGAGGTAGATAGGGCAAAAGTTGATGTTATCGCCAAACTACCTCATCCTACTACCGTCAAAGGTATTAGGAGTTTTCTTGGTCATGCCGGGTTTTATCGCAGATTCATACAAGATTTTTCTAAAATCGCTCGGCCTATGACCCATCTTCTTGAAAAAGATGCTCCTTTTATCTTCTCTCCTGAGTGCGTCGAAGCTTTTGAAACATTGAAGAAAAAGCTTACTGAAGCACCCATTCTCGTTGCTCCCGACTGGGACTTGCCTTTTGAGCTCATGTGCGATGCAAGTGATTTTGCTATCGGTGCAGTCTTGGGGCAACGAAAAACCAAGCATTTTCAGCCTATCCACTACGCAAGCAAGACTATGACTGAAGCTCAAACCCATTACACCACTACAGAAAAAGAATTATTGGCTGTGGTGTATGCGTTTGAGAAATTTCGGCCATACCTCATCTTGACCAAATGTGTGGTGTATACGGATCACTCGGCTCTCAAATATCTCTTTGCAAAACAAGATGCAAAGCCGAGATTGCTCCGTTGGGTTCTCCTCCTGCAAGAATTTGATATCATTATACGTGATAAAAAAGGAGCAGAGAACCTGGCTGCTGATCATCTGTCCCGATTAGAGAACCCTCACCAAGATGTTTTCGAGAAAAAGGAAATAAATGAAACATTTCCTCTCGAAACACTCAATGCGGTTTCTTTTCGTGGAGACTCTTCTACCCCATGGTTTGCTGACTTTGCAAATTACCATGCGGGTAACTTTGTGGTGAAAGGGATGTCGTCCCAACAGAAGAACAAATTCTTCAAAGATGTTAAACATTACTTCTGGGACGACCCCTACTTGTTTAAAATTTGCGCGGATCAAGTCATCAGGCGATGTGTATATGGTCAGGAAGCTATTGACATTCTTAAGGCTTGCCATTCTGGACCTACTGGGGGACATCATAGCCCCAACTACACCGCCAAGAAGGTGTTTGATTCCGGATTCTATTGGCCTACAATTTACAAGGATGCCCACGAATTTGTCAAAGCCTGTGACGCTTGTCAACGTCACGGGAATATCTCACAAAGGAATGAAATGCCGCAAAACGCCATTCAAGTGTGTGAGATTTTTGACATCTGGGGCATTGACTTTATGGGGCCATTTCCTTCTTCTCGCGGTAATAAGTACATACTCGTGGCCGTTGACTACTTGTCAAAATGGGTTGAAGCTAAGGCTTTACCTACCAACGATGCCCGAGTTGTCGTGAAATTCTTGAAATCTCTTTTTGCAAGGTTTGGAACTCCACGAGCCATAATCAGTGATCATGGTACGCATTTTTGCAATGACCAGTTTGAAAGAGTCATGCAGAAGTATGGTATAACTCACCGTCTCTCTACTGCGTACCACCCCCAAACAAGTGGGCAAGTGGAAGTTTCCAACCGAGGGATTAAAAGAATTCTGGAGAGGACGGTTGGCGAAAACCGTGCCTCTTGGTCGGATAAGCTAGATGACGCACTCTGGGCCTTCCGTACAGCTTATAAAACACCCATCGGGTGTACTCCATACAAGCTTGTATACGGGAAGGCATGTCATCTGCCGGTTGAGCTTGAGCACAAGGCATACTGGGCCTTGAAGCATGCCAACTTCGATATTCAGACAGTTGGTGATCACCGGAAAGTTCAAATGAATGAATTAAATGAACTCCGTGATCAAGCATACGAGAACTCTTTGATCTACAAAGAAAAGACAAAGAAGATTCATGACTCAAAGATCAAAAACCGCGTTTTCAACGTCGGTGATCGAGTCCTTCTTTTCAACTCAAGATTGAAGATTTTCTCGGGAAAACTAAAATCCCGCTGGTCTGGACCATTCACCATCACTAAAGTATTCCCATATGGAACCATTGAGTTATCTCAACCCGATGGTCCAAACTTTAAAGTGAATGGTCATCGATTGAAGCACTATTTTGGAGAGGACATTCCTCCTGTGATTGTCCCGGATCTACAAACTTTCCCCATGAACTAATGAATGCGGGGATCGAGTCAAGCTAGCGACTCGGTAATCAAAAACAGTAGTTTAACATGGGTTTTCACCCGTGTGTACCACCCTAGTGTGGGGGAGATGCCCCACATGTTGTATATAGATCTTAAAAATGAATGAAAATTGTAAATATTAAAAAAGAGAATAATTGTTGTGTTTCTACACTTAGCTAGTAATGTTATCTTTTTACGTTCTAAGTTTCGGCATAACAGCCGGTACTTTGAATATTGAGGACAATATTCATTTCTAAGTGTGGGGGGGAAATTCTGGCGAATTTGATCATAAAATGTACCATTTTAGTCCCTTTTTCCCCCAAAATGGCCAAATTTAAAAAAAAAAATTAGTGGAAGTACTATGTACTAAACACAACAAATGGTAATCAGTCCACCATATCTAACCCACATAAGGATTGGCTAATCCAGGAGCAAACGGCTCTTGGTAAAGATGTCTCAAATCCGTTGACGGCTTGCAATTTGCCCAAAATTGTATGGTATTCAGCTCACCATATCCTCAAAAGTGAAGAGTTGGCTAGCCCGTAAGTTTATGGCTTGTGGTAAAGGCAGTGGAAAAACCATAATTGGTAATCGACTCACCAAAGATAATATTGATAATTTATCTAAGAGTTGGCTAGTCCAGAAGCAAACGGCTTCTGGTAAAGACAAATCAAATCCGTTGAAAGCTGGTGGTTTGCTCAAAATCACTTGGTTATCAGTGTACCAAGGTTCTTACTTGAACTGAAACATTTGGCTACTCCAGAAGTAATGGCTTTTGGTAAAGAGATGAAATCCATTAATTTTTCTCAAAACATTGCTAGGGACTAGCAATATCTTAGTGTGGGGGATTGATGAGTGTCTAAATACTCATCATTTTTGTACCATTTAAACTGCAAAAACATCTGAAAACACTCAGAAATGCATCAAAATGATAAAAATATCACAAATAAGTGTTTTATGTGTTTTAAATGCAAAAATATCAAAATCTGGTGAAAAACGTATCAAGTTTGCATAATTGGCAGTTTTAGTCCCTCAAGTTTCAAAAGTTGTCAAAAACAGTCCTTGGTAAATCTAAATAAAGAAAAATATCATTTTAAAGTCCTTAGGGATTCTTGAGTTGTCCAAATTGATCCTTGAGATTTAAAAATTGCAAATTTACAACTTAGGTCCCTAAACTTTCTAAAATGTCAAGTTTGGTCCCTGGAAATTTGAAAATGTAAAAAATGGTCCTTGTACTATGGGAACTTGTCAGTTTTGATCCCTTGTGTGAACTTTGGAAAATGGCAGAAATGGTCCTTCAAGAATTGGAGAATTGCAAAACAAGTCCTTTTAATATTAAACCTATCTTTGACCCTTTACCCATTTTGATCCCCTGCCAAGCCCATTATGACCCCCCTGTCATTACCCTTCATTTTGACCCCCTGGTCAACACATCAGTCAAACAACCCTTTTGCCGCCCACCCTATTCACCCTTCTCCACCACTTGACTGCTACACCCTGCAACCTCTCACCCATCACCTCCCACCTCACCTTATCTCCTCAAAACCTCACCCACATCATCATCACACCTAGCCACCCCCCTAGTGCTAGCTCAGTCCACAGAGGTCAAATTACCCTTTCCCGCCAAAAATCATCAAAAGGCCAATATGAGCAAAACTCATCCATTGGCTCAAAAAAGTGGTGGGATTTGATCAAGAGGACACGTGGAAGCTTTTTTGGTATAAAAGAGGGAAGAAGAAGCAAGAACCAGAGGTAGTTAGTTTTAAAATTTTATTTTATGTCGTTTTTTAATTAAATGTCTTAGTTTAATTCAAAATATTGTAATTCAGTTTCTTTGTATCACATTTAAGTTAAATTATCAGTGTAATGTGTTTTTGAGTATCAATCCAAGCTTTTATCTAAGTTCCAAGTTTCATGATTGACTGTTGTATAATTCAGTTTCAAACTCTCATTTGCAAGCTTTCAAAAGTTTAAATTCTAGCACAAACAAGTTTACATAAGTTGCTTATAGCTTTCTGTAAGCCCATATAACAGTTTCAAGCATATTTGATTTTTGGTCAATGAAAGTCAACTGAGAAGAAGATTGGGTTAAACAGGCATTGAAATGGAATTGGTTGATGCAGTGGTGATATTGGGTTGAATTTAGAATAGAATAGTGGTTTTGGATTTTGGTCTTAGCCTGCAAATCAGCTGAACACTTGTGAGTGTTTCATGTCATTTTCAGTTTTGCATATTGTACTTGTATGTGTATATGTGGTCACCATTAGTTTAAATTAGTTTATTTAGTTGTATTTAGGATGTCTTAACTCAGTTTGATCATTAATGCTAGTTGATTCAGTGTTTAGTTCAGTTTTCATTTGCAAATCAGTAATAAAAGGTGTGTTTGGATTTATAGCTTAAACTGTCATAGAGGTTTGTTCAAGAGTTGAGACTTGTTGGTTTAAGCTTGTTTAGTTCCATTTGACTCACATCTGTCTTCAAACTGCACCTGCAAGCTCAAAAGTAAAAAATCATTCTCAAACTGTCTTAACAGCTTTACTGTTGAGATTTGTCAAAACAAAATCTTGTTTTGTGTTTAAATAACTTAGAAATAACTTGCAGTAGTCTCATTTCACCTTATTACATCAATCTAAGTCCTTTAAATCAGTTGCAAAGTTCATATAAGTCAAACCTTTCAAATCTGTCCAAAAGTCAATATTGAAAAATCCATTTTGAGCCCAGCTAGAGAGATTTTTCATGAGTTCATTTCTGGACCAATTCAAGTGAAACTTGGTGTTTAAAAAACTTCAGCTGGTCTCATTTCTTATTACTATTTTTGTAGATTTTTATCAAATTTTTATAAGCTCTTAAACTGCTTATCAAAATGGGCTCAGTTGCCCTGTTCATACAACTCAGTCAACACTGAGTTTTCTCAAGCTCTTGCAGAGCTTATCCAGAGCTCCACAGAGCTTCTCTAGGGCTGGTTTTTGGTTTGAAGGTACCTAGCCAGGTCTAGTTTAGACTCCAACAATTGGTTTTGAGTTTGGACTTGTTTAAGTGCTTATTTTCCAGTCTCCAAGTAGCACCAAAAATCTGTTTTGGCATCTTAACTCAAATCAATCAAATCACAAGCAGTTGCAATTCAGAGGTCAAGGTCATTTGTAATTTGTTGTTTTAAGGTACTTATAGCTTATTAGAGCTTCTGTGAAAGTTTGGTTCTCAGTTTGTAACTTATGCTTATTCAAAGTGCTTATTAATAAGGACTTATAACTGCAGTTTCAATTTCCTCCACATAAGCTACTGTTTTTCTATTTTTCCTAGATTCCAAATATTATTTTAGAGTTTTCATGAATTTTTCACATTTTTCTAGGTCAGTTTGCTATTTTTCTTAATTAAAAACAGTTTTTAGGCCATTTTAATTAGCTTTTATTGCAATTAATTCAGAAAAAGTTCAAAAAAATAATTTTTCATTTTTCTTAGGTTAAGATAAATATAAAAAGTAAAAAAATTATTTTTCCAGATTTTTCATAGTTTAATTTGTAATTTTTAGTAGTTTAATTTGTTTTAAATAGTTTAAAATTCATAAAAAATAGAAAAATAATCAGAAAAATATAAAAATAGTTTTGAAAATACTATTTTGTTATTTTAGATTTTTCCACGTCATAATTTTATTTTTCTAGATTTGTTTCATATTTTCTTGTATTTTAGGCTATTAAAAATAGTTCTTAATTAATAATAATTAGTTAAATAGTTATAAAAAATAATTTTCTTTTTCTATAAATTTTCTTTTATCATTAGGTTTGTAAAAATATCATTTTCATATTTTTAGGATAAATATTGCTTTAGTTTCACATTTTTCTTTTGTACGTCGCGTAGTTTTTAAATTAAGTTTTATAAAAACATAAAATCAAAAACATCATTTTGCTAATAGTGATAGCGTTTATTTAATATTTTTTTTATCTTTTTAATTCTTTTTAATTTGCATTTAAGCCCCTGTAGTTTATATACTTTCTCTTTTAGTATAATCAATCATATCTCCTTATCCGTTCAAATCTTCTCGATCACTAAACGTTTGATTATTCTCGCACGGCTCGTTGGGACATAACGACCTGGGGAAACACTATACTCTCCTGATCTTCATTGCATTTGTTTCCAGACTGTTTTAAGTTTGTTACAGTTAGCCACTCACAAGTGGCTAGCTTGCGTGATTAAAACTTGACGGTTTGGGACGGATCAGTGGGCAACCGGATGATCTACCGGTTCTCTTGTCCACGTCATCACTATAGTTTGAGATGTTACAAGCAAGTTACTATAGTTTACGGGGTTTATTAAATAAGTTACTGAACTTTAAAAAAAAGTTACTATCCGTTTTTATACATTTATGTATGTTTTATCTGTTTTCGTATTTTTTACGTTTTTCTCCATTTTCGTACGTTTTTATACGTATTTATACGTTGTGTACGTTTTATTTGTTGTCGTTCTTTTTTAAGTTTTTTTCCATTTTCGTACGTTTTTGTATGTATTTATCCGTTTTTATATATGTGTGTGTACGTTTTTCTCTATACCTTTTTACGTTTTCATACGTTACTGTATGGTTTTGTTCATTTTCGTTCATTTTCATACATTTGTATGTTTTATATGGTTTTATGTTCTATACGTTTTATCTTCTTTAAAACGTTTGTATGTTTTATACGTTTTTACGTATAAAATGTAAGAAAACGTATAACAATATCCAAAAACGTAAAATAACATCCAAAAATGTATAATAACGTATGAAAATATATATCAAAACAAAAAATTACTTCCAAAAAAGTCTAATAACGTCCAATTGTATAAAATAAAAAATAAAAAATAAAAAAATAAAATAAAAAATACAAATGTGTGCAAAATTGTAAAAAAACGTGCAAAAACAGACAAAAATGTAAAAGAATGTAAACGTATAATAACGTCTAAAAAGTTGTTGTAAAAAAACGTATAAAAATATACACAATTTTAGCAACTTATTTGTATATTAACTTAAATGTAAAAGAATGTAAACGTATAGTAACTTAAATGAACATTTTGACAAACTTTAGTAACTTATTTGTATATTAACTCATTTTTTTTTAATATAAATGAAATCTAAAATATTTGCCACGTAGTATTATTACCGGTAATTCTAGGTTACCAAAACAAGAGTAACAAATATAACCGGTCACAATAAGTTGAGTAACCTGAATGACAACTTTTAAACTATAGTGACTTAGGACAAATTTCTCGCAAACTTTAGTGACTTTTTTGTACAATAACCCAACCTGCATCAGCGATCGCTTCCAATAAAATGAAAGGAGTTTGTGCGTGATCACCTCTACAAAATTGAGCTTTTAAAGCATGCGAGCAATTCTCCCACGGCCAATCTGTACAATCAATGCTTCCTATCATCCCAGGAAACCCATGACGTGCATAGTGATGAGCATAGAGTTTGTCAATGTTAGTAACCTTCGGCTTTCGCAAATACTCTGCACCATATAACTTAATTATGGCCTCACAAATTTTTTGGAGACACTCACGAATTGTTGACGCACCCATTTGCACATATTTGTCTAGAGCATCAGCATTGACTCCGTATTCCAATTGAAGAATTGACGAAGTAAAATTCATCAATGGATAAATACCAAGTACGCCTGGACAACTAGGAGTTTGTTGGAAATAATGTGAATGATCGGTTATCTCTCGAACAATTCGTGTGAATAGTTTTCGGCTCATTCGGAAACGATCATGGAATGCTTGATCGCCGTATCTGGGGGTCTCGCAGAAGTAAGCAACCACTAAATGGTTATGAGCACCCAAACGATCCCTACTAACTTGGTTTCTTGAGAGTTTAGTTTGTGACGCTTGAAAAGGCTCACAACACTCTTCCGCAAACATCATAAACTCGCTACTAACTTCATTTTCATCATCCGATGACGAATCGGCAATGAATAGCTGGTAAGAATAAGAATTCATAATGTGAAAAAATATAGAGAATGTGTGAAATGAGATTTGTGGATTGAAGTGTGTTAATATGTTGTGTATTTATAATATAATTTTTCAATTTTTTTAACCGTTACACATCGGTTCAATTGAAATAAATGTGAATTTTTTTGTTCCAAGCATGCTTCCTATATCGATCGTGTGGACGACCAACATATATGAAAAAGCTTCCACGATCGATTCCCCATAGAAGGTGGATCAAGTGGGGATCGATCGTATATATCGACCGTGTTCTTCTACTGGGGGCAGCCTTAGCAAATAAATATCATCTTTTCGTTTGCTTGCAAATAATTAAATCAAATGAGCCTTTAAATGTGAATCTTTTCAGTCACTTTTTTTTTGAATATTTTAAATATATAACTATTACCATATTCACCACATAATTATTTTTGCACCAATCTTCACCACCTTAAAAAAAACACCCCGATGTGCATTTAACTACAACCTCAACCAACATGATTTTGGATTATCATTTTGGCACCTATTCTTTAGTGGTATGTAAGTGATTTTATAAAGAATATGTTTATATTTTTTTTATAAACTATTTTGATTGATTAGTTTTTTTAATTGTTACAGAAAAACAAGATAATCAAAACACATAACCTACCCGAGACCTTTCCATCTCCAACGACTAAACTAGAATCGAATAAACTCAAACATAGCACCAAGATCTCATATTTGCTCAAGTTTCACAAAGATCTTAAAGATCTTAACCTTTTGAGCAATAACCCATCATAGATCTTTAAGAAGATTAACTTGTTTTTAACTTTCGAACCGTTTAAAGAAAATAACAAAACCAAGTCGTTTCATTCTCTATTTTGTTCGTTTAAAAAAACACGATACAAGAACAACAAAAACAAGTCATACACCTTACCGGAGACCTGTATAGGATCTTGAAGCCACAAAATCCCCTGTTCTTCATATGTTAGTGCTACGGTTTTAAAAGAAATAAAAGGGCACTTGTTATTTGTGTGTTTCAAGTGGAATAAAGAAAAAAAGAAATAGAGATGCTTTGTGTGTGGTTCGTGATATAGAAGCAGTGAGCAAGAAAGGGTGTGATTTTTTGGTGTTCCGTTATCAGGTGAAAGGGACAAATTTGCTTGGTTTGGGAAGAAGAGTTTGGTGACTATGATAAGTTGAGAAAAGTAGCTTTGTTGATTGTGCGTGAGAGTAAAAGTGGTTGCGTGAGTTTAGGGATAGAGTGATATTAGGGTTGAGTAAGTTTAGGTACTAAGTTTTTAGGGTAATTTAACATTGGGCTTTAGGGTATAATTGGTTCATGTATTTGGGCCATATACTTCAAATAGTTTAAACCAAAGTGGACTGAAATTTTGTTATGTAAAACGTGTCGGACGTATGAACCAAATGCTGAAATTTTGTTTGGGTTATTAATTGGTATTAGTGTGGTATTGAACTTAAATTGGTAATTTGTGGAGTTTTTGGGTGATAATTTTTGGACCATGGTTTTTATTTGGGCTTTGAAATACGAAAGTGGTTAGGTAGCCCGAGTTATAGATTGTAGTATATTTGAGCTCAGCATCATACTAACAACTCGACAATTAATACAAATATTATACAATGAACAATTAAATAAAGCACGTGTGCAACACATGGGTTCATAAAGCCTCATATATATGATTTTTGAGTTTCATGCATTAAACGAAAGTATCAATGATTAAATTTTAATATATTTGAGTTATCTATATACATAATTATTAAAATTCACATAACTGAATTTAATAGATATAAATAAGTCATGTTAGACTATATGGAGCGGGTGTGACCCTTCTCACCAAAGCATTGAGTCAAGCGCCGACACCGCTACAATTGCATAAACTCACGCGTGAGGTGAGGAAAAAAGTTGAGATAGAGGTGAACTGGTCACCTCTTGGTCCTTGTGCAATGTTTTTGTATTTTGTTTTTGAGTGTGTGATATTTAGTGGGGTATATAGGTATAAAATTGGTATTTAAATAAAAGTTGAGGATTGGTGTGACCAATAGGGTTTAAGGTGAGAGAGTGTGAGAAGTGAGAGGAGAGAGAAATATGAAATGATGCTAATATGATAGGTGAGTGAGTGTAACCACTACCTTTAGTCTTATAAATAAAGGTAGTTAATTTATATTATCATGATTTAATTATTAAATAATTTTTAAGTTTCATGCATTAAATGAAACAATTTATGATTAAATTCCACATATTTGAGTTGTATATACATAACTATTAAACTTCATATAATTAAGTTTAATATATATAAATAATAGTCGTGTCATAAATATGGTTCATTAATTTACATTATATTGATTTAATTATAAACCTTAAAAACTAAAGAATAATATGAACGAGGCATAATGAACCATTGTGTTGCACAAATTGCATCTAATTGTTGACTACGTAATGTTTGAATAAATTGTTGAGTTGTTACCGTGATGATGAGGCTAAAATATACAACAATGTATAACTTGAGCTTCGTCGGTAGCATTTAGTCTAATTTCAATATTCCCATCTTTATTTAAATATTATAAGTTTTGACACGTAAAACCTATATAAGCATGATATACATATTTGAAACATGTCGATTCAATTAATACATATCTTATGAGATGAACACAAAAAATGGATACTTAATGTTTATACACATAAGTGGACGCTCTACAACTTAAAATATTGTTACACACAAAATTAAATATATATTATATGGTACCAATTTATGAAACATACAAGCTTATCACAGTGATAAATAAAATTACAATAATGAAAATAAATGGGAACCCGGTCCAATTTGCAACCCAAAATACATACCCAAATGAAATATGCATATATGATAACTTTACCCGTATCTCATATTCACACAACCCTAATCCGGTAACCTTTGCCTCCCTCTTTCTTTTGCTCTTTATCTGCAGAAAAAAAATCCGAACAATAAAATCTGAATAAATAACCCACGCCAAATGCCACGCAAACACAAAATCAACCAAATCCCTAACTATATCATCAATCACTTCTCACTCCGAATCAAGAAAGCATGTTAAGGCTTCAAGATCCTTTGGAGGGTTGATAACATCAAATAGTCATGATATTCTTAGTGTCAATTTCCCCCATTATTATGATGACTAATTATGCAATATTACATTCGAATATGCTCTTATTTCTTAATATTTCATTTCAGGATAAAAAAGAGCATTTATATGGATTCGATACAAACATTGACATATTAAGGATGAAGTTATGATTATCACAAGGTTACGGCGTAACTAATCCTTAAGGTTACGCCGTAGATAATTGAATACTTAGCCAAATTCATACATGATGAAGATTACGTCGTAATTAATAAATAGGGTTACGACGTAAAAGTGGAGACTAGTTTAACGAGAGTTTTACGGGCGTAACCTACTCTTAAGGTTACGACGTGGTTTGACTAACATGTTGACCAAGGATTAAGGTTACAGTGTAACTTGGTGATGTAATTACGCCGTAAGTATGTATAAGATTATATTAAAGATTTGTCTTAAGAAGGGTTACGGCGTAACCAATACCTAAGGTTACGCCGTACTAAAATCATGCACTATATATACTTGAAGAATTCTGCATCAAAATATTTCCCCTTTCCCAACCTTAAACTAGGGTTTGGGGAGAGCAACCACATAAGATTAATGGAGGATTAGAAGATTAAAGAAATGAAGTTTCATGTAGCTAGGTATTATTCTAGTTTCTTTCAAGTTTGAATTCTTTTATGCTTTTCAATTAATCGTTAGATGAATTCATTTTACTACTTTAAGCTTTGGTTTCGTACTTTATCTTTGTTTCTCTATATAGACATTTTTTTGCTTGTTTGTGGACACTCTTGTCTCGGTAGTATCAAAGTTTGGTAGTATCTATTTAGCTAGGAGAATTGACCATAGGACCCTAGACGAGTAGATTGCGAGGATTGATAGAAATTGGCCATAGTACTTGTGGAAAACTAGAAGGGGGGGTTGAATAGTTTTACCAATTTAAAACTTCCTTTTAAATATTTAGATCGACTTATGTCAATCTATTTGATTGTTTATGTTGGACGTTGATAGATAGATATATAAACGTGTAATGAAAGATAAAGAGTAAGAAGCACATCACCACGACACAAGTATTTATAGTGGTTCGGCTACAAGGACACCTTCCTTGCCCTACTCCACTCCCCGAGTCACCTACTCGAGAGTTCGTAAACACTACACCAACTCCTTATGGCGGAGAAGCCTTCACAACGTCGCTTAAACTTTTTCCGGTACAAAGCTAAATACCGAGTTCTTTCACACCAAGGCGAACCACACCTAACACAACATCGCCTACCCTTTATACGGTGCTAGGCTAACCACCGAGTTCTTTCACACCTTAGGAGAACTAATCCTTCACAACGTCGCCTACCCTTTATTAGGTACTAGGCTAAGCACCTAGTTCTTTCACACCTTAGGTGAACTACACCTTCACGACACAACACCTAATCTCAAGGAGATCTACTCCTTGTTACAACACCATCAAGGATATCACCATCCTTGTATATAAACAAATACATATATGTATAACGATGCACCTCATCGATTATACGACCTAGGCATTCTTCCCAAATGCTACTTGATTTGATTCTTTGGCATCCTTCACTAATGCCTTTGACACAACGCTTGACACCCTTAACTAATGCCTTCGTCTTGACACCTTTAGCATCCTTCACTAATGCTTTGACACGGATGATGAGCACCTTTCACTAATGCTTTCATCTTGACACTTTCGGCATTCTTCACTAATGCCTTCAACCCAACATCTATGGAGAAAGGAAGAACTATCAATAAGATAACATTAGTAGTCTTGATGATGACGAAACATGGCAACTCATGGACTTTGAGCTTGCACGTCTTCAAGAGGTGGTGATCTTTCCTTTAAGAGGAACCTAGTAGATCACACAAAAACAAAAGACAAACTACATAGATCACTTAGATCTGAGGTTAGAGGGTTAGAATACTTTGGGGAAGTTTATGTAAAAAGCACACCTAGAGAGGAAGAAATGGCTCTCTATTTATAGAGGAAATTCTCTTCTGTTTCCCCGGATCCCACGGATCCCTACCACAAGGGATCCGGCTAGCACAAAGCTAGGGATCCGTGATCCGCTCCTCTTTGCCCATGGGTATTTTTGGTTAAGGGTCATGGGTTATGGGTTGATCCATGGTTTTCTTTCTAGATACAATGTATCTTAATGATACAATGAACTTGGTTAAGTGGTATATATAAAACCATGAGTTATGGGTCAAAACCATTTGCTAGTATTTACCCATTTAGTATATACTTGTATTTACCCAATTTAGCATACACTTAGTTTTTACCCATTTTAGTATACTTAGTTTAAGTATATGTTTAACCCAATATGTAAACACTAGTTGTTGTACATATGTATCTAAATCATAAAAACACTTATACTTGTTTTAGTGTTTTATGTGAAAGCGTAAGTGTGTTAGAAAACTATTAACTCAAACTATTTACGTACTCTATTTGTTTCGTTAAAATGATTTTATATTTGTTATCGACAAAACATTAGAAGATCGTAAAATATAAATAAACGTTTTCACGGCTTATTTGTATTAACAGTACTATCATTTCCTTGTGTGCGAATTGACCGTAGGATCACCTATCAAATGGAGAAGCTTAAGAAGTTAGGGGAAACCTAAGTTCTGAGAGGCCGAGTTTTTCTAGAACAAGTCTATTAGACATGGCACTTAATGACTCTACATTGGTTAACCCACGAACTCTGTTAATCGCATGGTTACAAAATAGGAACCTATAGAACATAGGCTAGACGAATTTACCTGAGGAGTCTAGTGACAGTTACCCATTATATGGAATTAAAGGAACAAGATTTATGTACACCTTCCGTCTTGATTAGAAACATCATTCCTACTTCTATCCTTACATTATAAGGCTGTTTGTTTATAATTTTATTATTTATCAAACAACTTTCACTAAATTAAATTTATTTCAATTATAATACCTTATTTCACCAGACCAACAGCTCTTGGGACAACACTCGAATTTACCTAGGCTATACTTCACATGACCGGGTATACTGCTCGTTAATATGTGTTAGTCATAGTATCTCTTAGTTTATAAATGTAAAACAGGATGGAAAATGCACATCTGGGTCTCAGGTAGGTTCGACAAACGTTGATGTCGTTGTGGTTTGTTGTTGAACGAACGAAGAAAAAAAGGGTAACATAATTGTTAACATTCTTATTCTTTAGTTTCGGAAATCAAATGAAGCATAATTAATGAAGTATAAGCTTCAAAATTTTGATCGATGATTATTTTTATTTCATGTGTTAGATCTTGAATGGTTTGATGTTTCATTGAGTACCACGAAATAGATTTGAGATTCATTGAAATTGCTTTATGTTCGAGTCTTGAAATGATATTGAGAGTTGGGGAGTAACAATAAGGGTTTGGTTGTGTATAGATGTATGTGTTCGTGTGTCTTAGATCTGTAAAGGTCTTCGGATTTTATTGCACAACATGAAAGAAAGTTGAGATCTTCCTTTATGAATTTTCATTTTGTACGAAAATTGACCTTATTGTAGTCGAAACTTGTGAGGAGGAAATCATGAATCAAATTACATATTTATACTTGCTCATTCGCCAAATGTTTTATATAACAAATGAATATGAAAAGATTGAGCAAACTAAAAGACTAGTTCAATTCACTTGTTTTAATTACATTAAGTACACCCGAAATCAGAAAGTTTGTATCATAACCGAACCATCACAACATTCAATTGAGACCTCTTTGTATTTTTTCGAGCTTAGAAGATATTGTATCGTACTTTCTTTTGTGCACATTTGTGACACACGGTAAATTTTCACTCAAATTTAACCAATAAATGACAATTTATTTTTACTAAACCTAGTCATTAAGCATGCATAAGCTTTGCCTGATCATTTGAGTAGATAACTCGCATACAGTAGCCTATTGCATTACTTTTTCATTCATTTCATTATGTGAATATTTCATTTCTGTCTAATGATTTAAATTGTAAGGCGAGAGGTTATCTCGTTTTTCACTGTGACCGACACCACACGCGTACCAACACTATGATAAGGGCTTATTAAACAAATGACAAAATTCCGTAATGAAAGACATTACAAAGATAACAATATTTCCGACACGTATCTATAAGATACTACATTATAAAAATTACCAAACAATGATACTTCAATCACAGTTTAATACCGCGAGACACCAAATGTATCACACAACTTTAATTACCTACTATACTTAACATTTTAACTTACCTCTTAAATATTAAAAACTATACACACATTGAGTGATAAAATACAAATAATCTCATCTTATCTTATTCCCTTGGAAAATCCGCCCCCTCCCATCTCATTTATCTTTTTTCTGTTTGTCCTTCCTACCCACACGCTTCATTTCCAAAAATGGAGATAACACCAAACTCCATCTTCCCTAAAAGACACCTCTTCATCTACTATTCTTCTATTTTAGTTCATGTCAACGCAAATCCAAAGGAAATAGCTAAAAAGGGATTGTAGGAACATCTCTTTCATCATCACTCTCTCTACAAGCTAAATTGATGTATACTTTTGTTCCCCAAGCATGCTCCTGCCATGGTTGAGCCGCGCTAAATCTAGGGTCAAGCCACAAGCCAACAAAACTTGTCAAGGATGGTAGGGAAGTTAACTAAAAATAGTTATCAATCATCTTTCAAGTATGGAAAGATTAGTCAAAGATTACTCTTGTGTTTTTCTTTTATCCCAGTCGAGGCAACCCAAGGTATCACACTCCAAATATCACCACAAAAGGGTAAGAAAGCTAAGAGGAAAAGATTTCTATTTGGGTGTTTATTTGGATCGATCGGGTTTGTTTGTGGTGTTAGATATCCGGGTTGACCTTCGACATCGTTATCATCTTTCTCATTGTAAGAAATTTACTCAATCTCGTCTTTGTTAAGAATTTGTGAATTGGGTTGTTAATAAAACTGATAATTCGAATATGAAACAAATTTTTCCTATCGTTAAAAAGCTTATTATGTTGATGAGTGTTATAGCCTTAAGTAAACGTGATAGACTGCTTTTGTTTGAGTCTTCTGTCGAAGGGGTATGAAACAAGATAAATCAAGTTTTGATATAAACTACTGGTGGTTACTTGACTTGGTCTAGAAACTTGATGTTATGTTGTGACCCTGAGTTATCACCCAAGAAAAACTCGTATAAGGAAGTAAGGTCGAGTTGAGTAGTACTCGACCATCTCATGATCTTATAAAATCCTTAATGCTATGTGTTTGATTCAAAGGTGAACCCATCTCGAGACCTATAGTACTCATTATTCAACCCGCATGTGTTTCCCTCTAGTGGTTGGGAAATTTGTCAAGTAAAACCGGAGCCATGACGACCCGAATACATAGGTAGTATATAATCTTGTCGAACCTCCTTCACCCCACTATATCGAATTTGTAGTGATGTTGTGGTAGTACCACGATTGTCGAGGTTCTTTTAGACCGATATCACGTTAATATGCATATGAACCTTATGATAAAATGAGTATAGTAATTTTGTTTCTTTTACTAAATGATAGGAACACTTGGGATGAACTCATGAAAACCTCACTTTGATACAATCTTTAGTGTCCAAAAACAGTTTGATAAGTTAACATGGGTCTTGTGCGTCTAAACTCTTGTCAAGTGATCTCGGCATTACGAGTCTAAGTTATACTAGAGCCAAAGAATACCTTGAAGTCAAACCGGTTACGTAGAGTTTTTCGTGTCAAAAACAACTACACTAGCATTCTATATTCTTGTTGAAATATGCTCATTTAAAACTTGATTTAGGTCCGTTTGATCAACCGAAATAGCGCTTGGCTATTCTTCTTCTCGTTAAAAATCAGTAAGCTAGTATCAAAACATGAAATGAAATTGGTAGACATTTAGTGTAACAGGGAATGTTGCTGTATTACCTACTGGATTAGTATTGTTCTTTTTTTTCCCTTCGTGTATATCACAAAATGGGCCACAGCCCAAGTTACAAGACTTGGTCTTATTGAAAGGGATGACAAGTTAGTTTGGGCCCAGGTCCAATCAGTGTCCCCTACTGCAAACAAGACCGGGCCACAGCCCACTGTGGCATCAAAGTGAGTAATATTACATCGTACCAAAGTCAGGAACTCGAAACGTAAACCGGTTGTCCAATGATAAATATACTCTTTTCCGCGTATTCAAAATCCTCTAACTTAGATATAAACATTACTTATATCGACAAATGAACGAGTGTAAAGGTATTAATACAAGAATCAAATGCTTTAAAAACATGATTCACTTAAATATGTCTACGTCAAAATGTAACGACAATGTGTAAACAAATGTATGTCAAGTGGACTTCCCGTTTAGAACTATATATATTAAGATCAAACCTTGATAAATAAATAAAGAGCACTATATTATTTTATGGTCCATTAAAATTGGAAGACTTCAAATTTAACTCAAATATATTTTCTAAGTACAATTAGAAAATAAATTAATTATATATACAACTTTGACAATACCAATTGTGTCAACTTAAATAAGTATATGTACATCTATATGCTTACTAGTGGAACATGGTAATTATTTTTCCAAAACAAACTACGGATTTTTAAAACCAAATTAATGTCAACATGAAAAGTATATATATACTTTCGTATACTTACTATTAAAACCACATAATCAGTTTTACAAATAAAAGTTTACTTTTATTTCAATTATAAAAACAATTGAACTATTTTAAGTAAAGAATACTTAAAACAATGAACTAAATATTGCCCTCCTTATCTAGGTCGCGTGTCGGTGCCGTTTCACAACCATCACTAATCCTGCTCTCGGATTTGCACACTTGCTAAGGTGAGTTTTCATAGCCCCTCTTTCACTTGATAAACTGTTTTATACATTTTGGGGTGAGAAATATGCAAAACATTTTTATGGACCAAAACTATTACATGATTACTATTACGTGGTTTAGCCTAAGCCCTTATGTCCCTAGAGAATGCCCTTTTTCATGAACCGTCAATTCCCCATTGGGAAACGCGAATGTTATAAATAGATCTATTGAGGGTGACTCCTCCGTTCGGTTGGCCATGCTTAGGTCAAGGCGAAACGTATACCATGTCGGAACCGAGTGTTAAGGGACAAAACACTCGCTATGGGCCCCTATATTGTATGACATCTTTTAGCATACAGAAACTGTCGTAATATCGGTTGCATGAACTTAGAGCTAACGTAATAGACTTTCATCCATATATCATTATATTCTTGATAATGATTATATGTCTTTGCTTATGGTCCAAACTTACTATTTTAATCTAAACCTATGAACTCACCAGCTTTTAGCTGACCTTTTTAGCATATTTTCTCAGGTGCTTAATGTGTGATCATGGACGCAAGGCAAGAGGTGATAAATGGTCGTAGAAATATCTAAAGAAGTGTTTTCACACAAAAACGATGTTTTTAAATTGGGACCACTGAACTTATGGGATGTGCCCATTTTATCTAAACAATGTTGCAAGATATTGTTTTAAAACTATTTTATGAAATTAAACGGAGTATGTATTCCATTCTTTATTACTTGTGTTGTGATCTCCGATTTCGTAACAGTCCCCATAACACGTATGCTTCCGCTAAACCAAATTTGGGGGTGTTACAACATTCACTCTTTCACATTAAATTAAGCCACTCAATCTTTAAGTAGTATAGATGTTTGAATGTGTAAAAAAACAACTTAGTACTATGGACAGAAAACCAGTTTAACCGGAACAATTTTCAACAAAAGTCATTCGTAAATATTTTTGAGTCGGACCTCCGAAATATTAAAAAAAAAAAGAAAAAAAAAACCTAATTGGTAAAAAAAAACTTAATAGTTTCAACAACCACCTGTCTGTATATATTTTGTCACTTATACATACCGCATATATAAAAAAGTAAACAACGAGTTCTTGACATAAATAATAAATTTTCATTTGATAGGAAACAAGACCCGTGCATCACACGGGTCAAAATGACTAGTTTTTATCATGTTTATGTCTTAACATATATCATACATAAGACATTGACAAGACACATAGACTTAATTGGAGTGCATTAATAACTAACTAATTGATCATACAACTAGTGACCATAGCCACATTAGCAACATTTTCCACGGACTTGTTATGCTCGGTCATCGGCGAAGTCATACCATACTCTTCAAAACATTTTTCACACGCTTGAGCCTCAACAACACTGTACGCCATTCCATCCTTACCAAACTTAGGGTTTCATAGTTTCAACGCCCCATTGGACATTGGTACATTCACCTTCACAGCTGTATGATACACTTGTGCATAATAATCTAATGCAGGCCCCAACTCGGGCCTAGAAGATTTTAGACCCTTGATTTGTTTAATCATTTCATTAGCCATTGGTACATCCACCTTCATAACTGTATGATACACTTGTGCACAATAATCCAACGCAGACCCTAACTCGGCCCTAGAAAATTTCAGATCCTTGATTTGTTTAATCGTTTCATCACCTTTGTGTTCGACCCCAACAACTGAAATGAGTGTTAAGCCTTTTAGATTGGCTTCTTCACTCTTGGGGGTCTGCTAGTATAATTGAAAGAAATAAGTCATAATTAGGTGTTACTTTGCATGTGTTCTCTATGAATTTTCTATGAGCAAATTGCTAAAAATAAGGTTTCTTGAACAACAAGGAGAAATAAAATGGTGAATAAGAATTTCATACTGATGAAGCAAATGGAAATAATGAGCGAATTAGGTGATATAATTTGTGTTTTTGGTATAAAAGCTAGTGAGTATGTATTGTGACAATTTATAGAAAACTTGATGTAATATCTCGGACACAAAAATAAATAATTAACGAGCTTGTAGTCGAGTTGTACATAAATTTTAGATGGCTTTTAATCAATAAATTCAAATTTCAAGTTTCATGCATTAAATGAAAGTATTAATGATTAAGTTTTATATATTTGAGTTAGTATATACATAATTACTAGCTTAGAGACCCGTTGACACCGGGTTATTTTTTAAAGAAATAGATAAATGAGATGATAATAAAAGTAATAATGTAAATTTGTTAAAATTAAAATATGTGTGAGTCACAATCGATTTACAACCATCGCGTTGCCAATCTAAAATAGATTGACTCGAACATAAAATGATGTGTGATTTTAATGATCAATTGAGTTGCTTAAAAACCTTGTAACATTAAAAATAATGAACCATAGTATAATATAACGTGATTACACCAATGATACATACATGATACAACATGAACCTTGTTCAAAGACCTTCAAGTACTTCTTTATACACGACATTTGTTGTGGTTTTGGAGAGATTACCATCCTGATCACAACGAACACTTTCCTATTTTGTTGGATAGCAGGAATATGATGTCCATTCGTGAACACTTACCAATATTCCAAGCACTCCCACTAAGTTGCGACATCCTAAATTTTACAATGTCATTCAGCAATATAGCCAACCAACCTTGAGAAACTTGTATAGAAGACGGCGCATAGTCTTCATGAAAATGAGAAAGAATCTTTATAGTATAAAATCTGGTAGCATTAGATGACGTATCACCAAACACCCACCAAAGCAGAATGCATGTCCACTTTTGATCTTCATCTGGTACATAATGATTATAGATTAATAACATTATGGCAACCGTCTTCTTTGAATTGCGAAGCTTTCTCTTTAGTAGAAACAATTCTGATGACAGTCGCACCAAGCTTATTTTCCCATTGGCATAGCAAAGATCCAACCCCACCTGCTGATATGTGTCCTTCTTCAACCTGTATATATAAATGACACCTATTATACAGTAAAAAACAACATCATTTGATTCGTTTAAATAGATAGAGACCTGAATCAACCGTTCATCGATAAATGGGTTCAAATGTAATCTATATGAAGTTGTTATAAATACCATTGAATTCAAAGGAAGTCATTACCAAGAGAGTCAAAGAGGAAGCTCAGTCTTGAAGACACTTTTGATTCTTCAAGATATACCACACTTGATTAATATATATACCCGATCAAACTATGATGACTATGACGCATCTACAGATTCATTGTAATGGCTACTCAAAAAAAGTAAAAAGTTTGATATGTCGCATTTTGTTAGACGTTAAAACGGTACATAACTCCAAATTGATGTTATTTTCGCTATTATAATTGAGGTTATGTTTGGAGTTTTGCTTCAGCAACCAAAACAACCCTTAATAGCCCATAATATCATGTTAATGACGCCAAAATGGCTACTGAAATATGCTATCCAACAACCCGTAATGACATGTTAATGACGCCAAAATGACAGCCTCTAATGACAAGTTAATGATGCCCAAATGACTGTTGAAATATGCTTTCCAAACAGCCCCTAATAACATGTAAGAGACACCCAATTGCTGCTGAAATATGCTATCCAAACAGCCCTTAATAACATGTTAATGACGCCATTATAGTATATTATATATTAGCGATACATTTATGCGTTTTCATAGTGAAAATTGCAGCTTAAATAATCGATTATTTAGAGGTTGGTACGTAAATTTACATTATAATTATATAAAACAAATTATTGAATCACATAGGGAATAGTGTTATAATGGAAAGAAATTTGAAACATTCTAATTATATATACCTTATAGTTGATAGTAATCTCGTTTGAGAGGCAGTAGATACTTAAAATGTTTTTTTACCTCTTCAAGAGTGACGATTCCAGCAACACCAAGCATATAGATATGCGTTTCCAAAATGTGATATGTACTCCAACACTTGCGCACCAAGGAGATTTACCTGAAAATAATATGTTAAAATACTCACTCCACGACCAGAAAAACAAAATCTTCCAAGAAACATAATGTTAATAATTCTCTAAATTTGCTTTTATTGTGAAAATTTGTTTACCTCTTCAAGAGTGATGGTTCCAGCAACACCAAGAAAACTTTCATGATTTGTTTGTGATCTATAACCATGTGACCAAGTCCATCACTCTCCATAGCGAAATCACCAAGCAAAATTGCACAATTGGAGCACTGTATCTTTGCTTAACCATGGATTGCTGGAGCGTTCATTAAAAGCGGCTGAAATTGCACGTGCAAAATCTACTTCAAAGGCACAATCTTCACAAAAGCCTGCACAAAGAAACAAACATAATAATCCAAACAGTTTTAATTTTGAATGCACTAACGTGTCCTCATGAGCACAAAGTACTAATTTGGTTACATTAACTTACCACATGATTCCACAAAATACCATCACAGTAACACGTTATCTTTCAAAATGACAAAACTTGTTGATAAGAGGATGTAATAAATGCATCTTCTATTTGACCTGCTAAAGATGAAAGATTACTTGACTCTACCCATTTGTACAAAATGGGGTGTGATGGAGGACACGAAAGCTCTCTACATCATCCACAAAATGTCTGGACTCCCTAATAAAGATTTTGTGGAACCATCGCGAATTTGTATGATTAAAATTATTCTTCTATGTATTTATATGTATTACATTGAAATATTGTTTGGTAAAAGGTTTTACTAAAATCTTTTAAAAACGAAGATTTTAGCCGATGATATCCCATGACGGTAGCTCTTATGTATTTTCTTCTTCACTTGTTATAGAGCCTTTTAGGAATGATTTTGGTTGTATACTTATCGAGTGCGAAATAGCTAAGATTTGGTTTATGGTAAGACCAAAAACCCAGGATGCTATATCCATTTATCCAGGCTATTTCATTAGGATTTTTCACCGCATACAACCTAACTTCATGACCAGGATATGGTACAGATGGATGTGAAGGATGAGATCTTGAAGATAACTATTCCAAATAAGAAATGGAAGTTGACTCGTAACGGGCTGTTGAATGCAGAGCTATATTGGCCACCAAAATAAAGGCTCATAGATTGTCTATGCATTGAGGTTTGATTTCAGTAGTATCTAAAACAGTGATTAATTCTTTTTATGAAGGTTGACATGCTCAATATATCAATTCTTAATTAGAATTCAGACTCCTACATCAACGATCAAAACATAAAAATACCAAAATATCAATTCTTAATTAGAATTGAGATAGTTATGCTACCAAAAACTATATGAAAACAATAATACACGTCAAAAAAGTTTCATCCGAATGCTAGAATGGCTACAGAGGTAAAATCAAACTCCGATGCTGAAAATGAATGAAAAATAAAGTTAATACGTATATTAGGAGAAGACATTACCATGAATAACCACTTAAGAGTTATAGAGTGCTTAACTTACATCTGTGTCATCTTGAATTGCAGGAAGAACCGGACACGCAGATGGACGTCGTAATTCCTCAAGTCTCCATAATTAACTCCAAATTGATGTTATTTTCGCTATTCTAATTGAGGTTATGTTTTGAGTTTTGCTTTAGCAACCATAACAGCCCTTAATAGCCCATAATATCAAGAAATAAGTCAAACACTTGAGTAATTTATAAATAATAGTTTAATTCGGTGTGATTAAACTATATTGTTAACGTTTATGTAAAAAAACCTATGTGATCACGATGTAATGTTATGGCTGCTGATATACGTTTTTAAAAGCACATTATTTAGATTACCATAATTAATAAATGTTAGACTAACTGACTTTTATTATTGTACTCATTAAGGCTTGTAATCCCTACCTGAGTTCCCGGTCTTTAATTGAGTTTCATCGTTCCAAAAAAAGTATTCCATCATTTGCAAACATGAAACTACTAAACAATCTCGGGTCATGGGGGTGGCACGTGAGCAACAACAATGAGTTTACAATTTGATAGTCACCGTTTCAGTTGCGATCATTGCTATACTATGTTAAACTTTAATAATATAGTTTTGGTAATTACATTTAATATATATAAGTATTTACAATACTTCCCATCTTAGATTATTTATCTCAGTTTGAATCTGAAATCTAAAGTCATGCACACATGGACTAACCATAATATTGAGTCTATATAGGTTGTGTTAAACTAAGGATACACATGGATAAAAACTTCATTAAAAAAAAGCGTTTACCCAATTTCATAAAAAGTTCATAAACTCAATTGCAATGGATACGAATGGATAAAAACTTGTGATGAAAAATTCGAATTACCTTATTATGCGATTTAGTTGGTCCAGCGTAATCTTGTATATCGGCATTCTGTAGTCACGGTTTAGAGATAATCCAATATGCTAATTTTGGGATAATAAGGTTAATGGTGGAAGACTAATGACACTACCAAATGAGCTTCAACTTTAGCCTATTATTCAGAATTAAATTAGTCAGACACATTGGACCAAATTTAGAGAAAAAAATCATGGTATTAAAATTATAAATTGCATAAGTACATATTGTAGTTTTTGATTTTTATGAACTTGACTTTATTGCGGGATTCAGATGGCATTTTATTTAAACTTTGACGTCTTTTAACTTATAGTTAAGAACCAATTAGATAGTCGGCAACTTATAGTTAAGACCAGGCACTTTAACCCATTTGATCCCATGTCTTTTTTATAGCAAACAATATACTGACCCATTACAACCCATATATTGTTATGTACCTAACTTGTTGATTTTCTTTTAATATTAACATTTAATTTATAAACAAATTCTCACCCGTTTGCTTTCAAAAGATTATTCTAGACACTACTAAACCTTAAAATTATGGTTGATAAAACTTGCTAACTACATGATCCATAATGATTAGACAATATGAGTAACTATTAAAAGTTTAAAAGTTGGCTGAATAAGAGTAAGAATTAAATAATCAAAGGAAAATGATTCATTTCATACATTTATTTGAGATCTTTTTGAAGAAGTTGCAATCCATAAATGTGACCAACTGATCTAACCAAACAAATAAAACCAATCACTGAGCACTTCGAATAAACCGAAAGGTTGTTCAATAAGGATTTACGCTACCTGTTATGACCCGTGTACCCCTGTTTTGACCAACGTACCACATGCCAACGTACCATTAACTCACCATTGCACCACATGCCAAAGCTACCAAGTCTATCTTATTTTCCTGAAATGAATAAAATGTGTCAAGCTAAGCAACTTATTGTCATCATACAAACATTAATGACAATATATCTATAACAGCAAGAAGAAAAACATCATCTCTTTGTATTGAGAATCACCATTTGCTACATAATCATTTAGGGAAAAATATATTTGGGTCAATTTGCAAGAAAGATAAGAGCTTACATCATGAACCAAAATATAAATGCAATACAAACATGGATAAGAAGCAATACCTTGGCATCGAGATATAAGTTGTAATGGTAATGCTAAAATTCCATCTTTCTGCACACATAGTCAATGTCAGATACATGATATCTATATCAGTAAATGGTTAATTGTCATATTATATGATGTTTAATGCAGCAGTTAAATCTATATGACATGAATTAGAGTTTATAAACTCAATAAGCCTACCAAATAAGCTACTGAAAACACCCTAAATGATACCTGAGATCCTTAGGCAGTTTTTCTGCAGACATCCAAGCAGAGCCTTTTGACCCGTTATAGATAATACATAACCTAAATCAACCCACTAAGGATGTAGCATTGGCCCTCAACCAAAAGTGGATCCAAACGAAACATGTAATCTCTCCTCAAGTGCTGCATGCAAATCAATAACATAATGGTGTTATACCACTTATAGCTCGGTATACACAGGAACACATTGTAACCTAAATGTGCACAAAGATTTGATCAATATAAACAACTATCATTCACTTCCTGGCACACTCTTTGAAACCAAAATGTGCCCAAAGATTTGAAATAATCATAAAAGGAAATTGGCTTAAACTTACTTATCCACAGGTTTTTCATCATCAGCTTCAACAACAATCTAATTGGTCTTATTTTTCCCATTTTTCGTAGTTTTCACACCATTATGCTCAGGTTGGTCCTCTTTCAGATCAGTAGCCATTTTGTGAATACCTTGACCACTTATAGTGTGCCCGAGAAGTAAATGAACCTCAAAAGGTATTATAAAGCCTGCAAGTTTGGGATAAATTAACTTGGGTCAGGTCATGAACAATAAAATACAGCTAAAAAGCAAGAACTATATGCGTCATATATTCAATTAATCTCCCACTTACAAACAACAACAACTGAAATTCAAAAACCACCATTCAATTTGACATGGAAAAAGTTGCAACAAAGTCATATATTTTCATAAGATTTTCAAATAAATATACATAATAATCATATAACCATAATATAAAAAAAATAAGGGCAAATTGCATAAAAGTGTACTCAACTTATAGTCAATTTCAATTTAATGTACTCTACTTTTTTTTCTTCAATTTAATGTACTCAACTTATTTTTAGTTGCAATGTAAGACATATAACGGATTTCTCAGTTATCTTATGTTGAAAAAATTACATGTTTCGTCCCTATGGTTTATCCCAATAACATTCGTAGTCCCTATTTCATTTTAATTACGCCAGAAAAATGTTTTCGTCCACTTTTATACGTTTTCATACGTTTTGTCAATTTTTATACGTTAAAATTTAAAAAAAATACATTTTTTTTTAAATTAATGTTTTAAAAAAAATTATTTTTTTTTGAAAAAAATAAACTTTTATAAAAACAATAAAATTTTTAATTTTTTTTTTAAAAGAAATTTTTTTAAAAAAATTAAAGTTTTAAAAAAAATAAAAAAGTTAAATTTAAAAAATAAAATTTTTAAAAAATTAAAATTTTTAAAAAATATATAAAAAGTTTTAAAATTTAAATAAAAATAATTTTTTTTTAAATTAATTTTTTTTAAAAGATTAAAATTTTTAAAATTTATTTTTTTTAAATCTGGATAAAAACTTTTTTTAAAAATTTTAATTTTTTTAAAAACTTAAAGTTTTTTTAAAAAAATTATTTTTTTTAAATAAATTTAAAAATGTTGTTGTTTTTTTTAAAAATTATTTTTTAATTTTTTTTAAATTGTAATTTTTTTTAAAATTTTAATTTCTTTAAAAAAGTTAACTTATAAAAATTGACAAAACGTATGAAAACGTATAAAAACGGACGAAAACATTTTTCTGGCATAAGATAACTATAGGGACGAAACATGTAATTTTTTCAACATAAGATAACTGAGAAATCCGTTATATGTCTTACATTGCAACCAAAAATAAGTTGAGTACATTAAATTGAAGAAAAAAAAGTAAAGTACATTAAATTGAAATTGGCTATAAGTTGAGTACACTTTTATGCAATTTGCCCAAAAAATAATAATAAATAAATAAATAAAAAAACCAACTTTACCAATATGTTATCATAGAAAAGAGGTTTCGCTCAGACTCAACAACACTATAATTGGATTGATAAATAAATATGAATCAAATTATTAATTTAAAGATGAAACACAATCTTAAAATATATTCATCAAGTAATTAATCACAGAAATAAGAAAACATATAAGGAAGGTTGTGTGCATAGAAATTAAAGTGACAACATATAAAAAACACGTACAAATTATGCAGAGTATCTATTCGGTCTCGATTTTTCATACTCGGATGCATCCTGGTCCTGAATTACTGGGTTAACATCATAAACATAAAAAAAAATCACACAAACCAAATCGATTCAATACAATGAAAACTTACCAAAATTATTGAGTTGTTAGGGTTGATGATAATCCTTGAATCAAAGATATATAGAACAATTCGTAGGTTATTTTGGATGTTTTTTTGAATGCATTGAATTTGATTGTTGAATTGAAACTGAAAATTGAAACCAAAACACTTATTTTAGGGGCTTATTGCCTTATGTTTATTACTGAACTGTGAATTTGAATAAATCAAGACACAAATCTAACCTTGTTTGCATATTGGAATGGGAGCGTATAGAAGAGATGCAATTGAATTGATGTTTTTGAATCTGGTGTTATGAATTGAATAGAATAAATTGGGGTTATGAATTGAATAGAATAAACTGTTGTTGTGGTATTAATTGGTGATTTTGAATCGGTGATTAATGAGAAAGCGTATAGAAGAAGTTTGGTGCAGCAGAAGACTTGTACTATGACTCTAAATATGGTATGACACGTATGAGCATTAAATGAATTTTGAATGCTTGGTGCTTAAAATGGCTTATACAAAAGCTTATTTTATTAGATAAAATATATTAAACTTCATATAATTGAGTTAAATATATAAAAATAAGAGTCATGTTATAAATAAGGTTAGTTAATGTATATTATCTTGTTTTAATTATCGTATAATTTTTGAGTTTCATGCGTTAATGAAAGTTTTAATGATTAAATATCATATATTAGAGTTAGTGTGTACGTAATTACTCTATTAAACTTCATATAATTCAGTTTAATATATTTAAATAAGAGTCATGTCATAAATAAGGTTAGTTAATTTGCATTATCCTGATTTAATTATAAAACTAAAAAACTAAAGATAATATGAATGCTTCAATGTGTAAAAAACAACAACTTAGAACCATGTACAGAAAACCAGTTTAATCGGAACAATTTTCAACCAAATTCATTTGTAAATATTTTGAGTCGGACCTCCGAAATATTTCATAAAAAATAACTGGTCAACATAAACTCATTAGTTTTAACATCAACCTTTTTGTACATATGTTTACGTATGGTATGTAAATCGGTTTAAGAGACGATATGAGAATGATTTTGTTGTTTGGTTTTCCGTGTAGAACGGTAAGGATCCGATGAGAATGATAGAGATCAATAAGCTCATGTAATGCTTAAACAAATAGCATACTTAACTCTCGTGAAGCAGTATTTGCCCAAGTGTGTGAAAACTTATGAAGTTGTGTCTGTTACCTTTTATTTGTAGAAGGGCAAGTAGGGTTTAGAGATAAACCCTTGAGGGGATCAACGGTCGTGGAGGAGCCAGGTGTTGATCATCTAGGGATCATACAAATAGGACATGTGACCCTTCCTCTTTGTCTCGTATAGGAGAGTGCTCTGTTTTCTATTTTGTTGGTCGTGTGTTCCTCGCTGTGCTATGTCAAACTCTTACGTCTCAACTCTTAACTGTTAGTGACAGTTGGGGGACACTTGTCTCATGCGCATGTACTATGCGGCTTGAGAAGTGTTACCAGGCCTAGCTTGGCTTGGGTTTACATAGTTCTTGTCATGATTGATTCGCGAACCTTTGCTATGTGTGCTTGATTCGAGCGTGTGGTTAGTAGGCTTGGGCCCCTAATAATGATACACTATCAAGTCCCCCAGTCTAGTATTATGTCGTGTATAAGTAAGATGATGGTGCACTTTGAAATAACTGAGTCCCCCAGTCCTGTGCCAGACAATTGGGGTCCGCATATCAAGTTTGCTTTTCCATGCTGACTCATAAGTTTCCTTGTAATGGTGACTTAGGCTGTAAGTCATGTTCCTCAAGTGACGTATGGGGTATTCAGGGTAAAGTTGCATTAAATGTTTTGCGTGGGAAATGCGAAAGGAATATTTTCGAAATGATCTCAAATCCTCTAATTTCGATTTTTTCAGCGGGTTCAGACCTGTCGATTCGATTGTGCTTGACGTCATCCTGATACTGACTGCACGCACGTCGTATCAGCTCTTGAGCAACACGCGCGTGACTTGGGTGTGCTGAGCCAATGGACCGTCGCCACCTATTTTCCACTAATATTGATTTTTACCCTCTTATATAGCGCGTGAATGAGTAATAAGTTATCTTCTTACTTTTACTCGCCCCTAAAAACGCTTCATTTTTTTTGCTCCAAAACCGCCGACGGTTTTCAACTTTTGAAGGCTTTATTTTTTACCAAGGTTTTTTGAAAGGAAGATGGCGAAGCAAGGTTAGTTCTCTTTTCTTCATTTTTTTTAAAGAAAGGTTATTTGTGTATCTTTTTTATCTTCCTCTTATTGGGTTTTTAAATGTCTTCTGGCGAGAATAGTTATGCTGTTGACAACCCCACTTGGGTGAAACCTCCCAAGTTTAAGAAGTTTATGCGCAATCATATGTGGTTTGAGCCATATTCGCCTCGAGTGCCTTAACAACATGAGAGGGCTGATCAACCACCATCGCATGATGTCACAGTGTTTTATTTAGAGTACGCTCGGGATTGTAACGTTAGGCTCACGTTGCACCCTTTTTACTTTGAAGTGTATTCTCAATATAGTATTGGTTTTTCCTAAATGCATCCGTTGGGGTACCAAAGACTTAATGCTTTTATCCGTGCATGCGTTAGGTTGAACTTGCTTCCTAGTTTACCTGTTTTGCCTCGTATATTTCGCTCATGAAAGTGTGGGTCATGGTGGACGGTAAAGAGGGGGGTTTTACCACTACTGGTACCTCCAAGGGTATGTTAGGTTGGCATCAAAATTGGGTGTGGATCACCGTTAATGATGACACTTTGCCCCATCAATATTTTAGGTGGAGAAATAGTGTAAACCCTGACCTAGGTGATTTGCCTGGTTTTCCTATAGGCGTTACCAAGAGATGTTTACTTGTTTAAGTGAGTTAAATATTTATGGGAGGCCAACGTTGGAGGGTGTTTTGGTGTTAGCCAACCTGAATAAGTGGTGAAAGCATGGGGAAGTCCATGTGTCAAAGTTCATCGAAACTAGGGTGTTCATCGGTTCAGTTAGGTTATCGGGTTGTTTGGTTAGTCCGATTATTTTTTTGGGTAAAGCTGAACCGAACCGAATTAAACTTGCATTTAACCGAACCGAAAACCAAATTTGAATTTGGTTCGTCTTCGGGTTGACCCAAATAACCTGAATTATATAATTTATATTTTTTAAAATTTTATTTATATAGATTTTTAGAAAATATTTCGAAACTTAAAGAGTGTTTTAATTTATACTAGAATGAAAATATAATGGTCTTTTTTAATATAAATATATAAAAAACATATATTTAGATGAATTCGGTTTTTTGTTTGGTTCGGTTTATAATTTTCTAAAATCATAACCGAAACGAAAATTGTATATCAAATTCGGTGTTTGAAAAATTCAGTTCAGTTAAAAATTTGATTTGTTTTTCTTTTTTGATTTCGACTCTCGGTTCCTGTGAAAGATGTGAGCATAATTCTTGTATTGCACACATGACCCAACAACCATCACCATGGCCCAAATGGCCCAAACATTGTCCAATAAAATATTCAAAGGCAGCCGGCAACAACCCATTATAATACACCTCGGCGCATGTTAGACCAATCCAACATTGTCTCATTTGAAATTCGGCACAAACAAACGTGACAACCTTATGTAACAACCTGGTCCCACCATAATCCCATTTTCAAATTTTCAAAAACACTCAAAACCTGCTTTGGACCATTTATTACTTTGTTTTTATACAAGGGACTTGGTTTGTTACAATACATAACAAAAAGCTTCTTAAGCAAAATTTTAAACTCAAAGAGATACATTCGAGGCCAAAGTGTATGGTTAAAGTACACACTTTCATAATTTAACCATCGTTAATTATTATTATAGCACAAAGTTTAAATAACAATACTTTAGAGCTTAGAAATTAAAGTTGCCTTCTACTAGATTCAGATAAATATTGACGCATCAACAATGAACTTTTTGAAGCAAGTAGTTACAACAGGCTATTAAAGTAGATATAGTAGTTAACTTAAAAATGATTAACAAAGGTGTGTCAAAAAAGATCACAATGCTAATTATCACATAGCGAGTTCACTTTTTTTTTTTTTTTTTTTTTTTTTTGGTCTCTCTCTCTCAGTCGAGATGTGTTTAGCTAAAGTAGTAATAAATGTTTTTTTTACGAAAACGTTTGTTAGCATAGTTGTAACTGTAACCATAATATGTAAGAAGACGTAATTTTGAATCATCATAACTCCTAAATGCTCAGCGCTCATTAATACTACTTCATGCAGTGTTGAAAAAAAACATTAAAAAAAAGATAAACCTTTTTGGTGCTTGCCAAACGAGTATTAAGATCGCAACCATTAACGCTCTTAAATGCTATGTGCCAAACACACCTTAATAATCCCAAAATGTTCATCGATACTTCTAAATATTGTTCATCATATTATTTTCCAACTCTCTTGACGTCTCAATTTTTTTTTGATCAACATAACATTAAAAACCATGTTTAAGAGGTAAAAACATGTAAACAAATATGATCCTTGTTTTGTGTAAACGTCTTCTAACCTTTTACTAACCAGTGACCATCCTATGGTATTTTGTAGCCATGGTTGTGTTTGAAAGAGGCTTTTAAAAGGCTTATAGGGGCTTAAACGTTTAAAATAAGCTGACATATAAAATGAGTTTTGTTTGTTACACGAGGTTTATGAAGACTTATATAAGTAATAAATTTTTATAAGCCCAAGCCTATTGAAAGAGGCTTATAAAGGCGTATAACTAGTTAAATTACTTAAATACTATTCCAAATATAATAGACCATCACGCAAAAATGCGATATATATATAAATTTAATTTGATGTATTGTTATGCTGTTTACATTAATAAGCTCCAGTTTCAATTAATTCGTTAAACAACTTTATAAAAATATACGCTACAGGTTTCAGCTTATAATAAAAGCCTCAACCTTAACCCATTGCGCCAAACATACCCTATGTACGAACAAATGTTTTATTAAAACCTCATACAATTTTACTACCAAAGCACCTTGGAAATGGTTGTTTAAGAAATAATAACCATAAATACTTGTACTCTAACGATAAATAAAGTGATTACGGCTAATCCATATTTATATGCAAAACCAATAACAATGGTTGTGTTTCGTGTGAAGTTTATAAAAGCTTACGGGGCTTAAGCTTTCTAAACAAACTAGCTTATAAAATAAGCTTTGTTTATCACATAAGCTTATGAAAGTTTTTAATAAGCCACAAGTCTCAATAAGATCAAACTCATTGAAAAAAGCTTATGAGAGCTTATAGCTAGTCAAATTATTTAAATATATTTTAAAATATAATGAACTATCACGCAAAAGCTGAAAACAAATCTGAATTTTATTTGATTTATTTTTATGTAATTTTACATTAATATGCTTCAACTCCAACTAATTCGTCAAATAAATTTATAAAAATATAAGCTCCGACTGTGGACTTATAAGATAAGCTTCAACGACCTATTTCGCCAAACATAACATTGTTCAATCACAAATTCACAACTCACAAGGGACCAATGTACAATACTCTTGAATTACAAAGGACCTGATTCACAACTAACAGAAAACAAAAATAATCTTAAGCAAAAATCAAATCAAAACAGACACATTTCAAGAGAGAGAAATAAAAATGAACACCAACCCAAACACACCCTTTCTGTAGATGCATTTCATTCATATAACTACACATATAGATACAGAAATCTATATCTATAATACATAAAAAAGAGTTAGTTGATGACGATGGAGCGAGAAAAAGAGAGAGAAACAGAGCTAGAAAGTGCGATGTACACAAACTGTTTATTATTAGGGCTTGATCCATCAATTATCGGTATTAACGGGTCAAATAACGCCCCTCGGGTCGGGTTGTTTCGTCACTCTAACCCTAAATTGGGCGAACAGCTTCTTTACTTTATTTTATCTTCTCTTAGAGGCCCTAAAGTATGTTTTCATTCATTTTTTTTTTCAATTTTATAATTTAATTAAAATTATGTTATTTCGATCTGATGATGTGAGATCGGCAGGATTTTGATAAAGTGTGGCCGATTTTTGACTCGACTCAATCGCGCGATTTTCGCAAGGTATTTTGTTAGGTTTTAAGGTTGTTAAAAGGAGTTTGTTTGAGGTTGTTGTTAATTTGGGGGTGGTTTCACAGGTTGTACAGAGTATTATAAGTGAGCTTGAGTCGCAAGGGGCGCTTCCCAGGAGTAATTCTAGAGTTTCGTCTTTGGCTACGTGTTGCGGTCCGAGGTTCGTTTGTTGTTAGATTTTGTTAAAATTTAGTGTTTTTGGTTTATGTCTTTTTGAGTTATTGGGGTTCGTTTCTTGATGTAGAAAGTTGGAATGAATGCGGGATTTAGTGATACATTGCGTAATTTAGCTGTTTTGGATCTGTGTCTAGTGTTGTTGTGCTGTCCGTAATTGAAACGGATACTAATCAACATGTTTGTTAGACAATAAACGGCTGGGATTCTTTTATCAGAAATTCATAGAAATTCAACTAAGGTGGTTGTACCTAATAGTTCCGGATAAGCTGAACCTTGAAAATTTGAAAAACAAAGTGACATATTGCTCCTAAACTTTGTTTGTTAAGCATTGTCCGGTGTATATGGATGTACTTGTGATTATTGTAATAGGTAGATTTCCGCCAATGCTAATTTGCTGTTATAAATGGTAATTGCAGATTTGTGGAACTTTTATGGCAACTTTCTTTGCATGCTTTGAGAGAAGTTCATAGACGAACATATGCAGCGGATGTAGTCTCGAATCCGCTACCTGCTTCACTGACTGATGTTGCCTTCTCACATGCAGCTACACTTCTTCCTGTTACAAAGGTACATTGTGCTTGCTAATTCGTTATTTTCTTTCAAAAAGAAATTAGTGAATTGTCTGGCTTAAAGTAAGATTTAAAGCTAAATTTAACACTGGATGTACTAATGGAAGCAAGGGCAGAAGTGATATTTGTGGCATTGAATACGAACTTGTAATAATTGTACTTGCATAGTATTTGTGGCAAAAATTATATCTTGATAGTACAAGACATAGATACTTATCAGTTATGTCTTATAATTATCATGCGCTACTATTAATCTTTTAAGACCAGCAATGTAGCATCGTTGAAAAAATACAAGGTTCCCTTAGAATTGTTAATTTTCTAAACGGGGTGGTAACTCCTCACCTTGTTATCTTATCACGACTGGATAGACCATTATGATCTCTTCTTTTCAAGTTCTCTTTTTGACATTTATGAGTAAAATTATCTGAAAGCACCATTTGTTTCCTACAATGAACAGGCTAGAATAGCTCTGGAGAGAAGAAGATTTCTCAAAAATGCTGAGACAGCAGTGCAGAGACAGGCTATGTGGTCAAATTTGGCTCACGAGATGACAGCTGAATATCGTGGTCTTTGTGCTGAAGAGGTAAGTGTGACAGTTTGTTTACATCCTATTGAAGAGCAGCTTGTGTGATACGTACGTCCTTCTCATATTTGGAATTTTTGAAGTGCAGGCATACTTGCAGCAAGAGTTGGAGAAGTTGCATGACCTGCGGAACAAAGTGAAGATGGAAGGTGAACCTTGGGATGAACTCGTATCTAGCTCAAGTCAGAATTCTCATCTGGTTCAAAGAGCTACTCGCCTGTGGGACTCTTTATTATCTCGTAAAAGTAAGTGAATTCATCTCATGGTTCCCGTGTTTTCTTTTATGTGTAAGTGTTGACTTGTGAAGTGCTTTTCAACCAAGTTTTAGATATTTAAATTTAGTGCCCGAGTAATAATTATTTGAATGCCAGAGGTAACTGTTAGCGAGACTGATATCCATGTAGTAAAGAAGGTGATAAATAATGACACGATACATGCCATATCAGCTTCTTTTTTTTTCCACAAACACCATGAATAAAGCTCTTTAAAAGTGTTCTTATGTATAAGGTTGTCTAGTCTGTCTTCACATACTTGCGTCTGGTTAACTGAATAGCTATGTATATAACACTGTTACCTATGACTATAGGCATCCGTCAGATTCCTTGAAGACATCAAATTTTTAGTAGTTGCATGAAGAACACTTGCTGATGTAGTCGTGTGACCTGATTATGCCATATAGACATAGTGTATAAGATATCTGGGGTTCTCAGAAACCTGTGAATTTGTAGTGGGTTTTATATTCTTTTTTGGGAACAGGATAAGTGAAGAAAGTAGCACAGGGTTTTTACATGAAATTACTACTCTAAAGCAAATATATTTGAATATAGCGTCTATTCTTTTTTGCTGTTTAGTTCTCACATGAAATTACTACTCTAAAGCAAATATATTTCAATATAGTGTCTGTTCGTTTTTGCTATTTAGTTCAATATACTTTTTGTTCTGATGCAGGTCAACATGAAGTTCTTGCCTCAGGCCCCATTGAGGATCTGATAGCACACCGTGAGCATCGGTATTTATCCCTGAAACAACTTTATCTATGTCGTTCTCTTTTGGATTCCGTTTGTGGCATTTGTTCTTATGCTTTCTATATTTGCTTGTCAGATACCGTATCTCTGGATCGTCTCTGCTTGTAGCTATGGATGAAAGTACACAAGTCTCTTCTGGTAATCTAGACAAAGAACAAGCTGATAGATCACAAGCGACAGTAAATAGAGAAAATGTGAATGAAAGCTTAAGTACTTCTCATTTGCAAGCTGACGAAAAATCTTCTCGGATGGATGATCGAAGTGGAAGAGGTCAGCCCACAGTTGATATAGCCGAAGTTTTGAGGCGATGGACTCATGCCCTGCAGCGTATACATAAGCAGTCACTACACCTGGTATTCTATATACTTATAATTTTTGTGGTTAGAATTTGTTAGCAGTGACTATATCTCCCCTTCTTATACTTATGATTATATATATCTGTCATATTGAGGTTTACTTCTGTACACCTCCAGCACCTGGTGGAGACACTCTGATTATCTATATTATCCACAAAAAGTAATGTATCCTGTTTGGTGATGTATCTGATCCCTGTAACGTTTAATATTATAGGCAAAAGCAAACGATGGTGAAGGTCCAGATCTTCTCCGAAGTGCAAATGATGGTGGTACTAGTGGACATGCTGAATCGTTAGCTGCAACACTTGCTGAACATCGGCAACATTTAGCTAGTATACAGGCATGTTTATAATACTCTTTGCTTTCCGTGACAACTGATCTCCGTATTTGAAAAATTCAAACCTAGCTTTTTTAATCAGAATTTGTGTCAGCTACACGGTGTCCTGTATTAACTTAAATTATTGTCAAATTTCAAGTGGAAAGCTGTTTGTCTGACTATCAGAAGTCAAATCAGGACACATGATATAGAATAGTGCTCTTTGCTAAATTCGACCTTTTTGTCAGCAACTGATTTAATCAAAGCTTGAATTAGTTGAAATAGGCTTCCTATTCACACTTGTTCCTGCGCAGGTGCTTGTTAATCAACTAAAAGGTGTTGCCCCAGCTATACAGAATTCAATATCAGAGTTGAGTGAGGAAGTGAACAGTATCTCCACCAATCTTCCTCAAGTGACAAATTACCATGGGAGATCTACCTCACCTGTTCAACCACAAAGCACCGGAAGGACTATGGTAGTTACATTGTACCTTATTTGCTTTTTTCTTGATGATTACCAAATATTTTAAATGCTCTTTCGAGTACTAAACTGTTCATTTGATGTCTAGGAAAGTAGCAGTGATGAGGTCACAGACGTTACTTCAAGATTATCATCAGTTCATATCGATAAAGTTTCATCTAGTCCCGCAGCATTAAAACTGCCACCTCTATTTAGCTTGACACCAAATTCAGCTGCAAAAAGTGGCAACTTTTACAAGAAACAGGCTCAAGTTAATAATAACCAGGTGGATAATGTATCCGAAAACTTGCTTCACGAACAAACCATACCAAATAGCCATGTTGTTACACCACAAACAGGTTATACATGGTTCTATTCTTCATATGCTTGTTTATGTTGAAGGTTAAGTTTGTAGTTTGTCACTCCATTTTTTTATGTTTGCAGACAATGAGAACGATTATATTCGTAACTTGAAGAAATCTGTGAGAGAAGCAGCTTTGTCAACGCGGTCCAACAATACGGCCCAATCACAAGATAGTCACTCTGATGATGGATCTGAACACTTCTTTGTTCCCCTTTCAGGGACCGGTTTTTCTCGTGCTGGCCCAGAAAAGAAAGCAGCTTCATTGAGAAGCAAACAGTTGTTTGTACCTGAATCACAAACTACTTTGGCAGAGAATCGTGTTTCAGACGGGTTTAAGTATAATGAATCACTCGATACGTCCAGTAACTTTGATATGGTGAGCGATTTTGATGGGGTAAATGGTTTTCTCTCTGCTGCTGCTTCAAATTATGCAGAGTCTGAGGGACGGTTGTCATTTTATGATGTGGATGAAAGTCATGAGCAAGTTTTTTCACCCCCTTTCCTCATGGATGCATCTCTGTCTGCAGATTCCTTTGAGGATCTACTTGGTATGTTCGTTTGAAAAAGCATATATGTGTTCGTGTGTGCTATAGTCCAGTTGGGCAGTAATGGGGTAACGTGGGTAGTTATGATGTTGGTTGGGTGGATTGAACCGTAACAGTTTTTGTCCATATTTTTGCATTTTCGTGTATAATTATTGTGTCAAATATGAATACAAAAGCTATAACAGATTAACAGCTAAATCTGATTTTTGAATAAAAAATGATATAGGATTAGTTTTGTTTGGATGACTTTTGGTGCTTTTGCCCCTTTTACCTGTTAGTGATAGAATATACCCAGTATTGACTCATTTATCATTCATCGAGTCAAAATATTACCTCTAAGGGTGGTGGCAACCATGCCTAAACCATTTTTTCATGCCTAATCACCCACCAATTATATCCTTCCATCTCATCCCATACCAATCTCATACCTAACAATAGATTTTAGTGGCAACCATGCCTAACTCATACCTCATCTATTTTTTTTTTATTATTATTTTTTTTATAATTATATTGAACAATTTAATAAAAACATAATATTTTATTAATACTTAAAAGAAAATTACATAATACTTATTAAAAAAAACACTAGTCATCAAGGTATGGTAAGTCTTGAGCGTCCACATACTCCGTAAGATCATAACGGAGACGGTGATGGATATTTTCGTCTTGTAACTCCGGTAGTACATTCGGGTCATAAACTGGCGTTACCGGCGGATCCATTATATGAACCGGTGATATTGCCACCCCGTCGTCTTTTAAAATCATATTGTGTAATATAACACACGTATGAACGATTTTTCGAATCTTTTCGACGAACATAGCCCGGAGAGGATATCTGAGAATAATCCATTTTGCTTTAAGACGACCAAAAGCTCTTTCGACATCCTTTCGTGCAGACTCTTGTAGCTTTAAGACACATGAATTTTGCTTTAAATAATAGAACACCATGACAACCACATCTCTGTGTCCCCTTTCGTGAGGAAATATTCTTGAAACTGGATATCCCTGTGTATCCTATTGAATGTAATGCAACGAAATTATTGCTAATGATATTGATCATGCCCGTGCATCTTGTTTTCTTGTGCTTGGATCAAGTTATTATAAATATGTTTTGTCTATTCCTTAACTACTAATATCAAAAGCATATACTCATATGAAATCTTGCTCCTGTTTTTATTTGCAGCACCTCTATCAGAAACTGAAACGGCCTTGATGGAGCATTAATAGCTAATTTCAAAGAGGTTGCCGGTGTTGTACTCGTACGAAGATGATGTAGTTTCTATAACTGGTGTAGTATTGATTTGCGCGGGGTGTGATATTTTTCTCTCTAATCATTTAGATATACATGGTGCTTGTATCTTTGACCCACTCTTCCAGCTTTCATCAATTGGATTAAGTTAGCAATTTGAGGTCCTTCAACTGGTCATATGAGGTCCAAAGATGATGATAACTTGCTCTAGGTGTCTGGGGATTGTAGTTTATATAAAGTCTCACAACCGTCTTGGTTGGATCTGAGCATCCGGTAATGGCATTCACACGCTAGTCATCAGGTGATGTTTTTGAGATTTTCGACCATCTTGATGGGGAGGTACATTAAGCTATCTATGTATGTTGTTCACCAACCAATACATGCGTAAGAAATGACTAATTCAGAGCCCGTTGATAGATGTGATGCTGGATATTGGTTGCTTTTGGTCTAGATTGGAATTGTATAATCTGGTTTATTCTTTTGTTGGTTTTTTAGAAGTCAGAGTCAAAGTTGTAAGAGAAGAGAAATGGTACCCATTCTATTCTTTGTTTATTAAGTGAGCCTGTATGATTTAACGTGTGAATTCATTCCACTGCCAACTAATATCTTGCTTACGTCGTCTTTGACCTCATTTTGCCTTGCACTCTTGGATTTTTTTCCCCTCAATTGATTGTATGTACTATGTAGGGCAATAAGCTGAGCCGAGCTAGAACTCGATGAAGCTTGAGATAACTGAAAAAAGTTAGGCTGCAGTTAAACTTGAATTTACAGCTTGAGGTTTGGATAGCTTCAAGTAATTACTAGAAGCCAAGCTCAGATAAGCGAAGCTACTTAAGAGTCCAGGTTGAGAGTTTTATAAATGTCCAAACATGCTTGAACTCGATGTACTTAGGAGTAGCAGGGATGGTGGTGGATTGGATATGAATCGGGCGGAGCCGTATTCATAACCATATATTTTTCATCATCCATATTCATTTAGCTTTACTTCATCCATTTTCTAATCACTCATCTAAACAATCCCAGTTTCTAATCAAAGTGAAACATATATTATTATGTAAACAAATAGTATAATTCAACACTAAATTATTATGAATGATAGCCAAATAAGGAGACAATTCATTAGCATAAGTAATAAGTTAATATTTTAGGGTGATGTAACTAATAATTTTGCACATTCATATCCATATCCATTAATTACTCATTTAGTTCATTCATGTCCATTATAAATGAATCGGATTGAGTGATATCCATTGAATTGGATGTCCATTGCCATCCCTACTTAGGAGTGCTTGGATAAGCATTTATTTATTTTGGCAAAATAATAGTTTTCAATAAGTGAATTGAAGCTATTTAAGATTAAGTTAAACTCATCTTTATACACTCATACCAACCCTAAAATATTAACTTATTACTTATGCCAATGAATTGTCTCATTATTTATCTACCTAATTATGCATTTTTTACATCTTATTCAAAAGCTAAACATATGTTTGGTTGGCGAAAATTGAGTCATATTTCTCTAAAAGGTTAAAAAAAAAAACTAGAAAACTTATTTAGTTACAGCTTTTTTAAAATTCTCTGAATAGTGAAAAGTTTTTTTATTTTTATTTTTTTATTATTTTTTTTTAACTAGAATTCTAAAAAGACTTGTTCATTATTTCCTACATTTTTCTTTGCACTTTTTTAAATTCTCTTCACTTATCTAAAAATATGATATAAACAAGTTTTTTTAATTTTTAATACTTTTTTTGAGATAAAATCTATTCCCTAGCTCTAGAAATACCAAATTGTAAATTAAAAATTTAAAACAAACTTTCTACAACTAAACTTAGCTCTAATATCCATATAGATTCTGCTAGCCAGGATTAAGGTGAAGGGATAAATTCTTGTTACAAATAATTGTTGTAATTATTTAATCACATTATCATCCTAATGATGATGATTATGTAGTAAAAATTAAGGCTTGTAAACTTTATTAACAAGCAATAATCCCACACACACACCATCTAATCTAACATTAAATTTTCAAAAAAAAAATCTAATCTAACATTATTTTCAAGATGTCACTTGACAGCAATTAACAAAAACAAAAAATAAATCATTTGTGATTTTATTACTACTACGTATTTCCTTAACAAACCAAACAGTCAAACACAGACACATAACAACAAGTCACTTTTCTGAGATCGTTTTCACCAAAAATATTTGTCACTCATCTTCTTTCCAGTTATCTTCTTTTGACTTTTTCATGTTATTATTCTTTATCTGTTTCCATCAATTAACCTCAAGTAAGCATCATCATCATCCTTAAATAAGTAATTAGATCATGTTTAGATCTTGTTGTTTTGTTAGTTGTTAATATGAATTAATGAATATGATTTGTTTCTGTTAAGGTTTGACTTGCATTATTGGATCTAGTTGTGCTAATCTGATATTAGGATTTGTGTTCATTTTGCAGAAGAAGGTTAGGATAGGTTATGTTTAGGATTTAGGATTTATCTCTCGTGTTTCGGAGGTATGAGTTGGTTTTGAAATGATGATTAAGAATATACTTAATAGGATTCCGTCACGGAGGTCACATAAGTCGAGTGATAAAGATGGAGGACATTCGTCTTCAAGTGCGTCGACTAGCTCAAGGAATAATAATGATGTAGCACAAAAGAAATCCGGTAGCTCGAATACTACTTCTAGTAATCAAAGTGTTCAGCCTGTTTCGAATGCTGGGATTAATAGCAAGCTTGATCAAGGTTTGAATTCGAAGTTTAATGGAAATACTCCAGTTTCCGGTACTTACGAAGCTTTGCCTAGCTTCAAAGACGTGCCTACTTCTGAAAAGCAGAACTTGTTTATCAGAAAGTTGAATCTGTGTAGTGTCGTGTTTGACTTCACTGACCCGACTAAGAATTTGAAAGAAAAGGAGATCAAAAGACAGACTTTGGTTGAACTTGTCGATTATGTTTCTTCGGCAAATGGGAAGTTTTCAGAAACTGTTATGCAAGAAATAGTTAAGATGGTGTCGGCAAATATATTTAGAAAGCTCACTCCACAACCTCGTGATAACAAAATGATTGAAACTTTTGATGGGGAAGAAGAGGAGCCTTGTATGGATCCGGCATGGCCGCATCTGCAACTAGTGTATGAGTTTCTTCTAAGGTTTGTAGCATCACCAGAAACCGATGCAAAGCTTGCTAAAAGGTATATTGACCATGCCTTTATTTTAAGATGGTTAGATTTGTTTGACTCTGAGGATCCGAGAGAGCGCGAGTACTTGAAATTTGTACTTCATCGTATGTATGGAAAGTTCATGGTGCACCGTCCATATATCAGAAAATCAATTAATAACATATTCTTTCGGTTTGTTTTTGAAACTGAAAAACATAATGGAATTGCGGAGCTTTTAGAAATACTAGGGAGTATTATCAATGGTTTTGCTTTGCCATTGAAGGAAGAGCACAAGCTTTTTCTTGTTAGGGCATTAATTCCCCTTCACAAGCCGAAATGCATACCGATGTACCATCAGCAATTATCTTATTGTATCACTCAATTCGTTGAAAAAGACTGTAAACTTGCTGATACTGTTATTAGAGGTTTATTGAAGTATTGGCCAATCACGAATAGTTCAAAGGAGGTGATGTTCTTGAGTGAGCTTGAAGAAGTTTTGGAAGCAACTCAGCCTCCAGAGTTTCAACGATGCATGGTGCCTCTGTTTCGTCAGATCTCTCATTGCTTGAGCAGCTCACATTTTCAGGTAACTAATTCTGTTGTATCATTCCTTATTATTTTTTTCTCTTGTTATTGCTATGTAGTCCCTTCATGATAGTACAATAGACTTTAAAATTTTGGTTTTCATTTGCTTATACACTTTCGTCCTATACCTTTTTTGTGGCCCCCATCTTTATTTTCAAAATTGACGTTGGAAAACATATATGTGTTTTCTTGCATTACATAAATAGGACCCGAAAATGAAAATGGTACATGGTGATAACAGATTGAGCCTAATGTTATAACTAACCCAGGTTCCAACTTACTTGGAATTCTCCATACTATACTCCGTGTTCTCTAGAAAGATGCATAGAACTCTTGCTTGTAAATAGAACTCTAGATATCTCTGGAAAATGAATAGTTTATAGAAAATTAATATACATGTGAATGTGATCTTAGCGATTGATGTTAAATGGCTTTTAACTATTTATTAGGTGGCTGTGTAACTATAAATAGGGGTAGATTGGTTATTTGTCGGTCATTAAGCATAAAGTGCAAGTAAGAGTTCTTTCAAAACATATTTCCCTTTCATCTTCGTTGGTAACCGTGAGTGTTAGATCTTGAATTACTTGGCTAAAATTTAGGCAAATACTCTTTGGACAAGGCTGACTAAGCATCTTAACGTGGGTTCAAGCAAAGGATGCACATTCAACTCGGAGAAGTGGTATCAAAGCTTGAAACACTTACACGTGAGAGTATTAGGCACTAATGTAGAGCGTAGACAAAGAAAACCACAATGAACATAGGCTCAAAGAGGAGGCGCAGTAACAAACCCATCAAAAAGGTCACTCCAAGAACACAATTGTTACCATGGGGGAAAAGTATAGTGAGAAATGGACTTTAACTTAACCTTAACGGGTGGATGGCCCTAAGCCCAAAGCTTATATTGGAAACCGGAAAATGAAGGAGCTTTAGGGCATAGAGCATATTATGTGTTACTAAGATCGACATTGATGGGCATAGAGCATATTACGTGTTCTAGCTTAACAAGATTATTGTTGCATGGATGATGCTTGTGAACGTACTATCACCATGAGTGGATTGTAACGGAATGCGATGACTAAAAATGGGCTATCGGCTCGAGGCCTTGGGTACTCAAGACTATTAGAGACCCGCTAGTGGCCACCCAATCTGTATTTTATCCGATTACACAAGTTCGGACAAAGGGTACCAAATGGCCTTTGTAGCCACTTCCAATGCTTGAAGAAGGCCTTTTGGGGAAGTGTTTCACTCGACTTTATTAAATACGCAAATCCAATGGCTTTAAGAGCATTTTGGTAGTTATATTTAGGAACTTTTATGTCTAAATAGTATTCTAATATTCCATACCCCAAACCTTTTATTGGAAATTCAAGTGACATGTAAATTGCGTAATGGCCGTCGAGCATAAATATGTCGAGTCGGTGTCGATGTGAGAGCTAGGTTGTTTCTCGTCTTCTGGAAATATGAAATAACGCTTTAAAAGTGGTCCGGAGCCGTAGCCCCGACGACCACCTCTCGCATGAGAATGAGTATGGTATTTGATAATGGTGAATGCTTCTCTTAGTGAGCATTTCATCATGTTCTGTTGCCAACATGGTGGAATGTTCTTTAGGAGTATTGATTTTCACGCCGGAGGTGGTTCCCAGGGCTACTGCATTGGGACCATTTCTAACATACTTTTGCGTGGATCTTAGCCTGGAAGATGAAAAAAGGTTCATCTATTATGGCGACACCATCTTAATGGATTTATGTTTGACCACTCAACCAATAATGAGATGGTTAATGAGTATAATTAGAGGTAGGCTAGTCATTTGAACGTTAACATTATATGCAACGAGGAGTTTTTTGTAGTATACTTTGTGTGTCCTTGGGCGGTCTATTCCTTGAGTTTGAGTTTTGAAGCCAATCTAAGCAAGACTCTGGTGGACTTAGCATTTTGAGGCGGCTTCAAGTACTAAGACTGGACGAGCGATTTAGGGGAATCAACAACCTTGTGACTGTGATAATATATTTTCCAATTATTTACTGTATACAGCCTTTGTGTATCTAGACTGATATTATATATTAAGTTTTTGTACTGATGCTAAAATAGTATAATGATACAAAAGCTATACTAACTTATACCACAAAAGGTCTAGATTGAAATTCATGTATGTTTACTAGAAAAAAAAGATGTCCAACATAGCCTTACTCAAGCCAAAAAATAATCTTTAGGTGGATCTTTTTTCCATCAGTTAGTTTTGTTTAATCTCTGGCTTCGCTAACTACTTGGGCATCCACAATAAAAACTTTACAGTCGATATATATGTTCCCATATGATGATTTCAATCTTTAGAAACTTTCATAACATTTTTTTTTCACAATTTGTAACCAGATAGTTTTAAATATACAGCCAGTGGTGTAAATTTTACATTCACGTATCATACATAATTACGAAACTTGGTACGCCGTAAGTTATTCATATCTAAATTAGGTACCATATTACAAAGAACACACTATAACTGTAAAGTATGACCAGTTGGCCCCTATAGTTGGTAGAACTTTTCGTCTTTTCACCCCACCTTTACTTTTTTTTTTTCCTTTTCAATTTAATTACAAGTGAATACCTTCAAGGATTCAAGTAATCTGTGGCTTACATGAAGATGATCACTTTTGTGGTGCTTGTTGTTGGGCTCGTGATTTGCAAGGTTCTGCGTCATGGTTATTTTACTCGAACTTGAGCAAATTGCAAGAAAATGCAATGCATGCAACTCATTAAATGGCAACATAGATACCATTTCTTACCATAACATGGCATTTGTAAACATGTAGTGCATCATATTTCCCATTTTGTTAACCATGAAACGCAACAAATTGCATACTACAGTAAGATATGATAAGCATGTTGCATTAAATGGTTTGAATCAAACTGCTTTGCATATATTGGTAAAGGATGGACATTGCATTATCTTGCAGTGTTCAAAACTCTCATTATAACATAAACCTCTAACCAAAGACATTATCAATGGCACAAATCTTTGTTTTGACAAAATTTTACTGTTTCTTCTATATGCAGGTGGCAGAAAGATCATTGTTCCTGTGGAACAATGATCATATTGAGAACCTGATCAAACAAAACCGCAAAGTAATACTACCAATCATACTCCCTTCGTTGGAAAGAAACACAAAAATACACTGGAATCAAGCAGTCAGGAGCTTGACTTTAAATGTTAGGAAAATCTTCTCTGATGCCGACCCAGAATTCTTTGAGGAATGTTTGTCAAAGTTTCAAGAAGATGAATCTAAAAAGGAAGAGACCAGAACCAAGCGCGAAGCCATATGGAAACGTCTCGAAGAGGTTGCTGAAAAGAGATCTGGTTCTGGTACAACCAATCAACCCATGCTCTTTCCTAATAAGGTAACCAATGGCTAAAAGAGACCAATCGAAAACCCATTTTTTGGGTTTTACATGCATGATTTGTATGCCAGAATGTATATGTGCATATCTATATCTATATATATTTGGAATGGGGTGTTGCTAGAGATTGAATTTAGCCATTTTGTTGTAAGAGTCAAAAGGGTGACAAGAAAAAAGCTTTCATTTTTTCAGGCATTTGTTCCTTTTCTTCTGTATTTTTATATATCTTTCTGTATTTGTACTATGATTGTACTCTATTTTTTTTAACGTGTACCATATTACTTTTTAATCTTTGATCTGTTTGATTCCATTGTTACTAAATGTAACTATGTGAAAAATACATGGTGGTTCTTACGGTTGTTGAAATTGTAGCCTGTTCACATTATACATTTTTGATCATTTTACATCACATGTACACCTGTTAACAATTTGAAGGTTCTTCAACTGCTCATCTGTTTGATCCTAAGATGATTATAACTGTGATCTACCTATGTTGGGGTTGTAGCTTTTATAAAGTCTTGCAACTGTCTTGGTTGGATTTGAGCACTCATTAATGACATTCACATGCTAGGTATCCGTTGTTGTTTGTGAGATTTCGACCATCTCGATGGATAAGCTATCTATATATGTTCACCAACCAATACATGTGTAACATATTACTAGCACAAAGTAGGGGTGTTCATGGGTCGGGTAATACCCGAATAAACCGAAAATCGAAACCAAACCGAACCGAAAATAACCGAACCGAATTTGTCAAAACCGAACCAAACCGAATTAAATATTCGATTTTCGGTTCGGTTTTAGCAATCCAAACCGAAAACCGAACCGAAAACCGAATTCAAATAAATATATATATATATATATATATATATATATATATATATATAATTAAAACTCTTTTAAAATATAACATTTTTTAAGCTTTAATTTTTATTTTCTCTCTAAAAATCTTATAAATTATAAATAATTAAATTTATGTAATTCGGGTTATTCGGTTCGGTTTTCGGTTATGAGGGTTTCGGTTCAGTTGAATCAATTTAAATTCGGTTCGATTCGATTCTCGGTTATAGCCAGAAAAAAAAATTAACCGAACAAACCGAACCGAACAAACCGAATAACCCGATAACCGAACCGATGAACACCCCTAGCACAAAGCCCACTGGCATTTGTGATGTTGGATATTGGTGATTGGAATTTTAATTCTGGTTTATTTATTTGTTTTGTTTCTTATAGAAGTCGAAGTCAGAGTCAAAGCTCTAAGAGAAGAGTAAGGGGTGTTTACTAAATTAAGTTGTTAGGGTAGTGGCAGTGGTATCGGTATGCCTTCGGCATGCCTCCATACCGAGCGGTAATACCGTTGACTCTTGCGGTATGGCATGGCATGGGAGGAGATCGACAATCTTTACCGAATTGGCATGAGGAAGGTTTAAAAAATGTAGCCGTTGCAACGGCAATATTTCTAGCCGTTAGACCCAAAAAAAAAAAAAAAAAAAAAAAAAAAAAAAAAAAAAAACCCTCTATAAATATACACTTTAATCACCATTTTCAAATCACATTTTATTCACTTCTTCTACTTCCAACTCTCATTCTTTTAAAAAAGATGGATGCAAAGAAATCAAAAGGTGTTTCAACCTCATCCAAAGGTCGTGGACGAAGCTCTCGATCACAACCCGTCCGTCCGCAAGTTTAATCACAACCACCTCCCTACTATCCCCAAATGAGTCCTCAACCCGCTCACTATTATCCCCAACCTCCACTGGTGAATCTACCATCACATCAACGCCAATATTATCCCCAACCTCCACCGATGAATCCAAGCCAATACATGATATTAATGACAAGTGATTTCGACCAGTTCAATGACTACCTTGAAGGTCCTTCGCGGCGTGAACCAAGTGTTGAACGAGAACTACCGATATATGATTACGAGGATGATGAAATTGAGTATGTTCCCGAAACGCAACAACAAAATCCAATCGGTATACCTTTTTTTTTTTTTTTTTTTTTTTTTTTTTTTTTTTATTCGTTATAATTTATTTGTTATATTATTATTTGCTAAACTTGTTATAATTTTATTTGTTATAATATTATTTGTTATACTATGTATTAGGAGAAGCTCAAAATGATGAAGATGTTCAAGAAGTCCAAAAAAGAAAACAGTCGACTAAAGCGGAGAAAAAAAATTGGACGACAAACGAAGAGGTGGCTTTGGCAAAAGCGTGGGTTCATATCTCCACATGTCGAAAAGTCGGGAATGAAAAAAATAGAGATAGTTTTTGGAAAAGAATTCTAGAGCATTTCAAGAAAAATGTGAAAGATACTACTCGAAGTCATCATAGCTTGAACACAAAGTGGCAAAATATGAATGCCGCCATGAGTGTCTTTAACGGGCTATTCATCCAACAAGTAAATTTTAAACTCTATATACTTGTATTAATTTATATGCTTGTATTAATTTATATACTTGTATTAATTTATATACTTGTATTAATTGTAGAAACGTCTTCGTGAGAGTGGGTGTAGCGATGTTGACATCATGAAAAATGCCTTGGCCGATTATGATAAGAAAACAAAGGGCAAGACTTTTAGTCATATTGAGGCATGGGAGGTTGTCAGGCTAGAAGACAAATGGTTGGAACAACCATGTGTGGGTCAAGCATCTTCGGCTAATTCCGACAAACGAAGAAAGTCGTCGGAATCTAGCTACTACGAGACGGGAAGCAATGACAATGTTGAGACTGTTATTCCGGATTTGAATGACGACACAACTTGTTAGGTCACCATAATATAACACAAGTAACAATATGTAAGAAATATAGATGAAGATAGATTGGTTGAACACACAAACACACACACGAATATGATAAACAAATGTTATGCGTAGGATATATGAAAACGTGAACAACCAACCTTCCAAGGAAGGTTTACATGTGTTTATATAGGGAAGGGAGCTAGGGCAACACTACTAGTCCCTTCCTTCCTTATTGGACTTGGGCCAAGGCTCATGGGCTTTCTACATAAGTCTTGCCATAAATACAAACATAAAAGCCTAGTTTAAGCAACCTATTACAAACTAATTACTAACACTTGAAATACAAGTTAGGAGTGATTCCAACAATCTCCCCCTAAGTGTTGGTAATTAATAAATGACTCCAGCAATCTTGAATAGTTGTTGGTGTTGATGTAATAGTTGCCTTGACGTCTTCTGACATTCCTCTTTCTTGTGAGAAGAAGTGCCTTGATTCCAACAATCTCCCCAGTGTGAGGATCTTGTTTAAGCTTTGAGCTTTGACGTCTTCGTTATCTTTGTTCTTTGTTCTGGTGTGGATATGGTGATGTTATGTTGTTGTTGTCTGCATCAGGTCCGCTTCATTTCTCAGGTGTCTCCACGTCTTTCTCCAACATGCTCACACGCTCTTTGACGTTGGATTTCAGTTTTGATGTAGTTCTCTAAGTCTTTAAACTTTGTAGATTCTTTGGATTGGAGGAAGAATCATTCTGACTTTTGTGTTGCCTTTCGAGAGAACTTCAATTTGTGTTGTTGTTGGTATGAGCATGTAGAGAATCAGCACGATCATCTCCCAGGAGCATCCATAAGAAGAAAACATAAGAATGTGTTAGTGATAAACACCAATCGATCACTGTGGTCTTTTCTTAGACAATTGACCACTACGATTGTTCTTCTGATGAATGTCTTGATTCCATTCACCTTGGTCGGGCGAATCAGCCGTCCGAATCCCATAAGGGACAGTTGGCATTACTTTGAACAAGTTCAAGTAATGACCCACATCTTCAGGACTCGATTCTTGAAAGGAATCTCCTTAGCGGGATTTCCAGCACTTACAAGTTCGAACTTCGAGCGTGTTAACAACATAGTGTGAAAACACATCTCTAATTCTAGCAAAGGCTGTTCCTGAACTGGAGTCCCTCAAGTAGGATAACACGATGTACCGAAGTACACCTACAGTTCAGGTGAGTCGCTGAGGTACACTGAACCATCACCTCACGACTGTAGACTGTTTGAGACAACACTAAGCGTAACCCACGAGGAGTTACCGAAGCGACTTGCTGTCAGGGCTGTTTGATGTTCACCCTGGCAGGAGTTTCCATTCAATCACTGAGGATCACATATGTGAACCCCTCATAAATGTTCTTGACAGATTGCAAAGATCTGTGTAGGACTCGATAATGTATCACTTGCGTCCTTAATGTTGAACGACAAGTGATGAAATGTCAAGTGTTCCTAAGAGATCTTTTGATGAATCTCGTGGCTCTAGACTCAATAGTGCGCATTGGTTTTCCTGAGCGGAGACTAGGGAGAGGGTCTCCTTCTTCAATACCAGCAATCTCTAAGAGAAAGCCGATAGTTTACGTAGGGTTCCCTGTGAGAATGAAACAGGCTTCTGTTGAGAGAAACTTGAGTAGCTAAGAAGGTTTAGTGCATGCGTCACTGGGTCCATGACGACTTTAATCTTCAATACCGGTGTCATCTAGTGACAACCAGTAGCATATGTATTGAACCCGGTGTCTGCCCTAAGTTGAATAATTTGGAGGGCTATTTCTTTTCACCCTTTTCTTTACTTTTCTTTTTAATTCTTCAACTCCTTCTTTCTCCGATTCTCATTTTCTCCTTTTTATAATCATACCCAAGGACTTCTAAATTCTAACTATTGTTGGTATCCTTGGGTAGATCCCTCCGGCTCTGGCGGATCATAGGATAGTTATTCCTAACCTTAATCACCTTATAACTCCATGACTATCCTAAGTTGCCATAAAACCATTTTCTCGAAAATCTCTCAAAGTGTTTATGGGTGAAAACATTTAGTATTTTCAGAAATACTCCCCCTCCACATGTGCTCAAGTGTTTTGACAGAAATCTGCACAGTGAGGGTAGAGCTCGCACTTTTGAATTGATCGACTCAAGATAGACAATTCCCCGTGAGACACGGTTACGTTGCATAGTTAAAGAGTTACATTGTCAGCTTTTAGGTGACAACTAGCTCTAATAACTACCTTGAAGGTGTGGACAACCTCGAAAGGTTGTCAAACCCGTCAAAGTTCATGTCTATCAGGAGTTTCTCGAAAAGGTACAATCTACTCGGATAAGTCTTGGAAGACAAATCTTTTCGATGTATGACAGTTCAGATCTCGTCAATTCATGGGTTAAGTCTTATCACACGAATATTCCATCATATTTACATCATATTAGTATCACACAATTTTTCTCCCCCTCAAAAATGGCATATGAATGTTATTTTTGATTAAAATTTTGATATCGAATATGTCCATTTCGAGTTTTGTGGGAAGATTTCCACGAAGAACGTTTTGTGAACAAAGATTTGTAAGCAAATACTCCCCCTCAACTAGTAATATTAACTTTTGAGGTTTTGAAAACATAAGGGGAAGTACTTGTTCTTTTGAGCAAAACTTTGAAAAATGAAAGTTTTGATAAGTTTTACTCAAAAGTAAGAAGCTTTCGCTCCTTTTATAAGGATTGTGGCACTGATGCGTACCACAGGGTCCTTTCATTACAAGTACGGGTTGTACACTGTTATGTGTGCACAAGCCATTGTCAATTATACAAATCATATCATCCAAATATCAATCAAATAGATTAAGGAGTACCAGGAAATCCTTCAATAACACCGGGAGTTCTCTCTTGACGTTGATAGCCCGTAAGAGGGAAACTCTGTCGTCCACCCACAAAGCTTTCCAAATTCCGCATCTGATCACGATGAAACAACCTTTCATCTATCCTTGTGATAATCTTCTTCACATTCCTCTTTTCTCTAGAATTCCACCGCTTCTTCGACCCAATGCCTTCATGAATCTCCTTCAACTGATACGCTAACCCATCACGAACCTTCTTCAGAGTATGATCACAAAACTTGTGAAGCTCATTGCACGCCATTAAACAGTTATGGTGAAGTTCACTGCGGTAAACTACTCCAAACTTTGGTTTCTTCACGATGGTGTACTGAGAGAGTTGGTTGATATCAGGAAAGTGTAGCAACGGTTTAGTGAGATTAACTTGTTTCTAGTATGATTCCACGGCAAGTTGAAGATCTTCAACACGTTCCTGGATCACTCTGCTTCTTATGAATATCAACAATGACTTCATGTACTGGAGCTGGATGTTGGTTGAGAAATGTCGCATCCGACCTTGTACCTTAGCCAGATACATGTCTTCAATGTCATTGAGTGACAATCTCGGAAAATCCGCTTCAGTATAACCATATTCTTGATCGTCTTGGCGTTTGACTTTGATTTCCTTCAGGAATGAGTAATCCCACTTTGTAGCCAGACTTACATTCATGATAGCAACGATCCGTTTGTCACTGAACACCTCTTTGTTTGATTTCTGAACCTGGCAGCTTCTGTAGTATAGTCTTCTTCTTGCAGGCCAATGATGAATGCCATACTGTGCATCGAGATCATAATTCACCACATTTTCAACAAACATTCTTGTGGCTTCTTCCTCGATGGCAACATTGTTGGAGAAGACTGTTGCTGGGATGTTAAAGGTGAGTGACGTAGCGTATTTCTTGCTTACATCGCTACCGTGTTGAAGAAATTACAGGTCGTTGTTGAAGAATTATTGGTAGGGAATCCTTTGTTGATCTGGTCGACCAATGGTTGGTAGTGGCTTGGTCCAGTCGGTGTAGTATAGAGTCTTATCTGGTCTTGTGAAGTCGATGTTTGATTCAGGGTTAAGCCAATCAATGTTGTTTGACATAGCTCGTGCGATGTTGTCTAGATTGTTAATACAAATAAGCCGTAAAAACGTTTATTTATATTTTACGATCTTCTTATGTTTTGTCGATAACAAACGTAAAATCATTTTAACGAAACAAATAAAATACGTAAACTATTTGAGCCAATAGTTTTCTAACACACTTACGTTTTCACATAAAACACTAAAACAAGTATAAGTGATTTTATGATTTAGTAATACATATGTACAACAACTAGTGTTTACATATTTGGGTAAATATATACTTAAACTAGTATATACTAAAATGGGTAAACACTAACAAATGGTATTGACCCATAACCCATGGTATTATCCAAACCACTTGACTAGGAACATTGAACCCATGAGATACATTGTATCTAGTAAAAGACCCATGGATCAACCCATAACCCATGACCCATGACCCATGACCCATAACCAAAATACCCATGGGTAAAGAGGAGCGTCCCACGGATCCCTAGCTTTACGCTAGCCGGATCCCTTGTGGGAGGGATCCGTGGGATCCGGGGAACAGTAAACTTTCTCCTCTATAAATAGTGAGCCATTTCTTCCTTTTTGCTCACCACTTTCACACATACTTTCTCCAAAGTATTGTACCTCTCTAACCATTGATTCTAAGGGATCTCTGTATGTAGTTTGTCTTTTGTTTTTGTGTGATTCTCTAGGTTCCTCTTAAAGGCGAGATCACCACTTCTTGAAGTCGAGCAAGCTCAAGTCCATGAGTTGCCATGCTTTGTCATCATCAAGACAACTAAGGTTCTCTTGTTGATAGTTCTTTCTTCCTCCATAGAGATGTTGTGTTGAAGGCATTAGTGAAGGATGCCGAAAGAGTCAAGACGAAAGCATTAGTGAAAGGTGCTTAACGTCCGTGTCAAAAGCATTAGTGAAGAATGCTAAAGGTGTCAAGTCAAAGGCATTAGTGAAGGATGCCTAGGAATCAAAACAAGTGGCATTAGGAAAGAATGCATAGGTCATATAATTGGTGAGGTGCATCGTTATACATATAAGTATTAGTCTATTTCCAATGATGGTGATATCCTTGATGGTGTTGTAACAAGGATTGGATCTCCTTGAGATTAGGTGTTGTGTTGTGATGGGTAGTAGTTCCTCCATAGTAATGGAACTAGGTGCTTAGCCTAGTACCTAATAAAGGGTAGGCGACGTTGTGATAGGTGTGGTTCACCTTGGTGTGAAAGAACCCGGTGGTTAGCCTAGTACCGGAAAAAGAGTAGGCGACGTTGTGAAGGCTTCTCCGCCATAAGGAGATTGGTGTCGTGTAGTGCTTACGAACTCTCGAGTAGGTGACTCGGGGAGTGGAGTAGGGCAAGGAAGGTGTCCTTGTAGCCGAACCACTATAAATACTCGTGTTGTGGTTATGTGCTTGTTACTCTTTATCTTTCATTATACTTTTATATATCTATCTATCTATCAACGTCCAACATACATATCTAAATAGATTGACATAAGTCGATCTAAATATTTAAAAGGAAGTTTTAAATTGGGAAAACTATTCAACCCCCCCTTCTAGTTTTTTACATAGATGATATTCGACTTCAATAGCACTATCGGAGCTGTCCTTAAGCAGTTGAAACGCATCGTTCTTGATTCGGCGTAACTCCTCTTTCGTCATCTTCTTCAATTTGAACTTATCCTGAATTATCTTAACGTGCTCCATAGTTCGACCATCTATCGGTTCTTGGCCTTCTGGTAATCGAGGGGTGGCATCAACAAGCTTGGAAAACCATTCGTATTCATCAGTGTCATATTCTTCCAACCATGATACAACTGAGGTAGACTTTTTCTTCTTTGGCTTAGAGGATGATGCTAATTGTTGCTTGGTTGATGGTGTTGATGAGGGCGGTTGTTGGGGCTCAGGGATCTCTTCGTCGTCACCACCGGTGTATTGGAAATGATCACCAGTTTTCTCCGATGGTGGTGGAGACTCAGAATCCTGAGGTTTATCAGAAGCAGGATGTCGTTGAGATGATTTCTCTGTGGTGGTGGTCTTTGGGGGTGGCATAGATGAGGATTCGCCTGTTTTCTTTTGACGTTTAGGCTCTGAATCCTTGTCCGCATCATCATCGTCTCTTGGTCACTTTTCTTGACCAGCCGTTCCCTTGCATGTTGTTTGTAGTTGATATGCAAGTAATGCCTCAAAAAGTTTTGATTCAGCAGAAGTGAAATTTGAAGATCGAGGAGACATTTGCGTAATCAGCTGTGAAATCAAATCAGCTTCAGAGACAACAGGTGGCGGAACTGGTTTAATTTGCATAACCGCTGGTGTAGTTGAAAGTGTTTGCTTGACCAATAACATCAGATATGGATAGAGTTGTCTTGCGAACATTTCTTTAGTGACTCCAGGGAAGGTGTCGAGAAGGAACTTATGAGTGTAGTCCCTAATCGTCTTGTCCATTTCACCCTGAATATCTCGGTTGAGGAATTGCTGGATATGTTCTCGTTCCTCTGAGAACTCGTTCATCAAATCACCGAGTATGTTAACCTTGTCAGCTAGCTGATTTAACTTCTTGTTAACCACATTTCGTTTCCTTGCTTGCCTGACAACCTTAACAATCTTGGTTTTGGCACGTGATGCCCAAGTGTCAGTGGGTTTCTTGATCGATCTGGATGAAGATCTGGTGGTAGCATCTTTGGATGGTGGTGGTGATGAATGAGATGATGAATCTGAAGAAGATGAGTCATGAGAAGGCTCGGGGTCATTAGGTGGCTCAGAAGATTGTTTCGGGTTATGTTCTGGATTATCTTGGAGATAATTGTCAACTTCCTCTTGAGCTCTTGCCTCTTCCTCTGCTTTAGCCTGAGCTTCTTCTTCAGCCCTTTCCTTAGCCGCTTCCTCCACGTCTTCATCTGTTATCTTCTCATTCTTTTCTTGTTCCTCTTCTTCTTCAAAGTCAAACTTGATTTCAGACTCTTGTTGCTGTTGCTCTGTTGATTCCTTAGTAGTGGTACCAGTTCCCTTATCGGGTTGATTAACCGCATCAAGAACTGGTGTGGTTAGTGCACCACCATTGGAACCTCCAGGGCCTCTAGTTTGTTGGATGTTGAATTCAGTAGCAACATGCTGCAATCTCAGCTGCTTGAGAGTCTTGTGGTAATCTCTTTCTTCATCCTTTGGTTCATCATCAGAACTTTCTTCTTCGTCCTCAGCAACTGGAGTCTTCCCATTGTCTGATTTGGGACTAAGTGGTTTGTCATCTGACCTCTGTGAGGTTGTTTCATCTGTAGCAGTTTCGGAATAGCGAGCCACCTCTTCAGACTTAGTATCTTCATAATCGACGTCCTCTTGAGTATCTTCAGGTTTAATTTGAGAACGGACGACGATAAGGTTTTAAAATGTACCTTTTTGAGGGGTCGTTTAAGCCCTTATTTGATCACTTTTGTATCCGTTATTACTTAATATCGTTCCTTTTCACTTTTTAGGTCTCTTGAAGGAAAATTGCTGTAATGGCACTTATTTGGACGAAAAGACGCGGATATACGAAGAAAATGGCCAAAGTCAAGAATCGAGACACTCCAGCTGGTGAAAAGACAAGGTGACGGCGTCACTGCTTAACTGCGACGCCATCGGAGGATTTTGTGACGGGACAGAAGCCAAATCTCTTATTTTCAAGTGACGGTGTCAGGCTTTAAAAGAGTAGGCCGTCGCTACTCAGACGGCCTAGATTCGATCCAGACGGCGTCAGAAGCTGAAGAGGACGGCGTCACAAGCACAAGGTGACGCCGTCGCAAGACTAACGTGGCCAAGACGAAACCCTAATGACGGCGATCCGACGGCGTCACAAAACATAAGGTGACGCCGTCGCATATGTAATCTTATATATAGAATCCGAATTTTTCAGTATTGGTGTGTAGTCTTTTGGAGTAAAAACCTAAACCGAACGAAGACTGTCTTGTACAGTAGTTTAGGGTTCCAAACCCTATCTTACATCAAGATAAGTGTTTTAATTCATTAATTCAATTATGTCTTTGATTATTTGTGTGTATGCTTGCATGTTCTCCATGTCCGGCTAATTTACTTGTGTGTTTGCTTAAGGAATATGAAACTTAATTATTGAATATTGATTGGTTGTCTCTTATCTTAATTGTTAATGATCTAGTAATGCGATAGGTCATTCGTTGTGTACTTAATGCTTGATTAATCTTTGTGAACCTTAGGTTATAGCACTTAGAGTGGTTGTAAGCTAAACCTTCCAAAGAGGCCTTAGAGTTAGAGTTTATGATCCCTAGTGGTTTTTTGTAGACGAGACCCTTTGGTAACTTCAAAGAGTTAGGGATAAACGCATACCCTACAACTTTAGACACACAACGCGATTAAGAATAAGGACGTGACAATTCAACCATCAATAGGAGATAATTAAGGAGTAGTAAAACCTAAGTGAACACATCTTTAAAGTATCATACGAGCACACAATAATTAGACATAGACTACATACACCTTAGATTAGATAATTAGATAAATAGAGTAATCGGTAGCAATACCAACCCCCAAATCCAAACCCCGAGATTCGTACTTTTCCATTTCCTAAAAAAAACATAAAAAAAGATGAAAAATAATCTTCCTCAACCCCAACCTTAGCGTAGTAACTTCTCACTAGCATTCCTATTCCCCTAGAGAACGATATCAACACCCGTGGCTTACCCTAATACTACACTACAACGATTAGGTTCACTTCCTAGGGTGTTATAAAACTTGCTCGAAGAAAAGGAAGTTCCTTTGACCCCGAACGACGCGTGTAGCGTTATCAGACGATCTGAGTTGGAAATCTTTTCTTGCGAGAAGGAGTCCTTTTGGGATACTTGTGAGCGCTCCCAGTGCTTTCAACGCTTCCAGCGCTGCCAGACCTTCGTGTCTTCCTGGTAGGAGTAGCAGAAGTATTTTCATCCATAAACCCGACTTTGCCCTTACTCACAACTTCTAGGTATCGATGATAAGATGGAAGACTTTTGATATCATCAGTGAGAAGGCAGTAAAGTAGTACTGCACCTTGTTTCTTTGTTGAGGAGTCTTTAAATCTGACAATGTTCAACGTAGGCTCATACAATGCAGAATGATTCTTGTCCTGATGTTTCCTGAGAATATTTTGGATCAATAGCTTGGTGTATCTGATAAAAGGAACTTTTGTCCCGGGCTTCTTGAGATAGGACATCATGTCTTCCAATATCAGACTAGCAAAGTCGATGTGCTGCTGGTTGACCATGCCCCAGAAGGTTTGCAAATGCATAAGTTTGGGATGCTCGTGACCGCTGTCTCTTCCAGACACAGACTTGGCGATCATAATATAAAGTGTTCTCCAGGGTTGAGGAATATTCTTTAGATCCACAGAGGAATGTCTGGTGATGACCCCGGCAGCTTCATCATGTCCAATGTCGATTGTGAATTGAATGGTAGCCTCTTCACTTGGAGTTGCCACATAGTCAGCAGCCTCGATAGCAGGTACAAGAATAATTGACCGAAGATCTGCAACAGTAACGGTGACTTCCTTATCATTGAGGGTCACGGTGACAACGTCTTGACCATCCACTTTTTTCATTGTGTGCCAAAATTGATGAATGTAGATTTCTGGCACAGTTGCAGAGTTCGTAAGTATGTTGTTGTAGGGATGAGTCTTGAGAATATCCACAACAATTATGCATGATGATTCAGAGCAGGTGAAGTTCTCAAAATCGACCTTGAGGTTATTCTTTCCAATCGTCTTGTTGTAATCAGTTGGGAAGATATCGTCCATTGTGAGCTCATTTGGTGCGTTGATATTTTCCATTATGACGTCCATTTCGTGATCTGAAAGGTATTGAGACAAGAGAACCAACATATCGAAAGACATTACGTTAGTCAAAAGTTGATTTTATTGTCCAATTATTGAATTGTTATGTTAATGAATGTTACGAGTCCAAAGTCACATATTTTCCAATTGTCCAAAGTTGACGTGATAAGTTACGTGAGTATGTTAATTATGAATGTTTAATGTCCAAAGTTTACTTAATCACACAACGTTTTAACTTTAGTAGCTTATTAGTGACATTTTGGGTTTGTGACATTATGAGTAACTTATTACAAGTTTGTACGCATAACATTTCAAAAAATTTTGTTACAAATTGGCTTAAGCGTGGGATTGTAAGCTTATGTGTAAACAGGATAACCATACGCGTAGGATTAAGCTTATGCGTAGGAGTCAATCATAGGCGTAAGAAAGCTTACGCGTAGGAATGGACTCTTAGCACAAAGCTTACGCGTAAGCGTAGGTTAGGGACTTACGCGTAAGGTTTACTCGTAAGAGTAAGACTTATGCGTAGAAATCCAAGTTTACGCATATCCTTCACAGGATACGCGTACTCCCATTGTAGAACCTTATGCGTATAAGTTACGCGTAAGATTGCTCTTATGCGTAACGTCTACGCATAAGGTGATCCTTAAGCGTAAAGTCCATTTTAACCTTGATTCTGAAATTTGTACGCGTAGAATCTTGTAATAAATCAAACATAACACTCATTATTAACAAGTTATTCAATCCCTTTTAAGATCACAAGGCATACATATGACAAATCTCATACGCGTAAGACATGTCTACGCGTAGACATAAACCCTAGAAATTCAAATCCTACTCGTAAGAGATTTAACCATGGGAAATTCACCAAACTTTTTCTGGGACATCTTAGAGGTTATTTGAGTTGTTTACAACAAGTTTTAACATCAAAATTTCCATGAATCAAAAATACCCATTTCAACGAGTTCATAAACCCTAAAGTCTAATTCTGCAAATTTGATGTATCTGGGTATGATTCAAAGGTGCATTTGGTTAATTAAACATGTAACAAACATATGCCAAGCATCAAATTAACCTCAAACACTCACACATGAAAGTACCCAAATCCACGCATAAACCCTAACTTGCGAATGGGTTTAAAAATGATTTCTGGGTAGAAATTTTTGATGAAAATGCTTAGAAGATATGATTTTAGACACTTTGACACTATCCCTTTCATCAAAAACATCATTTTCAAAACCATTTTATATGCGTAAGTGTATGAATACCAAAATCATTCGTATGAAAAATCTAACCGTTGAAATTGTTTAGGATTAAAAACCAATGTTTGTAACAATGATTAGAAGCAAAAACAACTTACAAATTCAGTTTATGAAGTACGGATTTGAGTTTTGATTGTTAGGCGTGGATTTGAGTTGGTAGGGAATTAAATGAGGTAGTAAATGTGAAATGATAGTTAGGTGAAGAGTTAAGTATAAAATGGGTTTTAACTTTTGACAATAGTAGTCCCTCCACCTCAACCACTTTCAACCACGGCCCATAACTTCTATTTTGGTTAAGCAAAACGAGATTATTTGGAAAGAAACTTGACGACACTCCCCCTCGACTTTAGAAATAGTGAAATTTTACAAATTTGAGTCCGAGAAGAGTTTTAAAACAAGAAACGTATCCACCATTATCAAAGATACAACCAATTAGGGTAACATGCAAGTACAAGGTTTTATGAAACTGAAAAATATTTACATTCTCCCCCTCAACACTTGTCTGTGAAAAATTATGAAATGTTTGAAAGAGCAAAGTGTTGACGGAAGATTTGTACTTGCAATGTTTGAAGAAATTTAGATAGAAGAATATTTTTGTATTTTATCAGATTTTATATTTTTCTATTTTTGTTTTTGATAAAAATATTTACAAGAGAGGTTTTGGTGTTTGACTGGTTTTAAGATTGTGTTAAAAGTTCGTCCAGTTCCTCTGGAGTCAAACACCTCATGCCAATCCGGTGGATCAAATCAGTAAACCTAGAAGGAGCTAAGGCTTTGGTGAGAAGATCTGCCAGTTGGTGTTCAGTACCCACAAAATATAATTCAACGGTACCCTTTTCCACATGCTCCTTTATGAAATGATATCGAAGATCGATGTGCTTGGACTTTGAATGTTGAACGGTGTTGCACGAGATCGCAATAGCACTTCGACTGTCGCAGTACACCGAAATTCTGTCAAATACGTAACCATAGTCTTTGAGTTGTGTTCTCATCCAAATGACTTGAGCACAACACGCTGACATGGCTACATATTCTGCTTCGGTTGAGGACAGTGATGTACAATCCTGTTTCTTCGATTGCCATGACACTAATTTATCACCAAGAAATTGCAAACCACCTGAAGTACTTTTCCGAGAATCTAAGCATCCTGCGTGATCAGCGCCTGAAAAAGCTATTAGTTCAAAACCAGAATCCTTCAGATACCAGATCCCCAAATTAATGGTTCCCTTGATATATCGGAGGATTCTTTTAGCCTCAGAGAGGTGTGTCTCAGTTGGTCGCGATTGATAACGGGAGCAAAGATATACAGCAAATACAATGTCAGGTCTACTGGCTGTTAGATACATGAGAGACCCAATAATACTTCGGTATTTGGTAGAGTCAACCAATTTCCCATGCAAATCAGCGTCTAGTTTTTTGGTATGTGCCATTGGTGTGGCATAGGTGTCACAGTTTTGCATTCCATGTTTGTTTAAAATTTCAAGAGCATAATTGGATTGACTTAGGAAAATACCACGGGGTGATTGATGAACTTGTAGTCCTAAGAAGAACGTAAGTTCACCCATCATGGACATTTCAAAATTTGTTTTCATAAGTTTTGAAAAAGCGTTTGAGTACTTTTTATGGGTTGACCCAAAAATGATGTCATCCACATAAATTTGAACGATTAAAATGTGTTCCCCGTGATATTGTGTAAACAGTGTTGGGTCGACCGATCCTTTAACAAAATTGTGAGATAGAAGAAAGGATGAAAGCTCATCGTACCACGCTCGAGGGGCTTGTTTGAGACCGTAGAGAGCCTTGTTCAGTTTGTAGACGTGATTAGGGAACTCTGGATCAACAAATCCTTCTGGCTGACTAACATAGACCGTTTCCTTCAGTTTACCATTCAGAAAAGCGGTTTTGACATCCATATGATAGACCGTGATGTTAATGTGAGCCACGAATGCCAGAAAAATACGTACAGCCTCAAGTCTAGCAACTGGTGTGAATGATTCCCCGAAGTCAATCCCCTCTTCTTGTCAATAACCCTTAGCCACAAGACGTGACTTATTTCTGATAACCGTACCTTCAGCATCCAACTTGTTTTTCCAAATCCATTTAAGACCAATAACATAGACCCCTGTTGGTTTTTCAACCAATTCCCATACTTCAAGACGTTTAAACTGATTAAGTTCTTCTTGCATGGATTCAATCCAGTTGTCATAAGTCATTGCTTCTTTAATGTTTTTGGGTTCAGATTGGCAAACGGTAAGTGCATAAATGCAATGTTCACCGTCAGTCTGAAGGCGTTGTCTAGTTACGACTGGTTGATTCGGGTTTCCAATAATGTTCACAAGAGGATGGTATTTAGTCCAATGATGTGTGGAGGGTTGATGTTGATATACATTATGCAGATTAGGAGGATTCAAATGGCTTGTAGATGATTCCGCAACATCAGAAGTGGCAGTTTCATTAGCGAAAGGATTGAAGAACGCATTTGGATCATAATCTGTGGGTGTAGGTACAACATGATTCAGAAGATCATCAGCTGGTTCAGCGTCATTGGATGCGGTTTGTTCGGCTGTTGTTGTAGAATCAATTAGAGGTACTTCTTCAACAGTTGTTGTTGTTGCAGGTGTATCAGGTATTGGATTATTATCAGGTTGAGCAGCGGAAACAGTTGATACATCTGGAGCACGTTGATCAATATCATCACTAAATAGAGGAGAAAATAGCTGTTCCATTTGACGACGAGTAAGCTGTAAGCTTGGTTCAACTGATGATGGGGTTTGTGGGAAGTTTAGACGGTTATGACCGGATTCCAAGTTATTTTGCTCAGAAGCCATTTCAGTAAGCTCATCGAAGTTAGCATGAATCGTTTCCATAATATCCCTTGTCTGATGATTCCATATCCGGTATCCTTTTGAGTTTTCACAGTATCCAACGAAGACTCCAATGTTAGCTTTAGCCTTGAGCTTTCCAAAGTCATCACGATCGTTATTTGGGTAACATAGAGCACCAAATACATGAAAGTGTTTGAGATTTGGCTTACGGTTATGGATAAGCTCATAAGGTGTTTTGTTGTGGCGTTTGGTTATCATAAAACGGTTCTGAGTATAGCATGCAGTTGACACGGCTTCTGCCCATAAGTAATCTGGAAGTTTTGCATTAATTAACATCGTTCTTGCAGCTTCAACTAACGTACGGTTTCGTCTTTCAACAACTCCGTTTTGTTCTGGTGTACGTGCAATAGATGTTTGATGCTCAATTCCCACTTTCTCATAGTATTCATGAAGAGTTTGATTTACAAATTCAGTTCCTCTGTCTGTTCTGATTTGTCGGACTGTGTTCCGAAGCTGAACTTGAATTTTCATGAGAAAGGTGATGATCATTTGTGGAGCTTGATCTTTACTTCGAAGAAAATAAACCCAAGTCCATCTTGAGTACTCATCAACAATTACTAGAATGTAGCGTTTGCCATTAATCGTCTGCACACACATCGGGCCACACAAATCCATGTGAAAAAGATGAAGCACATGCTGGGAGCTGTGTTCCACCTTTGAAGGAAAGTGAGCACGAGTGCTTTTCCCTTGTTCACATGCTGAGCATAGATGATCTTTAGAATACCGAAATCTTGGGAGACCTTCAACAAGTTTGTAACATGCAAGATTGGTTATGGTTTGAAAGTTTAAGTGTGAAAGTCGACGGTGCCACAACCAAGATTTTGTAGATGTTGCCTTAGAAAGTAGACAGATGGGAGATGAAGCAATCATGTCTTGCATTGATATTGTGTAAAGGCTTGATGTTCGGTTGCCAGACATAAGATCGTTTCCTTGTAGATCACGAATGAAACAAGTTTTCTCTCGAAAAGCAACTTCCAAATCTCCATCACAAAATTGACCGACTGAAAAGAGATTGTGACCGAGACCTTCCACATAATAAACTCTGCTAATTTCGATGTTCCCATTGATGTAATCTCCGTAGCCCATTATAGCTGCAAAGTGATAATTCCCGAACCTGACAGTGCCAATGAACTTTGAAACAAAGTTTGATAACAGTTTGAGATTGCCTGTCATGTGTCGGGAACATCCGCTATCAACAATCCAGAGGATGATCTGTATCGCCTGCATTACACACAGACGATACAGGTGGAATAGAAGTAGAGGTGGAACCCAAAGAGTTAGAGGGTTCCATTATAGTTACAGTAGACACACATATGTTAATGATCTTGGGAATCCATTTAAATCCTGGTATGTTCTGTAACCATCTCTGCCAAGTCCAACTAGTCTTAGCTTTGGTCTTAGTGAATGCACTAGGTGAGATTCTCTTCCTAGGAGGTGAGATGGGTTCTATGGGTACATCAATGATCGTAGCAGAAACATTAGTAGGCGGTTTACCTAGCACAGACTTCGAAGCATTAGTGGGCCTAGAGGTATTCCGCTTTCTATTGTTCCGCTTACGAGATAAGATAGCATTAGCAACACATTTATCATGACAACCAGAAAACATGCTTTTACGACAACCAACACAAGATGCTTCAAACATAACATTCAAAGTACTTAAAGGTTCAACATTCGTTACATCACTTTGGCTATTACATTTGTCTAACGCAATGTCTAAAGTGGGTGCAACATGAGTTTTATTCAAAGTCCTAAGGTGTTCTTCTACTTCAGAGGTCTTTATTGTTCTTCTCTTACGTTGCAACTTCCTATTCTTCCTGGTTTTGCTCTTAAGCTGTGAAGTGATAACGTTGGGAAAAGAGGCAACTATTCCTGTTTCAGTGGAAGGAAGCACATTAGCATCTTGTGGTGTGTCATTAGGTGTTCTATTGTCAATTTTAAGCAATCTAGGGGCAAGTACATGTGTGTTACTAATCTTATCTTGCTTAAGTTTTACGAACTCCGCTTTCAAGTCATGGATAGTGTGTAACAAATCTTGATTTTCAGAGCGAGTGTTTCCATTGTTTCGTAAAACTTCTTTGGTATATGCAAGAGATCATCAGCATCTTTTGATGCTTTAGCACGAGTCTTTTTGAGCAAATCAAATATGACACCATACTCTGTTTTGACTTTGGCAATTTCTTGTTCATATTTTGAAATTTGACATTTTAAAGACACGTTTTCATCATCCAGTTGTTCTATTTTTGGATCAAAAGATTTTGAGCGCAACTGGTTGATTTTGTTTTGCAAAGCAAGTTCTCGATTTTGACAATCTTTTTTACACCCTTGAAGACGACGTTTTTCATTTGAAAGTTCATTTAACAAAAGCTCATTTTCAATTTTCAAAAACTCGATTTGCGGCACAGTATCGATATTCTCAACATTATCAACAGAGTCAACATCAATGTAATCAAATGCATACGAAATAGTATGTAATAACACAACATTTATGGTATCAGCACAGATTACATCTTCCAAGAGTCGGTCAACATGATTTCTAAACATTTTCTTTTTACGTTTAGTATTTGAAATGGATGTTTCTGTTTGCTCGAAAACTTTTTTCATAAGACCAATCTCCTTCTGAAGATCCCGTTCTCAATATATTGCACACATTTTTAGATTTCGGACATGTGGTAAAAACCCTATCTGAAAAATATCCCTTTGTTGTCGTGCAAATGGTGATTGAAAATGTTCAGCTTTTATTTCAGAATTGACTTCAATTGCATGTTCCAAAAGTTTGATGTCAGACATAAAAGTGTCAAAATATTTTAGAACTTGACATCGTTCAGCTAATGGCTTTATTTCACTGAAGGAAGGTAAAGGACCATGGAGAGGGGACCATCATTAGAAGAGGACTCAGGAGTTGGTGTGATAACCCAAGGTGTGTTAGAATTATCCTGTTGTGTGACGAAATTTATGGCTTTTGAATAGTTAAATGGTTTGCAATAAACAACATTTTTCAATTTTGACCGACTCTCGTCTTCTGCATCTAATTCCTCAGCACGATTATATTTAGCAACACTTATAATGGAATCATCAATTCTATGTTCTGCACTGTAAACTTGAGGATTTGGTTTGAATGCTCTATGTGAGAAACTTGGTTTGTAATCAGCAAGAATTGGTCCATATCAATTTGGATTTGGTTTAAAAGTAAACTTTTGAATTGTTGTGATTGACTCACCATGTTTGTAAACAACATTTCGAAACTATTTGATTTTGTGTTGTAAGTCGACAATTTCCTCAAGATAGTCATCTATTTGTTTCCTCGAATGCTTTTTGTACTCACAAAACTGTTTTTGACAAGTTAACAATTCAGACTTGGCTTTTTGAGTTTCCGAAATGAGAGCGTTAAGTTGTTGTTTATGATCACATTTTAATTGTTCTATTTGAGAAAGCAATGCATTCTTGGAGGCAACTAGATCACATATCTGTTTTTCCAAAGATTTTTCATTTTGATATGATTTTGCAAAAGCGACTTCAAAACCTTTTTCACGTTTCTCTTTAGTTTCAAAAATGTTGAGTTGGAACTTATAGCATTCATTATCCTTAGTCAACAGTGCAATTTTATCTTGCAGTTTCTTATTGATGCCGTTGCACTTTTCCAATTGAGATTGGGTGGTCTGAATTAGGTTGGTCATGAGCTCAAGATCTGGATTAGATAAAGGTTCATCTTGTTCAACTTGAGTCTCAACATGATCATTATTTAGATCCTCAAATATAACCACGGAGTCAACTTGATTATCAATATTAACCATAAGGTCATCTTGATCGTCAAATATAACTACGGGATCCATTTGATTATCATCGGAATGAGATGTAGAAGATTCATGTTGAACACTCTAAGCCTCGTCGGATGCAGATTTTGGCGGAGATAGCAGATCATTAATGAGTATATTTTGATCCGGTACCTGAGACAAGCCATCAGTGTCATACATTGGGCCTGTGTCACTCATGTGGAGTTCTTGCATGTTTGCCATTAACATCACAGCTGCATTAGCTTGCAAGTCCTCCATGTCATCATCAGAATCTGCATTAGCCATGAAGCTCTGTTCCTTGTTGGTAAGTGTTCCACCAGCTTCATCCTTGAGAGCCAAGAGTAAAGCCTCTTTGTGATAAGCGCTGCATCTTGTTCTCGGCTTTGGACATGCATTAGCCAGATGACCCTTTTCATTGCAGTTATAGCATCGGAGACCATTGATCCCAGTCTGAGCATTTCCCTGATCAACCACTTGAACCCGTTGTTTTGGAGCACCCATGTTATTCCTTCCACTAACATTAAACCCTTGACAACTATTCATTTGACGACCATTTCCACGATACTGAACCTCAACCCTTCCATTGTTAACAACAACTTGATTTCTTGTATTTGATGAGGTGCGAATGCAATTGTTGGATTTGTTAGCAAATCATCCGAAGGCTCTTGCAATCATTACAAATCCTTGATTCAATGCATCGAAGGCTTCTGCATCCTCATTTGATTCACTATAGAGTGCTTGATCATTATTGTTGCTGTATGGAACCAATTGAGTTTCTTGTGATTGTTATTGTGATGGATCGTATGGTGTAATCTGAGTAGTTGGTTGTGGAGGGTTTGTGAAGACAGTTGGCAAGGTTGGAAATTGAGGATAACATGCTTGAGTATACGAAGCAAGAGTTTGATTATCCGGGAGTGAAGGCGAAGCAAGGACTCCCCGGATGATTCTTTCTTTGTCTACTTCCTTTTGGTGGTGCTTCAAATAGTCATACAACAATCCGTATGTAGCTTGATGAAGATTCTTCGCTTGACGGATGAATATAACATACTTCTCCCAATCAGGACCAAAACAACTCAGAAACTTTGTGTTGATTGCAATCCTTGGCATAATGATATTATGTTTATCCAAGTCATTGATGATGTCTGAAAACCGATGATGATATGACTCTAATGTCTCCCATGGTTCAATCATGAAGTGTTCATATGCTAAGTAGATTTTGGATTCCATGTCCTCTTGATTGAGTTATGTGCCTTCCATTAAAAGATGAATGTGCTCCCACTTTGCTTTAGCAGTCTTCTGAGCATCAACACTACGAAGTATCGGATTGGGTAATCCCAAAAGGATATATTGCATTGCAAGTTCATCGGCTTCTAAGTGAATAAGTTGGTCAGTAGTAGTTGATCAAGACCGACAACGTTGGTAATATCATCTCTTGGTGGATTAGCATTCGGATCTCCGGGTACAGTGATAGTAGGCATCTGAAAAGGACCTTCAAGGATGACTTTCTTCAAGAACTTACCATGTGGCTTTTTGAGATCACAAAACCTAAAGAACCTTATCACCCATTGATCGTAGTTTCTGGGAGTGAGCATTGGAGGTCTATCAAGGGATCCAGCTTCATGAATGGATTGTTGGCTACTTAAAGCTTCACACATCTTTGCAAACCAAGAAGGTTCCTTTTGCGTTGTAACATTCATAGCATACTTAGCCGGATATTGATATTGGAAGTAGTTACAATGTTGGACTTTTTGACGAGAGTTTGGTTGAACCATCTGTGATGGAAGAGGGTTTGCTCCTTGAGGAAAGTACATTTGAGACGGCTCTTGAAATTGTTGTTGAAATTGTTGCAATTGTTGTGGAGATAGTGGAGGATATTGTTGATAAAATTGTTGTTGTTGAGTTAGTTGTTGTTGTTGAGGATACTCATGAGGAAAGTAGCTAGAGTATGGTGGTTGAGACATCTTGAAACTTGTGTTGATGATGGATCTTTGTAGTCGAATGAAACTTTGTTGATGAAGTAACCTTAAGCGTAGAAAACAGCTTATGTGTAGAAAGTACCTTACACGTAATACCCAACTTACGCGTAGACAAGAGCTTACGCGTAGACTTGAGTAAACTTAGCTTAGGCGTAAACCAAAGACTTAGTAGTAGAAACCTTATGCGTAATATTTCCTTAGGCGTAAGACAAGCTTAAGCGTAGGAAATGCTTAGGCAAAGAAGTTTCTACGCGTAAGTGCTAAGCTTAGGCGTAAAACTAGGGCCTTACCCAAAAATCCTTTACACTTATCCAAGTGTAAAAGATATCCAAAGTCGAAGTGTTTTCAGGCTTATCCAAGCAAGAAAACACTGAGTAAACCAACAGCTTTGAAGATCAAGTGAAGATTTCCTTATGCGTAGACAAGGCTTAGGCGTAGACTTTGAGTATACGGGTAGAACTAGGGTTTTGTTACGAGTAGAAAGTACCAACTTTTACCAAAACTGATTTTTATGCTCAAAAGTGTTTTGTAACCTGATTTTAATGATGAAACAACTTCAATATCACCAAAATAACAAGAAAGTTTGAAACTTGATGATGAAAAACAACTATCACCCTTACGCGTAGAAAATAGTACACGAATAAAACCAAGCTTAAAAACGACTCTACACACGTAAATTTTGAGACTTGATGCACAAAACTTGAACTATAACACTAAATAAACCTTAAACCACAAGAATCTTGTGTTTACAAGTGTAAAAATTAAAGCTTTTAGGCGTATGAAAGGTTAAGCTTAAAAAACCCACGCGTATAGTATTTTACTTCAAAAACAAAAGTGTTTCACCCAACTAGATGGCGATTGATACCACTGTTAGGTCACCATAATATAACACAAGTAACAATATGTAAGAAAAATAGATGAAGATAGATTGGTTGAACACACAAACACACACACGAATATGATAAACAAAGGTTATGCGTAGGATATACGAAAACGTGAACAACCAACCTTCCAAGGAAGGTTTACATGTGTTTATATAAGAAAGGGAGCTAGGGCAACACTACTAGTCCCTTCCTTCCTTATTGGACTTGGGTCAAGGCTCATGGGCTTTCTACATAAGCCTTGCCATAAATACAAACATAAAAGCCTAGTTTAAGCAACCTATTACAAACTAATTACTAACACTTGAAATACAAGTTAAGAGTGATTCCAACACAACTCCTACACGAAAAAGAAAAGGCAAGAAGACCTATACCGAGTCGTCGACAAAGGAAAGTGTTGCTGTGAGCTTCGACACCTACACAGTAAGGAAAACACAACTATTGGAGTTGCAAAGGATGAACTGGTCGAAAATTTGTTGGCAACACAAATCCGTAATGTTGAAGAAAAGGCTTTTTTCGGGCGATAAAGTTCTATAACCAACCGCACGATCACATAACCGATCCGTCAATGCGAGAGATCACTATTACCAAAAAACGTGAGCTCGCGGAGAAATATGGATGGCCGTGCAATTTTTAGATATGTATTCTCGATGATTAGTGATTTCCTTTTTTTTAAAGTATTATGTATATTTTTTTTATTATTAATGAAATATTATGTTTTTATTAAATTGTTTAATATAATTATGAATATAAAAAATAAAAAAATAAAATTAGGTGAGGCATGGAATCATGGTTGCCACTAGAAAAGTATGGTGAGGCATGAGAGAGGTATAGGATGAGATGTCAGAATATTATTGGTGGGTGGTAAGGCATGGGAGATGCATCGGATCATGACTGCCACCACCCTTAGATATGAAGATCTTAATTAATCACTTATTGGAGGAATGTAGTTATAATGAGTCTCTCAATTAAAAGATGTTAATGGTTTGGGCCCACAATCCTCTTAACTAAAAGAAAAGGACTAGTTGTAATAAGGACCTTTAAGTGACCTACGGGGGTGTTTACCTAATTTTGTGGTTCCATATAAACCTCTTAATAAGCCTCTTATTGAGAAGAGAGAAGCTTTAATGCTTTCTCCAGTTAAGAGGCATTAAGAAAAAAAAGAAACACCTCTCGTACTCTCCGGCCACCTCAGCTTTCTAACCAACTTAGGGGGTGTTTCTTTTTTATTTCTAGATTAAGTGGATGTGGGGGCCACGTCTGTTGCAACCTCTTGTTGGGGAGGGGCTTATATATTTTGCCTTAGGGATATAGAGGAATTAATAGAAATAAGTGGGCCCTACTCTAAAAAGAAATACTGTTATATTTATGTGTTGACCCAATTCCTTAGTTAAGATTAAAAAGAAACAGCCCCTTAGTGTAATAAGGAGACAAAAAACACCAACAAAAAAATACCCTAAACAAACAAATAATAAAACATTCACACACAAACCTTCTCCACAAGCCGGTCAGCTAGTCGACCCACTTATTTTTTTCCTCCCGATCGATCGACAACAAGCGACCTAATGTAATAATGGTCTCCATCCCTAAGACTAGTTGTAATAAGGGGGTTCATGTTGGTCGGTCGGTTACTTGGGACTCGCCCCCTTTGTTAGAGTCGGCCGGCTTGTGGCGGTCGACAAATATGAATGAAGAAAGAGGTCGGTCTAACGACCGATTCATATCACACACAAAAACAAAACTTGTGTGAGGCTTGTGTGTGTAATGTTTATTTAATATATTTATGTGGGGTATATTTTTTGTGATGTCGGTCTCCTTATTACACCAAATTGGTCATGAAGTAGTCAAAGAGAGAGAAAGCTGAGATGACAAAGGAGATATATGTCATTTGAGCGTCCTTATTACAAATAGTCTAATGATGTGCTTGCTTTACCTTGTCTTGATCTCATTTGGTTTTGCAGTCTTAGTTTTGTTATTATCTTTTTAGTTGATAGTATGTAGGGATACAAATAAGACGAGCGGAGCTAGAACTTGACAAGGCTTTAGAGAACCTGAAATAGTTAGTTCAGAGGGTAAACTTGATTTTATAGATTGAGCCTTGAGGCTCACTAGCTCAAAGTATTTACTAGAAGCCAAGTTGAATCATGAGTTTATCAACGTCCAAACACGCTCGAACCGAATCCATGCTAAAATAACTATACTTTTTAGGAGATTTAGTTTACATATCAGACATGTCCTCAACCTTGAGCTTGACTTGTATCTTAACTTGTTTTGCATACTCGAAATTATATGTTTGTATTTATGGTTTAACTAGTTTTTAACTCCGTGCGTATACAAAGTTTTTATATAGTTTAAAAAGCATGTTATTCAAATGATTTCAAATCATAATCTGTAGAGGCTATGAGTTAAGATCAAATGAGATATAAAAATTAAAATAAAAAAAGTGAGAAGAAACTATAACTAAAGGCTATATGATAAGTTAGCAAAACTATATTTTAAAAATAACACACAAAGAAAAAAGATGTAAACAAAGTAGTAATTTTAAGATGCACCAAGCGATATACTAAATTTGCACACTTATAAAATAAAGCCAATTACCTAGATAATCCATATAAAAACTGATTTTACTAATTTTTATTTTTATTTATTATGATTATTATTATTATTATTATTATTATTATTTTTATTTATTTATTTTTTATTTTTTTTTTATTATAACATCACTTTCATTAGAAACAAAACCAATGGATTACAAGAAATTAGTGGGGAGCCTCGAAACAATCTAGGCTCCCACACCTTTAGCAATAGCAAAACTAATCCTACTGAAGATATGAGCAGCCGCGCGCGCTCCAATGTCTTGAGTTATAGAGAACTTCCGGATCCGCTTAAGTAAGGTCACCGCGTCAGCCTCAAGTTCTCCTAAGGAGGAAAATGAGAAAGGGGTGAACCCATATCCAATGTCTGTACATTTGGCTCCGTATTTGGTGCGCTTACGTTTTGCGGCGTCAATCATTATTATTATTATTATTATTATTATTATTATTATTATTATTATTATTATTATTATTATTATTATTATTATTATTATTATTATTATTATTATTATTATTATTATTATTATTTAATGTTTTACCAAAATGAACCAAATATGTTACTATCATTATTTTCATTCGCCTCCTTTACTCGCCCCCAAAACTCATTTCGCCTACTTTTCTTCCAAAACATTAAATAGGGGGAAATTGTATATATATATCCTTCTTAAACGCTAAAGTTACATATATATCCAAGCTAAACACAAAATTGCATATATATCCTTCCTAAACAATAAAAGTTTCATATATGTCCTAATAACTAATTTTAATATAATTAAATTTTAAAAATAAATAACAATTATCACTTAAACCAAGATAGACCGTTATGCCCTCACCATACACGACAAACACAAACATCATTCTTACATTAATAAACCAAAACCAATTGTTACCCTTCATCCTTTTCTTGATGCAACAATGATGCCATTCATTTTTCACGACCACACAAAACTCAAAAACATTTCAATTCCCGCTCAAATCAGTTATGGTTTAATCCATATATCCTATGTTTGCAAAGCACGTATCGTAGTTAGCGATGCTCGTCGAAGATACACGTAATGCATTTCTTACCATAGATAAATGTTGTGGATGGTGCCGGTGAAGCAACATGAGAAGAAACGAACGGCGGGATGCAGTTGGTGGTGACGTCCGTGGACAATAGTGGTTGGTGACGATGAACGGTGATGGTTGACTGGTTGACGTTTTAGTTCGACGACGGTGGCATGAGGTCACCGTCGGTGGGATGCTGGAATGTGTCGTTTGAGAGAGCAAATGAAACATATCAATATTTTAATATTAGACTTAGGGTGTGTTTGTTTGATTAAGATGTTTCGCATCTGAATCTGACTACCACATCTTACTAGTAATAGGTGGCTATAATGTCTGAATCTGAATGAAAAAATGTTGTTTGTTTTTTTTATAATTGTCTGAATGGTTTTAATTTTCCCTTTTTTAAGTATATATTAAACTATTGCAAATACGATTAATAAGTAGATAGTGTTAACTTTAAACAAAACATTGTTATCATAGATTTAACACAATTATAAATCATATAATAAATTATCTTAATACATATCCAAAATTTAACATAATAAAAACTATTACATAAATCGCCTTAAAATAAAACATAAACTTAATGCAATGAAACAACAATTAAGTAACTTAACCAATACCAAATAATTTAAAACCTAGCTTTGCATAATTTTAAGATGAATGGGTTGAAGGGTTTTGAAGATGAATGAGTTGAAAGGGTGTTAATAAGAGGTAGTAAGATCTTTTCGCCACCTCTTACTGAGTTAGACATATTAGCTCTTACCATGTCTGACTGGTGATGAAAAAACAAACAAGTAAAACGTCTGACCGCCTTTTACTGGTAAGAGTAAGAGGGCTTGTAAGATTTTTTTTTTTCTTTTTAAAAAAAAAACAAACACACCCTTAATGTCATAAATTGATAATATGACACTGATCTTACTACAAAACATATACATATCAAGGGTGAGTGAAAAAGTTAGATGCTTGCTATTTTGGAGAAGATTGATAATCATCAGTAATAAAAAAAAGCAAGGGCATAATGGTCTATTGTGATTTAATTGATAGTCATTATGATTTTTTAGGATTTAACTATAGTAAATTAGTTATTAGGGATTTAACTATAGTAAATTAGTTATTAGGACGTAAATTAGTTATTAGGACATATGTGATCTTTTTATTATTTAGAAAGGATATATATGTAATTTTGTGTTTAATTTGGATATATATGTAATTTTAGTGTTTAGGAGCGATATATATGCAATTCTCCCTAAATGGAATTGCGTCTTTATACAAAATTCACTCGCCTACTTTAAACTAGACTTTCATTTCATTTTTTTCATCCAATGTTATTTGACTTGATGAAAACTGGATATAAAAGACAAAAGACCATCATATTCAATGTTCTTATATGTACTAAGATCCAAACTTTGAAACATTATCTCGTATATGCATGACATCATTGTAAGCAATGCATATCCCTACAAAATTGAATAGTTCTCGCCCAAAAATAAGCCTAGCAACTCGCCCAGAAATAAACTTAGCATCTCGCCTAGTATTTTTAATTCACCTAGTATTTTTATTACTCGTTTAGCTCTCGCCTAGAAATAAGTAGCATCTCACATGGACAAACTAGAAAACATGAGTATCTATCACTCACCTAGCCCTCACATAGCATATAGCATTCGCGTAGCATATCGCGTAGCATTCGCGTATCAAATTTCAATAAATTCATTCACCTAAAAGTTCGCCCGGAGACACGTGTATAGTTAAAAAGTCATCTACTAATCAATCTAACGAATAATATTTAAAATTTCATTTTTGAAAAAAAGTATGTGCAAGGTCCAAGTTTGTAAATTATTAGTAGAAAATGGCCATTTAGAAAAAAGTTATCTATAAAATACTTCATCCATCACAGATTATGTGTTTAGATTTTTATTTTGCTTTAAGTGTCAAATTTTATATTTATACCAATCAAACTATTTTTCAAAAATTTATATGACATTTTATTTATTGATGCAATGTTCTATTTTCTTCTTAAACAATATTTAACATCAAGGTGGACATTTAGACCGAGCATTTAATATACGCAAATAAAATGGTAAATTGCAAATGTTGTCTGGAATGTTTGCCAAAATTGTAAATAATATACCGAGAGGAAAAGAATTGCAAATTAGCCATGGAGAACTAAATTTGCGTGTAAAATAGCCATCAAGAGCTAACGATCGTTAGTTCTCCCGTTAGTAAGGTCAAAGCGCATGTGAAATGACTAATATACCCCGTCTTCTTCCCCAATTTGATTTTCTTTCGAATTTGTAATTATTTGTATTCAAACACCAAAAACATCAAACACAACCCCATATTTTTATGAATTTTAACACACAAAAACATGATTTAAAATAATAACAAGCTTTCGATCATTAAACTATCTCCAAATAAACTCTCACGTTGTTGTTTTAAATCATGATTTTGCCACCTCGGTGTATTATTTGCAATTTCGGCAAACATTAGGGACGAATTTGCAGTTAACCCCAAATAAAAAAAGCAATCCTAAACACACACACTTTTAAATAGTCAATTGACAGAGTTAACAAAATTAATTAATGTTGTAAATCCTCGTTTTCATAATCGAGATCTTACTCAAAATCATTTTTATCTTTGTAAAATCGAAATCGTAAGATCGAATTGGAATATTAGTTCTTAATATAATCTCATTTTCTTAATAGTATTCGTAATATTATATAAATCCACAAATTATTTATCATAAAAATAAAATTATATGAATGTTTTATAGAAATAGAAATGTTGTTTTAAATTATCATTATAAAATATTTAAGAAAATTAACATGATGTTTTTTAAAATTTTATAAAATATAATTCATAAATTTATAGTTTTTTAGTTTGTGATATCGAGAAAAGTAAAATCGAATCAGATTAGATATTAAAATCTTAGGATTAAAATCGATATCTTAAAAAATTCTAAATTTTCAAAGATCAAATCGGGATCGTTTTTGCTAAAATCTTTAACAACATGATTCTAATAAACCAAACACAAGACATTAACACAAAAAACAACATTAACAACTCATATGTTTTCTCTCTCCTCCTCAAAACTAAACTCAATTTTGTTGAGATCGTTTTCACCAAAATTTCCTTTCTTTGACTTTCTTTTCATATAATCATTCATTCATTATCTGCTTCCAACAACATAACTCAAGTAAGCATATATAATCACCCCTTTAAATTCATTTTCATTTGTTTCACACCATTTCATGTTAATTAATTGTAGCTACTAAATAATGTTATGTATATATCATGCTCAGATCTTGTTCTAATTTTATACCTTGTTATAAGGAATACTTTATTAATATGATCTATTTACATGTTTCAATTTATTTAATGGAATTGTTCAATGAGTTGTAGCTAATCTAATATTAGAATTTGTGTTATTTGTTTGCTTGTTAACAGGTTATATTTAGGATTTGTCTATGGTGTTTCCGATGTTGCGGTTGTTATGAATCGTTTTCGGGTTTGCTAAGTGTTAATATTTGTAACAAGTATCGGGTTTGATAAGTGTTAAAAGACGAGGTTTTTGGTGTGGTTTTGAAGTGATGATGAAGCATATACTTAATAGGATTCCGTCAAGGAAGTCACATAAATCAAGTGATAAAGATAAAGGACGGTCTGATTCGTCTTCAAATGCATCAACTAGTTCAAGGAATAACAGTGATGTAGCACATAATCGATCTGGTAGCTCGAATACTACTTCCGGTAAAAAACAAACTGTTCAACCTGTCTCAAGTACCGGGATTGATAATAGGCTTGATCAAGGTTTGAATTCAGAGTTGAATGGAAATTCTGTAGTTTCCGGTGCGTACGAAGCTTTGCCTAGCTTCAAAGATGTTCCTGCTGCTGAAAAGCAAAATTTGTTTATTAGAAAGTTGAATTTGTGCTGTGTCGTGTTTGACTTCACTGACCCGACGAAGAATTTGAAAGAAAAGGAGATCAAAAGACAGACTTTGGTTGAACTTGTCGATTATGTTTCTTCGGCAAATGGGAAGTTTTCAGAAACTGTTATGCAAGAAATAGTTAAGATGGTGTCGGCAAACATATTTAGGAAACTCACTCCACAACCTCGTGATAATAAAATGATAGAAACTTTTGATGGGGAAGAAGAGGAGCCTTGTATGGATCCGGCATGGCCGCATCTGCAACTAGTGTATGAGTTTCTTCTAAGGTTTGTAGCATCACCAGAAACCGATGCAAAGATTGCTAAAAGGTATATTGACCATGCTTTTATTTTAAGATGGTTAGATTTGTTTGACTCTGAGGATCCACGAGAACGCGAGTACTTAAAGTTTGTACTTCATCGTATGTATGGAAAGTTCATGGTGCACCGTCCATTTATCAGAAAATCAATAAACAACATATTCTTTCGTTTCGTTTTTGAAACTGAAAAACATAATGGGATTGCTGAGCTTTTAGAAATACTAGGAAGTATTATCAATGGTTTTGCTTTGCCGTTGAAGGAAGAACATAAGCTTTTTCTTGTTAGAGCGTTAATTCCTCTTCACAAGCCGAAATGTATACCAATGTACCATCAGCAGTTATCTTATTGTATTACTCAGTTCGTTGAAAAAGACTGTAAACTTGCTGATACTGTTATTAGAGGTTTATTGAAGTATTGGCCAATCACGAATAGTTCAAAGGAGGTGATGTTCTTGAGTGAGCTTGAGGAAGTTTTGGAAGCAACTCAGCCTCCCGAGTTTCAAAGATGTATGGTGCCTTTGTTTCGCCAGATATCTCAATGCATAAGCAGTCCGCATTTTCAGGTAATTAGTTTTGCTGTTTCATTCTTTATTATTTCTGGTTCATTTTATTGCTATTTTTTTTTTGGTGCAAATGGTGAAATATATCATTTTATTGCTATGTAAGAACCTAGTTATGATTATACGAGAGAGACCCTTTTTTTAATTGACAAGTAGTCTCTTAATGCTAGGACAATAGACCCTGAAATTAAGGTTTCATTTGCTTATACAGTTTCATCCTATACTTAATTTAGTGGCACCTTCTTAGTTTCCAAAATCGACCTAGGAACACATTTATGTATCCTTGCGTTATAAACAGGACCAGTAAATGAAAGTGACAAATGGTCACAACAGATGGAGCCTACTAGTGCAGCTGACTACAGGTTGTGCAGATATGACACTGTTTTGGATGATGCGTTCCACCATACTTGGAATCCCCCCTTACTCTAGCTATCTCCATCAAATAAATAGCTTATAGGAATTTCAGTGGACATGTATTAGGCATTCGTGTTTATGCTGGTCATTTGTAGAATATTATGCATCAGGTGCAAGTAAGAGTTCTTTTATCCATACTTTCTTTGCTCTTTGTTGTCTGTGCTGCTCATGCTGGATCATGAGACACTTGGTCAATCTTTTAAAACTTTTTTGGAAAAGGCTAGCATCTTAAAATGAGTTCAAGCTCTCAAGATTCACATTCAATTCATGGAAATAACCAAAAGTAAGGTGGTATCGGAGCTTGAAGCACTTAACGCATTTAGCACCAACACGATGGTTTTGTGTTGTGATGGGGTGGATTGTGTCATGGAGTTATACTGCCGTGACTTAAACTGGATTGGTCAGCTCGAGGCCTATAGTACTCGAGACAATCTAAGAGCCTTTAGACTAGGCGTTATGGTTGGGTTTTACCATCACACGTGAAGCGCACATTTTTGTGTTGGTTGGGTGGTGCAGACCACCTAACTAAAATTAAGGTGAATTTTTTGTTTGTGAGTGTGTGTGGGGTATATTGTAGGGTATGTTTGTATAAAGTGGGGTATTTTTATGTGTTTGGTTAGGTGGTGACCATTACGCCTCTAAAGGTGGTGTGTTAAAAAGCTGATGTGGCGCCGAGGTGGTGGTCGGGTGACCATCACACCCAACCTTATTGACCCAACATGTCTTGTCTTCTTTACTAGTAACGCAAGTAATGAAAAGGTTACCCAGTGACCTTTTGGAGCTACTTGCTATACTTATTGACTCTGTCACTTCCTTACGCAAAAGTTCAATGGATTTGGGAGCATTTGGTAGTTACGGATTATGGAACTCCTACTTCTACTTCTGTGGTGTAAACCTTTTATAGGAAATTGAGGGACACGTAAATTGCTCAATGATCAAGCATAATCTTTGTGCATGATGGTGTTGACGTGAGAGATGGATCGTTCTTTGTATGCCCAAAACATGTAACAGCTCGATAGGAGTGGCCCAGAGCCTTTGCCCTGAGAGCCACCTTCGCGTGTGGATGAGCATCGATATTACGGTGATGGTAAACACCTCTCCTAGAGAGCATTTCACCATGTTAGCGTGTGTCTAGCTTAACGCTGTGCTCTTTTTTTCTGAAAGAGAGTGAATGATAAGTAAAGAAGGGGAAGAAAAGAGATAGGAAATGAAAGAAGGTTAGTATTTAGTTTTGTGTTCTTGAGCTTTAATGAAAGGAAAGAAAATGAAAGTAAAAATAGGCTTTTGTATGTGGGACCCACATATAGGTTTGTAGCAATTTATGATTGTGCCCCTCTAATGGTTTGGATAAGCTTTTTTATTAGGGGCAATTATGTCAATTTATAAAATGAAGACTTCTTTACATCACTTTCACCCCAATTTTGGGGTGAAAGTATCTTCTCCAAAAACACCCTAAATCTCCCCCACTTTCTGCCATCTACTTTACTTCCCTATCATAAAAAAATCTTGAGAACACCAAAGTTTTATAGTTTCTCTCACTTTCATTTTCTTTCTCTCCTAAAACAAACTCTAGAACATAGTGTAAGAGCTAGTGAGAGAGATGGTTCATAGTAGTGTACTATATTTTAGAAGATGGAACGACCAAAAAAGTTCCCCAAAGGGGGCATCCCTCCCTCTCTCTCTAAAAGTCTAAATAGTACATTAGTTGACACCACCATCCTGTGCTAGCTCTTTAGTTAGACGATGACATTGTGGTAGGCTCTCTAGGAGAAGCATTAATCATTTATGTGATTTCGATATTGATTTTCTGCCGGAGGTAGCTCTCAGGACTAGGACCACCTCTAACATGATGTTACCTGTTTCAACCAATGAAACTTAGCTCGGCAAGATGAAGAATGGTCCATCCCTCATGTTGACATCATGAGGTATTTATTGACTATAACTAGATGTACGGTCATTTGTAAACTGTCAAGCATTATATGCAATAGAATTCTTTTGTAGTGTACTTTCTTGTGTCTTGGCTCGTCTCTTATTTGAGTTTGAGTTATAAACCCAATTTAAGCTAGACATTGTGGTCTTAACATTTTTAGAGGGCTTCAAGTGCTTAGGGTACGAGTGATTTAGGCGAATCAACAAGCTTTTGAGGGTAAAAGTTGAGATGCTAGACTGACACAAAAGCTATACAAAGTTACAAACTGTATACAGTGAAAGGTCTGGATTAAATCTCTTGTATGTGTGCTAGAAAAATAAATGTCTAACATAACCTTTAACAACCAAAAAGAAATCTATAGGTAATGATGTCCATCACTTAGTTTTTGGATTACTCTATGGATAGTTACGTATGTCAATATTCACTTATGGTTAGTAATCAATAAAAGTTCACCTTGGTTATATATGTTCCCATAGAACGATTTCGATGTCTAGAAACTTCCATTACTTAGCATATATTGCAATCATACAGTAGTAATATACAGTCAATTGCTTAAATTTAACTTTCAATTCCCACACATAATTACAAACATGGTACATGGTAACTTCTTTATATCTAAGGCAGGGGCCCACATACAAAGATGGCACTATTATTGCTAAGTATGACTACGTTCAGTAGAAATCTTCACTACGCTGGATTTTTTTCTGCCCATTTGCGTGAAAATACACGAAAGCTAGTCAGCCCAATATTAATTTTTGCTTCTTTAATTCTGTTACAAGTGAGTACCTTTAACTGGTTTGTTGCCTGCATGAAGAACATGGCAACTTTTATGTTGCTTGTTGTGGGGCTCGTGATATAAAAATGCATTATCGTGGGTATATGATGTTTAAACTTGAGCAAACTTCAATAAAGATACAATGTACTTTAACTTTGTTTACCAAAATATGCAACTTCTTTTAACCATATATTGCAACATAGATGCTCCATGTTACCAAAACATGGAATCTGTAACCTTGAAATGCAACATACTTCCCATTATTTGATCCATTAAAGGCTTAAAGCGACGATTTGCTTACTTCGCTAAGAAATGATAAAGTGTTTTGCATTAAATGATTAAAAACAAAGTGTATTGCATACAGACATATATTGGTAGATATGGATTGCATTGCATTATCTCGCAGTGTTCATAACTTTCGTTATAACATAAACTTTTGAGCAATGACATTATCAGGACATAAATTTTGATATAACAGAAACATACTGTTTCTTCTATATTTAGGTGGCTGAAAGAGCATTATTCCTGTGGAACAATGATCATATAGATAACTTGATCAAACAAAACCGAAAAGTAATACTACCAATCATACTCCCTTCATTGGAAAGAAACACAAAAACACACTGGAATCAAGCAGTCAGAAGCTTGACTTTGAATGTAAGGAAAATCTTCTCTGATGCCGATCCTGAACTCTTTGAAGAATGCTTGTCAAAGTTTCAAGAAGAGGAAGCTAAAAAGGAAGAGAACAAATCCAAACGTGAAGCCATATGGAAACGCTTAGAAGAGATTGCTGAAAAGAGAACTGGTTCAGGCACAGCTAATCAACCCATGCTCTTTCCTAATAAGGTAATTACTGGATAAAAGTGGCCGTATGAAAACCTTTATATCGGGTTTTACTTGTATGATTTGTATGACAAGAATGTGTATATGCATATCTATATTTATATATAATTGGAATTGGGTGTTTCTAGATATTGAAGTTGGCCATTTTGTTGTATTGTGTTAAAAGGGTGACAAGAAGAAGTTTTCATTTTCTCAGGCATTTGGTTCCTTTTCTTCTGTATTTTCGGATATCTTTATGCATCTGTACAATGATTGTACCCTATTTTTGGTTTTAGTGTGTATCATATTACATTTTGTTCATATGACTTGTTTGACTTCAGCGTTACCCTATTCTATAAACCCTATTAAATTTGATGTTTATAACTATAGCATTGTTACTAAATAATTTTGTGATACACCATCACATAAACCTATCAACATTATGCGTTTTGTTTTTACCATTTTACATATGACTAAAGCCGACTGGATATGGTAGTTCAACAACATAAAGTGAACGGTTTAGTGAAGAAAGTTGTTTGATACCCTTTGACATACCATCTTAGTAAGGTTGTCTTGCTTGTTGTACTTTGGTTACAAAGTCATGAAAACGATGTTTGCCGATTTTAACAAAACATGATTGGGTGAGGGATCGTGCAATTGCTTACTCACTGGAACATAAAAAGGTAAAAGTTGATGCACTGGTTTTCAATTATAAGGACGGTGTTCGTGAATATGTTAACCTTGATATGCTTCTAGGACCTCTCAAGCACAGACGTGTGTTGAGAATGGTTCTGTTTGGGTGGGTAAAGAAGTACATCTTACTTGGGGGTCATGCGTTTTCTTATTAACCAACTTTTTTGTAGTATACTGATTCATATATAGGAGACTAGGATTAAAATCTGCTATGAGACACCCATGTTGATTGATCCACGCATCCAATGTACCTAATCTGTTAGCAGATATTTTCTTTGCGGTTGTATCTGTATCTTTATTTGTTTAATCTAAGTAATCTTTATATTCTTCTATAATCTTCCCAGCTTGCACCTGTAGACTTGTAGTTTTGTTTTCTTATTTTATTTATTTATGTTTAGTTTAGTGCATGCCATTACCAAGAGAGTGGAGAGATAGAGGTGCAAGTATCTTGCATCTCTTGTTTTTTGTTTTTTTTTCTTCTTTTTTCTTTTCTTTTTGTTTTTGTTTTTTTATTCTGTTATGGTGGACAAATAGCGATCATAGGTTCAGGCTTGTTGCAAGTGTTTGTTAGATGGGATATTTTAGAAAATTAGTTTAAAAATGGATTATTTTGGTTTACATTTTATCTCCAACAGGTAAAATAAGTGAAGTTTAAAACCTTGGCTAAAAAGTGAAACATGCTGAAACTCGCCCAATTGCCCAAGGTGTATTTAAATGCTCACAATTCCGCTCTCCCAAGGTTAATGCTCACCACCTCTTAACTTGCTTATGTTGTAGAATTAACAAATTCAGAAGATAAAAAAAAATGGTGTTAAGCTCTTTGACCTGCATCTCAAATTTATTTGTTCCAAGATCCGACCCAAATCAAGTTTCACTAATTGCCCAACCTGTTTAACCCGACCATTTTGCCACCTAAGGGTACTTGTGTGCATATCATGCTCATTGATTCATCCTATTTTGAAAAGATGTCATCAAATCAAACATACATCATTGACGTATATATGGATGTTTGTTTCATTTCGCAATCTTACTACCGTTTTTAGATGTCTTTCAATTGCATTCCATCCCATGCAGTAACTTTTATGTTTGTACCATAATTATGACCTGTATTTTGTTGGTAATTTCCTTCCAGTTCTATAAAGTTTTGTCCTTCTAAAACACTACAAAATTGGTAAGAACTAACAAGTAGAACCAAAGCAACATCAGCATGTTGTACCCACCAATATTATCTTATGGCATGTTTTTTGGAAAAAATTCTTATGGTATGTTTCCACCAAACACTTTGACATACCACAAGCTACAAAAGATGCTCCATATATTTTTAATTCTATTTTCTGATAGGGACAGGTATATGGTTATATTGTTACATTATTTGACAGTGATCCATTTTGACTTCTTTAAGAGTATCAAGTATATACCAAACAAAATCAACTAGGATATATATAATTGCATTTACATTACATGGTTGATTTCATACCACATATCAAGTATACATCATTTGAGGAATTATCTAACTTCTGATTCAAAAATGACCGAAAAAATTTCATAAAACTCTTTCTTCTTTCTGCCATGGTAGTGTACCCGTATATGGGTCGGTAAATGTCTTTATGACCCAATCCCTTAGACCCGTGTCGTTGATCTCACAAAACCGTCTTGACCAATCAGCCGGTTCAATTACTTGGGTTCCCAAACCTGGGGTTCGATCATTAGATTCCAAATTTTCTTCTTGTTGCCAATCCGAAACATATGCAGACACTCTCCTATAGAATTTTTCCTTGAAGACATTCCAAACTTGGAACTTGTAGTGATTAATAACCAGTAAATTTCTATTTATATCCACATGCTTGAATCCATCTTTAAGATCAAAATGGTGCACGATGTTAATTAATGTAGGGCTTAGTTTATCAGGTCGGACTATACTCTTGTGCCTCTCTGGCATGCCCAAACGACAGGTATAACCGATAGTGACTCCTTGTGGTGGGACTTGTGTCAAACCCGATGGTCCAAAGTTATGACATGATATTCTTAACTCTGCAACTTCGGGCCTACTACTAGTTTGGTTGCTAATTACACTCCCCAAGTTGACCCCGGATGGCAAATGTAAAAACTCATCCACATCAATAAACCCAACCCACTCACAATAGTCCCTACCCTGTAACGCACAATGAGAGAACCCGGCTTCTTGGGTCTTAATCCAAGGCCACACATGTCTTGTAATCTTGAATCCTTTACCTACTAATGATTCTATCGTTTCTTCAATATCGTCATCACTATTATTGTCATATATAAACCAACGTTCAACCCCTATTCGGCCATGGTACGTGACCCACTCACGCAAGAACCGTGCTTGGTTCCTAACCATAGTACATACACAAATCTGATGTCTATTAATCAGGTTTGGCTGGGACCGAATCTCAGGCCTAGCAATAGACCCCAAAACCCCTCCACCCTTCGCTTTAACCGAAACTTTAATAGAACTACTAACCCTCCCCCTACTCAGGCCCTCCAAAATTCTAGAAGGAGTTCTACACCGTACGATCTCTTGCGCAATCGACACAACTTTCGATCTCACCACCAGCTTTTGCTTCCCAAAATCTGACCCCGACCCGTACACGCACTTATATCTGGAAGCATTAGAAGCCTTCCCAGACCGTAAATTAAGCCCCTTAACAAACACAACAGTAGTATTATCAACATCATCTATCACAGCTTCATAAGCTAACGAATTCCATTCATACGTGGGCCCAGGCGGGAGATTTTTCCATTTCAAACCAACGGATACAAGCATGCCACGTGGCGCAACATCACAACGTACAATCTGGTGATCATGATATTCACCACCGATAGATAAAGGTGGTGATGATAACCTTTTGGACGTGTTTGGAGATGAGTACATACATGTGATGTCATCTTTTGTTAATAAAGGACTTGTTGGAGGGTATTTTAGTAATATCAAAACTTGGTCGGGAAACATGACAGTTTCTCCGACATATATATCATGCGACGCTGGTAAATCAGTTGAAGTAGCTTCTGTCGGTGACGTCAGCCATGAAGATACTATGCTTGGATGATAAGTATCTGATAATTAAACAACAACATGCATATTTAAACCTTAAAAACATGTTTTTTCTAGTAAATAATCTGATAAACATTAAACGTGTAACTTTTTTTTAAATACTTTTGTAACACGACAAGTATTTTGGTTACTATGAAAAAGTTAATATTACTTGTAAATAAGTAAATAAGATTAGTATTTGAAACTGCTTAATTATCATCTTTATATTAAAAAAGAAGTGTTATCAAAGCGGAATATAATAAGCAGATGTTACCTGTAATAAGCAGTCGGAGAATCGAAAACGTGAGGCATGAAAAGAAGATGAGAGCTAAGGAGCAACGAGCTGAGATGATGAACAACGAACCACGCTTCCTGCGATCTTTCATAGCGTGGTATATAAAAGGCTTTACAGTGATCATAAATTTACCGTCATAAGGCTTAAAGATTGATCACAGAATGAAGGAAAAGTAATATGGTGGCTTCTAACTTTCCACAAAAATGCTTGAGATTGTTGTAGGAAAGTCGAAGGTTATAGATGGAATTCGTGTAAGATGATGTTGAGACTTTGAGAGTGGACAGAGAGGACTTTATACCATTGCCCACTATGTATTAGAGTTGTTTTCAATCTCTACTTTTATTTTGTGATGATTTGCAATTTATTTTTCAAAGATTTGAATTGATTCTATATTTATTTTGTTACTCTTGATAATAACATAATAGAAGTTATTTTTGAATCAAAATTTTATCCGAGAATTGAAGTTATCCTTGATTAGTTTTAAAAGGTTCTTATGGACGTATGGCTAAGCTTTTACTCTAATTGATTCATTTTTTACTCTTTTAATTGACAATATAAGATTTTTTTTTTAAAAAAGTTTTTGTTTCATATTTCTTATCAAATTGTATATTTTCTGTTTCGTAATTTTATAATAAAAATAATTATAAAAAAAAAAAAAATTAGGAAAGTATTACAAATATTTTAGGGGTACTAATGACGACGTATCTTTTCCTAAAATTGTTATTCTTTCTCATGCTTTTTATGAACATGATGCTATAATAATAATTTTTTTTTTATGTACATGTGCTACATAAGGCTGAATGCAGTAGGACGAATCGTCCATCGATCGAGTACATAGGGCGATCGATCTCCACTCGATCCCCTTGCTGTGGAGGCGATCGATCGAGTGCAAAAAAAAAAAGATATCGAGTACTCCCTCTTGTTGCTAGCCGTTGAAGTCCAAACAAAAAAAAATATAACCGTTTGAATATATATATATATATATATATATATATATATATATATATATATATATATATATATAACGTTTTAATTATTAATGAAATTTTATTTTGTGTTAAAAATGTTTTTTTTTTTTTTTTTTTTAAATAAAATAAAATGAACTTGGTCGCCTTTACTGGGGCACCTAATCGCCTGAAGGTCGCTGAAGAGAGAAAACTGACGTGGCATGGAAAATGAGGGGATTGAATCCCCCTACTGGGGACAGCCTAAGGATGAGGTAAAGAATCAGATTGGAACTAAAAACTAGACCGAAACTGAGAAAAATCAAACCGGATTCACCAACTCTTTGTTCAATTTGATTCTTGAGTTAGAGATTTTTTTGATTCATGGATCGGTTCGATTTGGGTCTACCGACTCTTTGTTCCGGAACGAATACCCAATAATTATAAAAGCATATAATTTTCTTTACTTCTCATACTCAAAACATTTCATTGAATACATTTGTTTCTAAAACTATAAGCAAGTTACTTCTTGGTTGGAAAAAACCGCAACTCGGTTCCAGTATGTTCTTTGGTTCTTTTGCTCATCCATGTTAAAGACGACGAGATTGTGAAAGATATGGAAGAACAATTAGTGAAACTAACCGGAAGAGATAAATGGAAGCAAACGGTAGAACAATAAACAATTTTGGCTATCTAGTTATACAAAGTTTGAAGTTATTTTATTTTATTTTTCGGATTGCTATTCATTGTTGTTCTTGTTAAAAATCTGAACAATGTGAAGCTATAAAATGATTGTTTGTTTGAGTTTATATTTTAGTAGTTAAACATTTGGTTTAAATGTAAATGGTTGCAAATGCTTTAAATTTCAGAATTTTTGCGCTTTTTACTGGCTTGTCATGAGTGCACGAGGTTTTTTATTTATATTTCAGAAAATCGGTTTCTAGCTGGGTAGACCCGAAGAACCAGAACTGAAACCAAAAGCTATATTCGGTTTGGTTCTCGATTCCTACTTTTCACAAAAACTACAAGAAAATAAACATTTAGTGACATAGGAAAATAATGTCATTAGTTTTAACGTTTTTGTGGCACTTTTTAAAAAATGTGGGCAAAAACCTAAATTTGAGATTAAATTACAATTTTTATTAGCAAAATGTGTCACAAAAGGTGAAAACTATGTACTCACACTTTTTTGTGTCACCATAAATAGACTTCTACCTACACTTTTTTAAGTACTATGAGAGAAGCACATAAAATTTTTATTGACACTTCTTTTATACTTTTAGTGACACTTCTTTACTTTTTAGTGACACTTTTATTACGTGTCATTAGATTAATGACAATCTTTTAATACTGAAAATTCAGTTCTCAAATCCATCGGGTCCTGGTTACATGTGTAGAATGTCGTCTCGTAATTTTAAATCCAAGCAACAATTTTCTATATTAGACGATTCCCCGCGCATAACGGTGATAATCTATAGCAACGTTAATTTGTGTGTGCACAATTTATTTTAGACTAAAATACACCGTTGGTCCCTAAACTTGTCTCGGAGGATCGCAATGGGACGAACCTCGCCCTTTTCATCGCTACGGGTCCAAACAGTGGCCATTAAATGCCAGATTCGTCCCTTGACCAGAATTGGGACAGTCAAACCGATTTTCTTCGAGGGTATTATAGACCATTCACTTTTTTGACCCAACCTTCAACCCAGGGACCAATTGTGAGTATGGCTATTAGCCGTTTCTTCCCTGATACGCTGCATTTAATTTCGCGGGAACAAATACACCCACCCAACAGACAACTTTGCCAATCACATAAAACCACATTATCCAGAAACGATAAACTGCAAATCGAAATCAAGAATATAAATCCTCATTTCCAGAACTCAAAAGACCAACCCAACTTCCAACAAAACCATGTCGATCGATCGTTTTACCAACATGCCAGATGAAGTGATCACTAACATTTTGAATCGGTTGCCTTTGTTAGAAGCGGTGAGAACCTCTAGTTTAGCGAGAAACTGGAGGTCTAAGTGGACTTTTCTCACCGATGTCATACTTGATGAGGATTTCTTTTATTATTTAACATACGAGTTTGATGGTAGACTTGTTACTAGATTCTTAAATCGGCTTATGGGTCCAATAAGAAAGTTTGTCTTTGCTGTAGAGCCAAGATCAATTATTGGAATAGACAACTTTCATTATGAACAGATTCATGAGTGGCTCTTGTTTTTGGCTGACAATGGAGTTGAGGAGCTGATTATTACAAACTGGTATGGTGACCCAGTTACGTTCCTAATAAGGTTTTAAAAGGTACCATTTTGAGGGGTCGTTTAAGTCCTTATTTGATCACTTTTGTATCCGTTATTGCTTAATATCGTTCCTTTTCACTTTTTAGGTCTCTTGAAGGCAAAATGCTGGAATGGCACTTATTTGGACGAAAAGGCGCGAATATATGAAGAAAATGGCCAAAGTCAAAATCGAGACACTCACAGTTGCTGAAATTAGAAGGCGACGGCGTCAGGTGCTAATGGCGACGCCGTCCCAAAATTGTTGTGACGGTCCAGAACCCAAAACTCGTATTTTCAAGCGACGACGTCCAGTTGTAAAAGAGTAGGCCGTCGCTACTCAGACGGCCTAGATGCAATCCAGACGACGTCAGAAGCTGAAGAGGACGGCGTCACGGGCATAAGGTGACGCCGTCGCAAGGTTAACATGGCCAAGACGAAACCCTAATGACGGCGACACGACGGCGTCACGAAACATAAGGTGACGCCGTCGCATATGTAATCTTATATATAGAATCCGAATTTTTCAGTTTTTGAGGAGAGTCTTTTCGAGTGAAAACCTAAAACCGAACCTAAGGTGTCTTGTACAGTATTTTAGGGTTTTAAACCCTATCTTACATCAAGATAAGTATTTACTTCATTAATTCAATTATGTCTTTGATTATTTGTGTGTATGCTTGCATGTTCTCCATGTCCGGCTAATTTATTTGTGTGTTTGCTTAGGAAGTATGAAACTTAATTATTGAATATTGATTGGTTGTTTCTTATCTTAGTTGATAGATGATCTAGTAATGCGATAGATCATTCGTTGTGTACTTAATGCTTGATTCATCTTTGTGAACCTTAGAATATAATTACCTGAGTAGTTGTAGGCTAAACCATCCAAAGAGTGCCTTAGAGTAGGAGTTTATCATCCCTAGTGGGTTTGTAGACGAGACCCTTTGGTAAGTTCAAAGAGTTAGGGAGAAACGCATACCCTACAACTTTAGACACACAACGCAACTAAGAATAAGGACGTGACAATTCAACCACCAATAGGAGATAATTAAGGAGTAATACAACCTAAGTAAACACATCTTTAAACTATCATACGAGCACACATTAATTAGACATAGACTCCCACAACCTTAGTTTAGATAATTAGATAATAGTAGAGTAATCGGTAGAAATACCAACCCCCCAAATCCAATACCCGAGATTCGTACCTTTCCATTTCATAAAACATAAAAAGATAAAAAATAATCTTCCTCAACCTTAACCTTAGCGTAGTAACTCCTTACTAGCATTCCTATTCCCCTAGAGAACGATACCAATACCCGTGGCTTACCCTAATTACTACACTACAACGATTAGGTTCACTGCCTAGGGTGTTATAAAACTTGCTCGAAGAAAAGGAAGTTTCCTTGACCCCGAACGACGCGTGTAGCGTTATCAAGTTTTTGGCGCCGCTGCCGGGGAATAAAATAGCTAGTTAGTAGTCCACCTCATTTAGGTTCTTTGCTTGATTCCTATCAAGTAAACTTTTTTTCTCATTTTTAGCTTTCTCTTAGTCTATCCCCCTTCTTCGTGACCTTTGTTCGTAACCCCATCACTTTTCATCATGGAAGGTGATAACCCACTACCATTCATCAACCTACCACCAAATGACCCGCCAAGAGCCCGTACTCTTGGTGAATACTTGAGACCAAGCCACCTAGGCTATAGGAACACCATTGAGCTTCCCGACCAAGCCCAAACTACGGCCCTGCGATCCGACACCATCCGGTTGGTGCAAAACGGATGTGCATTCCATGGAATTCGTTCCGAAGATCCAAATCAGCATCTGAGGGATTTCCTCAAAATCGTCGATTCCATCGACCTTGATGCCACTACTCGGGAGACCACGCGCCTGCGTCTCTTCCAATTCTCTCTACGGGACCAAGCTAGTAATTGGCTTGAGCGACTTCCCGCCGGCTCCATCTCAAGTTGGGATGATCTTACCTCTCGCTTCCTTGCTCAATTTTTCCCACCGGGGAGAACCACTAAGCTTAGGAATGACATCTTGATGTTCCAACAACGTCAAGGTGAATCTCTCTACGAAGCATGGACTCGATTCAAGGACTTACTTCATAAAGTCCCTCATCACGGCATTGATCTTTGGCTCCAAGTCCAAATCTTTTATGATCATGTCAACTTCCCCACTAAGCGATCCATTGACCAAGCGGCCGGTGGAAAACTTAGTGATCTCACCGCGGAAGAATCATGGGGTATAATAGAGGACCTCGCCCTCTATGACAACGAAAGTTGGGATGACCCCCGTGAGCTGTCCAAAACCGTTAAGGCAATCTCCTTGCCTCCTTCCGACCGTAGGATGATCGAACTTGAAGATCAAGTTAGATTCCTCATGAGCTCCTACGAAAATCCTAAATCTTCACACCATGTGAACAAAGTTTCTCCCTCGTGTGAGCCGTGTTGTGATCCTCATAACACGCGCAATAGCACTCGCTCCCCAGAACATGCTTCCGTTGACTACGCATCCTCACGTATTAATGGAACGGGAGGAAGATTCCCTACAATACCCGGACCTAGGAATTTCAATGAAACCCGAGAGGCATGAAAAGGCAAGCCCGATTTCTACTGGGGACAAACCAAAGAATTCACCTCCAATGATTTCTCATGGCCCCCACCTAACGGTCCTAACCAACAAAACGTCGAAGGGATGTTGCAAAACCTAGTTGCATCCCAAGAAACCCAAATGGCTAAGCTCTCGGACCACTTTAACCATCAACAAGCCGAGATGGATAGGAAAATAGACAACCTTTTGAAAGCCATAACTAATAGTGATAAGAAGGTTAGTGCTATCTCAACTCCCGAGCCTTCAGGTATAGAGATTAAGGATCCAAGCAAGCTAACTAAGCATGTCCAATTCGTCAATACCATCGCCTTAGTTGAACCTAATGAAGCAAATGACGAAGAGGACTATACACTTGTGGATGATGAAATGTTGAAACAAACAGACCTTGATAGATCTTGAGCTCGTGGATCGTTATATATGCCTATGTAATCACAAGCACAATAAAAGACAATCTCTACTACTTATATTTATCAGCGGAATATAAACACAAGTAACAAATAACTAAGAACTTTGTGATCCTCTATGGATCTTTATATTAACTAAAACTGAGTTTTTCAAATCGGTACATAACTCATTCTAATGTGTTCCTTTTATAGACAAGGAACCCTAAACAATATCGCTAAACCGTTTCCCAAGAAACGTATAAACATAAAACTAAATAAGATATACACAATCACTTCCTAATAAAGCTCATGTATATCCATACTAAATAAACTAAACACGGAATAAACACTTCCGCAGAAACAGACTAATAACTATTATACTTCAGCAGATTATGTCTTCGGCAGAATCCACTCTTCTTCAGCATAAACACTTCGGCATTAATTTCAGCATAATCCAAACTTCACATAATTCCCAACAATCCTCCCCTAAACTGGAATTTGACTTGGTTAAGTTCCAGTTTCTGGATAGATCTTTAACAAAACAGCTCCAGAGGATTGTATACGAACAGCAACAGCAAAGAATCCAAAGAAGAACATCTCTATGATGAAGAAACTCTGAAACACCATATCTTTGCAGTAACAAATGACAATAGGTACATCAAAACAAATTAGTTTCATACTATTCTCATCACATCCAGGTGTGTGAACTCCTGTGAGAGGTGAATCATTGAAAATAATGGATTTGATGTCTCTTTACCAATAGCCATCACTACGGGAGTAGCCATATGTTTAAGTTCGTAAACCATGGTACACTGATAACCATCTGATTTATTGGCAAACCAGCAACCATATAAACGGATTTGAAATGTCTTTACCTGTAGCCGTTTGCTCAGGACTAGTCAATTCTTAGAATTGGTGAATTGATAACCAAATATGGAATGCCACTGCCTTTACCACAAGCCATATACATGTGGGCTAGTCAATTCTTGGATTCCAAAAAGGAATAAGCCATGGTGAATTGAAAACCATACAACACTCAGCAATGAAGCATGGGTGGTGGCATACCCTATGATTTTTAGCAAACCATTACAGCTATCAACAGATTTGATGTGTCTGTACCAAAGCTGTACCCTTTGGACTAGCTAACTCTTTGACATACACAAGGTATATCTGGTGAGTCAATAACCATAAAAAGTATACAACAAACCTGCAAGAAAAGTTAGATAAACCAAAAACATTTTTTTTTTTTTTTTAACTAAGAAATAAAGAAAACAAATATTACAAAGTAAACAAACTATTACAAGCAAGATGAACCTTTATGTGACAGAAGCTGATTTTTAATCAAACCAACACATTGAGAAGCATGAAGTTCATCATTGCCAACAGGATTAGGAGGCACTTCCAACTTCTGTCTCAGCAACCTTTCCATAAAAGTAACCGATAAAGGATAGAGCTTATCCGATAGCATACACAAAATCATTCCACATGTGGTCTGAACCACATGAACACAAGGCAAAGGATAAAATCTCCAACTCTCAATCTCCCACTTATGAGAATTCTTCCAAATAGAATACCCTTTACCATTTGGAGAATGAGAATCAAACATAACCTGAAGATCACCCAACAAATATAAACCAGAACCCGTTGCTGAATGAAACTTATAATACTGAATGACATGTTCATACAACATCTTCAAATCATGTCTAGTCACCAAATGAAGAATGTCCTTCAAGAAGTTGAACTCAAGAACAGTATTATCCAGCCTATAAACAGTGTTAAGCTTTCCAGCTTTCCAATTGACCAATACCACATGAGTTCCTTCAGGAAAAACTTCAACAGATCCAACTTCAATAAAGGTAGATTCATCAGCCTTGAGATCTAAAGCAGTATTCCTTGAAGAATGTTTCCTAGCCAATCTGTCAGAACTCCTTTTAACCAAGCTCTGCTGCCCCGTACCAACAATGTTATCAGTATCACGCTGGAGATCATTTCCCTGACTCAGAGAATCACTTAACTCCACACTAGACAACACTTCAGAAGAAACCAAAGAGGATTCAGCAGAAACAACCACATCAGAAGAAGGAGTAGCGTCAGAAGTTGTGTCAGAAGTAACAACTGGAGAGATCACCAAAGGCAAAACAGTATCAAAATTATCCACTATTTCAACTGTTTTCTGTCTCTTAGCTTTAGGAACATCAGACATAGAAGCAATGCTATCCAATTGAGAAGAAGAAGTAGAACCAGAAGAGGAAAACTTCATAACCATATTATACTGTCTAATCAAAGCATCATCAGACAAAGCATAGATTTGCTTCATTGACATACCAGAATTATACATAGCAGAATTCTTCACAACTCTCCTCATATAATTCCTCTTCTGAGCAACAGTCATAGGTTTTTCTCTTTTGGCTTTATTTCTTTGATCAATAAGAGCTCTTCTCTTTGCAGCAGATTCTTGCTTCCTTTGATTACAAAGTTCCACCATTTTATCCACAAAATTCTCATCATCAAAAGATGCTCCTAATATAAGTTTTGCAAGATTTGGATCAGATGCACCTTGAGAAGTATAAGCATCCCATTGATCATCAGTGATCTTAGGAAGTAATGCATCAAGCTCTAATTTCCTTTCAGGAGATAAATTAGAATCAGACTGATCTTGAAGAAATTTAGCAACAATACGACTCTTCTGCATATTCTCATAATCAGCAAACATCCGAGCCTGAGCTTGATTTTCTTCTTCAGTCACTATACCTGAATTAAGCATATCATCAATCACAGGGTCCTGTCCTTTGCCAGAATATGTCTCATCAGAACCAACTTCAGCAGAACCAATGTGAGCTTCAGAAAGAACAATCAAACCCACATCAGAGGAAACAGGTTGAGACAATTCCTCAACAGGTGTAGAGAAAACTTCAGAGGTAGAATTCAACTTATACATTCTCCCAGCAATAAAAACCTCTTCATCATCTGCTGAAGGTGAAACATTTGGTTGTTCTTGTAGAGATGAGGTTTGACCATGATCAGAAGCAACCTCCTCAACAAGAACATCAGCAGAAGCATCAACAACATTTGTCTCCTTTAAAGTTTTAGCCGATACCTTATTCAAATATTGTCTTCTTCTTTTGCTAGCATATATAATAGGCACCTTGCTCCTTGAAGATTCAGCAATAGGAGAAGAAACATCAGATGTAAGAGCTGCATCAGCCAAGATTCCAAGGGACGCATGAAGATTCTCTTCGTCCTCTTCTTTAGAAGAAACTAAACTTCTCTTTTTACCACTCTGACTTAGTAATTCCTCCAAGTGCTCAACTTTAGTCTCCAATTCCACAATCTTATTACCAAGAATAGACTTGGTCTCTGCAAGTTCTTTCTTAATATCAGCTACCTCACCTGCATACTTATTCATCAGAGCATATAATGAGGCAAGTGTAACAGGATCCTCATCTGCATCAGCTGATTGCTCAGATGGAATTGGAACTTCATTTGACCTTTCAGGAGTAACAGCAACCTGATCAATATTAGAACATCCTTCACCAAATGGATGAACAGGACTTGGTGTAGGCAATCTATCAATATCAACCTGAACTTCATCAATATTAACCTGAACTTCATCAATATTAACCTGAACCTCATCAATATGAACTTGTGTAGATGCTTGACTAGGACATGGTCTAGGTGAGGGTATGGATGCCTCATTAACAGCAGAAGGACCCTCATCAACATCAACTGAAAGATTTCCATCAGTAGTATTGGAAGAAGGTAAAACAACATTAACCTCATCAGTTGGCTCATTCTCCTGAGGCAACATGGCAGCTAACAAAGGAAAATGTGTCCCCTCAAATTTAGTTCTCATCGTGGCAAATAACTTAGAAGTCAAAACACTTATGGGATGAAAAGCTTGAGTTTGTGTAGAAACATTCAGTATCATCTGTAAGAACCTAGGGTACATCAAAAACTTACCCTTTTTCCTAGTTATATTTTCAACCATATTATCAAAGATAAACTTAGAAAAATTATAAGTCAAACCCTTAGATAAACAAACAATACCACATCCCATTTGGGTTGAAAACTGATCCCATCCTCCAGACTTATTGCTTACACACTGGAGCAACGTATGAACCAAAAACCTCCACATAGGACAAAGTTTATTTTTTAACCACATATCTGTCCTCGTACTTTGATATCCAATCGCCCTAAGTCCTTCAAGTACCACTGCAGAATCAGAATGATAAACTCCATTTTCATCATTCAAACGAAGTTGTCTCCTTATCAGGTCTTCTGTGACTACATACTCTGTTCCGTCAACTCTTGCAACTATCTCAGTATCACTTCTTCTTTCAGCCGACGCCCAAAATTGAGTAACCAAGGATTCATATATAGCATTTGGAGAATGCGTTAATGCATACTGAATCTTTGATCTTTGTAAGAATGAAATCATCGGCCTATACAACTCATCTCCCCGAGCAGTTCCGAGAAAAGCAACCTTATTATGATCATGTTTAAATTGAAGCGCCATGAGAGATTTTGAAGATTAGGGTTACGATTTGCACAAAAGGAAGTGTTTTGAATGAGAGTAATAATCGAATCACTTAATATGGGACGAATATATGCCGGTAGAGAATAAATAGAAATTTCCCAATTTTGGTCAAAGTTGACCAATGATGACGTGGACTTCTACTTTTACTCATATTCACTTTTAACTTCGGTGGAAACAGAAACCATTCTGCTGAAGTAGAACAATCAGCAGAAACAGATTACTTATTCAAGAAGCTTCAGTAAATATCTTTTTACTGTTTCACCCACACGCATTAAATCTCTTACCACTTGAAACCGTCTATAAAACAATCCCAAAGCACACTTACTTCATCATCAAAAACCCCCAAATATTATTCCAAACCCTAATTCCACCAATACTCCAAAATTAGCCATCATAAACCATGAGTACCAAACCTGAGATCATAGATCTCACTACAACATCCTCATCATCATCATCATCAAGTGAAGATACCAATCCATGGCTTCATTACTTTCCAAAACCATATCCACAACCAAAGAAATCACCCTTTCTCCCTTCATCAGAAGATGAAAGTGTAGTGAATCCAAGTGAATCTGCTGATGATTCTGATGACTCCTATAAGGAGGGAACATCTTACTCCCAACCCCCAGCACCTCGGCCTCAACGAAGGCCACGAGCCAAAAATCCACCACTTCCAGAAGATAGAGAGGTGGTTCTTGGTCTTTCTGCATCAGGTTTTGGTGCATCATCACATATCGTATAAGGGAAGAACTTAAAGAGAGTAGATGGGTTGCATTTTGGTTGAAATACATAGATGAAGCACAAAGGACACATTGTTTTTCTCCATCATCAAATGTGGTCATTGTCATCATCAACGTTTGCATCAATCCATCCTCTCCATTTTGATCCTTAGCATCTTGTTAGTGTTGGTTATGCACGTCACAAAAGCGTAGCCAGCATTTAGTGTGAAAGATGTGAGCGATCATGCATATTCAACAGCCTGTTAGATGTTGGAACGGATGATATGTAATAGATTAGGATTAGTAGATCATGTAGAGGCATTTGATGTTGCTAGTACTCTGTAAGCTGTAAGCTGTAAACTGTTTCTTGAATGAATGAATGATCAATTTGCTTCAGTACTTCTTTTGAATGAATCATATAACTTCAGTACATCATCTTCAGAAGAAACAATTGACTCACTTCAGCACTTTGAATTCAGTAGAAACAAGCTTTAGTACTTCTGACCATATCTCAACTGAACAGAACAGACACTCTGCAAAACAAAACAAACACAGAGAAACACACAAACCAACAAGGAAACATACTAAGATTACATTAGCAGGTTAGAGTTAGTTAAAATCAACCAAATATACAAAATTACATAGCAAAATGCAAAGTTATACACAAATCCTCCCCTGAGGCATATGCCTCCCCTGAGGCCTATGCCTCCCCTTAAACTTTGCAGTTAAGGGTTAAGCATGCCAATATGGACCACAATGTGTTGAAACCTTGGTCCCTCAAAAGCCTTTGTTAACAAATCTGCCACATTATCATCAGTATGAATTTTGACCACATTTATCAAATTTTTATCATATGCATCTCTTATAAAGTGGTGCCTGATTTCAATATGTTTTGTTCGACTGTGAAACACTGGATTTTTAACAATGCATATGGTACTTTGATTATCAATAAAAATTGTGGTGTTCATGAAATTGTACCCATAATCCAACAACTGATTTTGAATCCAAAGAACCTGTCCACAGCAATTTGCAGCATCAACATACTCTGCTTCAGTAGATGAGGTAGCCACAATAGTTTGTTTCTTGCATTGCCAAGAAATCAATCTCTTTCCAAGGAATTGGCAACCTCCAGTGGTGGATCTCCTATCCAGATTAGCACCAGCATAGTCACTATCACTATAAGCTTCCAACTTAAAAGGAGACTCTTTTGGGTACCAAAGACCTAGAAGAGGTTGGCCTTTGAGGTACTTAAAGATCTTCTTAACAGCATTGAGATGGGAAGTCAGTGGAGTAACTTGATGTCGTGAACAAACACTCACAACAAAAGTAATATCAGGCCTTGAAGCTGTTAAATACATCAAAGAGCCAATCATAGACCTGTACAGATGAACATTCACAGGTGGATCAGCTTCATTGTTGGTCTTTGTCTTTGGAGCTTCATAAGGTGTAGTGGCAGTCCTTACACCCTCCATACCAAACTTCTTCAAGATGTCCCTCACATATTTGTCCTGACTGATAAAGATACCATCAGGTTTCTGCTGAACTTGAAGACCCAAAAAGAAAGTCATCTCTCCCATGGCACTCATCTGAAACTCTCCCTTCATAAGCTCCTCAAACTCCCTGCACCAAGCTTCCTTTGTGGATCCAAAAATAATGTCATCCACATACACTTGTACAAGAATAATGTCAGTGGAATTCTTCTTTAGAAAAAGTGTCTTATCGATTGCACCTCTTCTATAACCATGCTTCAGAAGAAATGTAGAAAGCCTAGCATACCAGGCTCTGGGTGCCTGATGTAGTCCATAGAGAGCTTTGACTACCTTATAAACATAGTTAGGATGATCTGGATCTTCAAATCCTTTAGGTTGAGTGACATAAACCTCCTCTTCAATTTCACCATACAAGAAGGCTCCTTTAACATCCATTTGATAGACCATAAAACCCATATAGGATGCATAAGCTAGGAAAATCCGTATTGCCTCAACTCTTGCCACTGGTGCAAACACTTCATCATAATCGATCCCCTCCTCTTGTCTGTACCCCTGTGCAACTAATCTGGCTTTGTTTTTAATGACAACACCCCGAGCATCTCTCTTATTCTTCAGAATCCATTTAGTCCCAATGGCATACTTACCATCAGGTAGTGGTACCAATATCCAAACCTGCTGATTTTGAAACTGTTGCATCTCATCCTGCATTGCTTCAAGCCAACTTGAGTCTTCAAGAGCCTGAGTAACACTGGTTGGTTCCACTTGTGAGAGAAAACAAGCAAACAGACAATGTTCATAGTCTGTGTGATTGTCTCTCTGCTGATTTGAGACATAAGAGATAAAAGCCACCTGACCATATTTACAACGCGCCACAGTACCTCTTGTTCTAACAGGTGCATTAGGATCACCAATAATATTAGACTGTGGATGAACATTGTTGGTCCTTGTAGTAGTGGTGGTGTTGACATCAATGGAGGAATCAAGATTAGTCACAGTAGGTTCAAAGTCAGTATCATAGGAAGGTGTGTTGAAGATTCCTGCTTTAGGTTGATGATGACCAAGATCTGAAGGTTTTGGAAACCTTGTATAGGGTTCTCCAAGATCTGTTGACACTCTAGTAGACATAGGAGTAGAGTCAACATGTCTTTCAGCCGAATTGGAGAGGTGAGAAGAAACAGAACCACTTTCAGCAGAATTGACGTTTCCACTGATTTCTTTACTTGTACTATTTTCAACATTCCTCTCAGCTTCTAAATTGGCTGCATACTCTTGTTTCTTCAGTCTGGCAAGGTCCTCAGCATAATAGAATTCATCTTCACCCATATCAGTATAATCTTTAGAAGTGTCACCTACAAAATTGTTAGGGGAGAAGGAAGGCACTACAATGGGTTGTTCATCATCATCAGACCCACTGTCAGAATGAGCATCCAAAGTTTCTGCATTAGTAGTTGGAGATGCTTGAGAATCTGCATTTTGATTAGCCAGATGTCGAGAATAACCCAAGTAATCAGTCAAGTAATCAAGGTCAAATGACCAAACATGACCCTGTCCTTGAACATTAGGCTTGTCTTCTAGATACCTCAGATTCAATGTCTCCTCAATCTTCTTAGCAGATACATTGTAAACCCTGTATGCCTTACTATGAGCAGAATACCCCACAATGTAACCATCATCAGCTTTCTCATCAAATTTGCCCAATGGATCACTTGTATTCAAAATTGTCACTTGACAGCCAAACGGTTTAAGGTAATGAATAACAGGAACTTTCCCAAAAAGAAGTTCATATGGTGTTTTAAGATGTGGTCTAGTAATGGACACTCTATTGAGTACATAACAAGCTGTACCAACAGCTTCAGTCCAAAACATGGTTGGAAGTTTAGAGTCTGCCAGCATTGATCTTGCAGCCTCTATTAAGGTTCTATTTTTTCTTTCTGCCACCCCATTTTGTTGAGGGGTTCTTGGAGTGCTATAGTCCCTTTTGATTCCCTTTGACCTGCAGAGTTCTATCAGAATTACATTTTTGAACTCTGTCCCATTATCACACCTAATTCCTTTCACCTTTTTGTTCAACTGATTCTCAATAAGGGTAATGAAGTCTTTCAATACTTCAGACGTTTCATCTTTGGTCCTTAGAAAGAATACCCAACAAAATTTGCTATAACCATCAGTGATCACCAGACAAAAATATTTATGATCAATGCTTCTCACTTTAGTTGGACCAAACAGATCCATATGAAGCAGCTGAAGAGGTTCAGAAATAATGCTTACTGATGTAACAGGAACACCTTTGTATGAGGCTCTGTGCTGCTTTCCTTTGTTGCATGCAACACAGTTATGATCATTGGTGAGTACTTTGGCAGGAAGACCTTGAACTAGGCCCAGTTTAGAGAGCTGGTTTATGGTCTTGAAATTGACATGGGCCATCCTTCTGTGCCATTTGGTGGATTCATCCACAGATGCTTTAGCCACCAAACATGTTAAGTCACCTGCTGGTTGGACATTAGTTAAGTTGAATGTATAAAGATTGTGACTGCGGGGAACCTTCAGTAGAATTGAAGTTTCTTCTGGGAGTTTGAAGTCTTTAGACAGCACAAGACATTCATTCTCTGTGAAGAGTACTTTGTTCTTAGTGTCACAAATTTGTGAGACTGAAAACAAATTGAAGTGTTGAAGTTCCTTGACATAATAAACATTCTCAAAGTCCAGCTGAGGTGTTTTGATGGTCCCTTTTCCAGTAATTCGTCCATCACTTCCTCCAAAGGTTACATTGCCTCCTCCTTCAATGGGAACAAAGTTATGCATCATGTCCCTGTTTCCTGACATACTTCTAGAACAACCACTGTCAACAATTCCAACATCTTTATGCTTAAGGGGATGATCCTACAACAACAAAAAAATATACAGAAAATTAGTACACTATGGAGGCTCAAGTCATTGCTGACTTGAACCTGCCTTGTGGATCATATGAGTTATGCCAAGCAGAATAATAAGATCCACTATTGTTCTTGGGTTTCCATTGAAACTTAGGTCTCTGTTTATTCCAAGAACAACCTGCTGAGGTCTTGACAGCAGTGTCCCAGTACCCTCTCCCATCAGTCATATGGTTAACATATCTAGGCCAATAACCATTTTTAAAATATTCACTGGTTGGTTGAACATATGGTTTTCCGATTGATCTTCTCCAAGGAAAAGAATTATTATAATTAGTAGCTTGTGGAACATAAGGTGGTATATCATTAACATTGGTCCACATTGGTCTAGTATTCCTAGAATCACCACACCTACTCATCCTTTGCTCATGATAATCACAATCCTTAATTAAATGAGATTTACTTCCACACACAAAACATTTCTTCTGATTAGAAGATTTATTCAAACCAAAAGATGTATTATTACAAGCAGAAGTATTCAAACCAAAACCATGAAAAGAATTGTTTTTAACAGTACTATTATGCAAAGAATTAAAAAGCAAGTCTTCAGAGGCAACTGTCTTGGAAGTGGATTCCTTGGCAGCAACTCTGTCATGCTTATTGGTAGTCTTGGGTGCAGGCAGGGGTGAAGACTTGGGAAGGGCAGACTTGGGAAGGTCAGACTTGTCATTTGAATCACACTCTGTAGACCCTTGCTTGGAGGACTTGTCACTGTTAACACAAGAGACAAAGTCATTAGTAGAAGTATTAGGGTCTGGCATGTCTCTTGACTTTTTGCCATACAGATGGTGTGATCCATCAAAGTTATCAGGAATGGAAAGGTCAATGGGCATGTGCTCACCTCTAATTGGTCCACGTACAGCATGTAGGTCACCTTCTTTCACAAAATTAGCTAGGCCTGCTGATGTAGATTTACGTGTGTCATCCCTAGCTTCTAAGCCTACATATTTCTTAAAACCTAAGGCCACTGTAGAATTGGAAGCTTGACTACTATAAATGAAACCAGCTAACTTATTTCCATTCATTATCCATTCTTTATGCCTAGCAATTTCCTCCTTAAGTTTCTCCTTAAGCTCTAAATTTTCTGACTCTACATCTGCTCTTAACTTCTCAGACCAAATTAACTCATTTTTAGCACATTCGAGATCCCTTTCTAAAACACCTATTTTCTCATCATAAGCTATTTGATTCTTCTGAAACCAAACCTTTTGTCTTTCTAGTGTTTTTAAAGCCTGTTTATAAGCTTCAACTTCCACATATCATTCATTATATTTAGGTTCCAAAATATCATAAGCTTGTTTGAGTTCATTATAACGTTCACTACAACCAAACAAACAGTTTTGTACCTGAGAGATGCCCATCAAGGCAATCTGATCATGCCCATCCTCTGAAGTACAGCTTGCAATTAACCCAACATTATCAGGACCATCATTATCATCCTCCTCATGTTGCTTCCAGTCCACATTGCTATCCAGAGTGACCAAAGCAGCTGAACCCTTTGAAGTTCCTGCCTCCTTCTGATACTGCTGATAAGAAGTGTATCTTGTCTCATCACCAGCTTTCCTGTCTTTGCATTCTCTAGAAAAGTGACCCATCTGTTGGCATGTGAAGCATTTAACCTTCCTCTTGTCAAACCTTGCTGGATCACGTCCTTTGAATCCAAACCTTCTTCCAGCTCTTCGCTCAAAATTCTTGATATCCATGGAAAGCATAGCCAACTGCCACTTCAGCTTCATCTCTTCCATCTCAAGCGGGTCCACTTGATCAAAATCTTCATAGGCCAGATCCTGCTGAGGATCATAATCAGCAAAGAAAGATCCAAGAACATCTTCCATAATTCCACTTGATCTAGGATGAGAGCTTGATGAAGGAGCAGCATAAGATGATGACGGATATGGACTTGGACCATAGCTAGACTTTGGAGTAGAGGCTCTAACAAATGCAGTATGACTAGCAGAAGAAGATGATCGAAAAGGGCTTCTTACATCATGTTCAAGAGCTTTAAGTTTGTGGTACAGCTCATCAAAGGTAATCATGTCCAAACCACCTTTAGCTTTTAAAGCTATGCTTACATGTAGCCAGGATGGAGGTAATGACCTTAGAAACTTAGAGTTACAGTCATCATTATCCGGCTTTGCCTGTAGCTGATTCAACTGACTTAAAATCTTGTGAAACTTATCATAGCCCTTGTGAATTCCTTCCTCTTCAGAGATTTGAAAGTCCTGAAACTGTTGTCTCAGCATGGACTTCTTCAGTCTTCTAGACTCCTCATTCCCACCGAACTTCGCCTTAATCGCTAACCATATATCCTTAGCATCTTGCATGAAGTGAAAATCACTCAAGTGATCCTCAGGAATAGCTTGCAGAAGAATAGTTCTGACCTTGGTTTCTCTCTGAACTGCCAGCAACTCTTCAGCAGTTTTGGGAGGAACATTCATCATCTTACCAGTAGCATCCGTGGTAGTTCTCTTCAAACTGTTCCCCTTCATAACTATCTCCCATAGATTCCAATCAATGTTGGAGATCCAGTTATGCATCTTCATCGCCCAAAGATCATATTCCTCCCTTTTAAGGTAAGGAAACTTAGCATTGCTATTAGAGAGACTTAGTTGTTGCAGATGGGTGGAGTTTTGGCTGTTGGTGATATCAGTATCAACATCTGAACCAGGCATGTTGATTTTGTTTTGGTTGTATGGGTGTTCAGAAAAACTTGTCCTTAGTATCGTAGAGACTCTCACGAGGCTCTGATACCACTTGTTGAAACAAACAGACCTTGATAGATCTTGAGCTCGTGGATCGTTATATATGCCTATGTAATCACAAGCACAATAAAAGACAATCTCTACTACTTATATTTATCAGCGGAATATAAACACAAGTAACAAATAACTAAGAACTTTGTGATCCTCTATGGATCTTTATATTAACTAAAACTGAGTTTTTCAAATCGGTACATAACTCATTCTAATGTGTTCCTTTTATAGACAAGGAACCCTAAACAATATCGCTAAACCGTTTCCCAAGAAACGTATAAACATAAAACTAAATAAGATATACACAATCACTTCCTAATAAAGCTCATGTATATCCATACTAAATAAACTAAACACGGAATAAACACTTCCGCAGAAACAGACTAATAACTATTATACTTCAGCAGATTATGTCTTCGGCAGAATCCACTCTTCTTCAGCATAAACACTTCGGCATTAATTTCAGCATAATCCAAACTTCACATAATTCCCAACATGAAATACCCGAGGAAGTAGATGAAGTAGACATTGACTATTTCAACAAATTTCCTACGGAAGAAGAACTATCTCGCCACCCTCACTTAGTGCGTGACCTCCGTCACATGTATGTTAGGAAAAGTCCTCGAATCAAGTTTGGGAACCCTTGGAATCTTAACATACCATGTGTCATAGGACACCTTTTTGTGGCAAAAGCTTACATTGATCGCAAGTCCCCAATCAACATAATGACTAGCACCTACTACAATTGGATATTGAAGAAGCCTATTCCAACTAGGCAAGACCCCAATGATCCTAATGTTAATTGCAATTTTCTCGGAAGAATTAAGGGATTGCCCGTTTATGTAGGTAGTTTCGCGTTTCCTACGGACTTCATAATTGTGGAGGATATTAGCACAGCCATAGACCCTAGCTTGTCCCATGTTATTCTAGGAAAACCTTTCATAGAAAGCACCGGGATGACCTATGACCCCTCGTTAGGAGTAGTGCGATTCAAGAATGAGACCGATGACATAGCTTACCAAATGCCGTTTAAGATTGAGAAGTTTTGATCACTCTCTAATGATGAAAAGGAACTTAAACTGTCGGTCTATTATAGGAATGATGAGGATAGGGAAAAAGGTGTTGATTATGTTATGGCTAAGATTTTCGGATTCTATAAGGATTGCTTGAGCCTAGGACCGGAATATAGGACCGATTGGAGAGAGGATGAACTCTTAGAGAAGTGCATGTTAGGGCACTTCTACAACATGGAATCCCCCATTAGAGACCGTCAAGAGGGCGGTAATGAGAAAACGTAGAAGCACGACTATGAGTCTAGCTACAAGACTCTTAAATAAAGAAAAGCGCTTCGTGGGAGGCAACCCATGCTTAATTGTTTGCTTATTAGTGTCATATATCTTTTATTAATTGTTTATCCTCATGTTTAAATTTGTAAAAATGCTTTATTTTGTTTTTAACCTCGTCTTAATTGCATATAAAGGTATTTTACATAAGGGATAAGTGTAGGGAGGATTACACACGTTTTCAAAAGAAACGTAAACATGAGAATAACAATTAACTAAAAGATATTTATGTTTGTTTGTTCGAGTCAAATGCTTGTATCGAGTCATAATGAATGTTTTGCAGAAATTTTTCCAGATTCTAAAGATGTAAATTTTCCAGAATTTTTTCCAGAAAATCGCAGACCAGTTTTTGTCAGGATAACCTGACGGCGTCAGGAAGGAGTAAAAACATCAGATTATTTTTTTCTCGTTTTCTGAGCTACTTATAAATTTTTGGAATTTTCCAGGTCTTAATTTTCTTAGAAATTCTGTAAACATCCATTCCACAAGCATTATATCCTAGTTTAAATTGAGTCTTATATATATTATTACCGTCGATTTTACGCGAAGGTTTCGTTTGTTTTCTTCAAGTATGCAGGTTTAGTTTGTTAAGAAGAAGTTACATAAGATTGGAAGGAGCTTTTCACGCAATAAGTCTTCTTGAAAAGGATTTAACCACCACTTTACACGGATCCTACCGAGCTAATCAGGGGAGTATTAGTTTCTTTCGTTTTTAATTACCTTCTTTTATCATAACTTTGATACTTTCGGGGAACATTGGGGACAATGTTCAGTTTAAGTGTAGGGAGGGAAAATAAAACGGGAACTTTGAAACTATGCTTATCCTTGACTATTTGCTTTGTCCAAATGTGATTGTGTAATAAACCATGAGAAAATGTCAGTTAGGGTAATTTTGGCACCAAATTTAAAATTTTTTATGACATATAGGAGTGGGCCATTAGTCTTAACAAAAGCGTCTCATGGATAGGAAGTTGCATGATTAGCACAAAAACCCTTTACCACCTAAATTCCACCATAATGTGAGGATCGCCCTTAGATTAGTAGGAATTAAAGCATTCATCTTCAATGCTTAGAGTGTGAACCGGTAGTATATTAGATTCTAGAACTTGTTTTGTGATGCATTCCAAGATCGCAAGTGAGGCTACACTTGTGTAGTTAGGAATAACTAAATGATAAGAGGCATTAGGATAACCCTTGTTTGATACCCGTAATATAATTACTTCTTCCATATCGGTTGAGTAATTCCCCCACACCCTTTGCGTTGTACTCATCTTTAGTACACGATACCCCTAGTTAACCCCTCAGAGCCTATCCTTTTCGCGGTTCTCGTGATGTTTCGGTTTTTCCGGAATATCAATGAAGAGCATTGTTTACACCCCACCCCCAAATATACACCCAAATCGCCTTAGCCTACCCCTTATGCACTCACTTTTAGTGCAAATGTTTGTTATCACTCCAAACCCTTAGTTCAATTATCTAGTTGCTTGCATAAGTTGCTAAGTCGAGTCATATCCTTTGTATACAGTTTTGGGACGATTGGGATTCATGGGAAAAGTTAAAGTTTATGAAATGACGGGAAGGGAACGTTAAAAATTCAAATTCCCTTTGTTTGCGTAATAATGTACCCCAAGTGTTTTGATCTTTTCAAATCGGGTCAAATTAGTGTTAGAGTAATAAAAACTCAAGTGTAGGGATGTGCCTATAAATCCCTATTATTTTGATGTTACCGTAGAGGATGGTAGAGTAAAAGTGTATGCAAAAAAAAAAAAAAAAAAAAAAAAAAAAAAAAAAATCGAAAAAAAAATAGAAAAAGAGAAAAAAAAAATATAGAGTGTAAAAAAAAAAAAAAAAAAAAAAAAAACATACGGGCTACCATCCTACATCTATCCTTTAAATTTATGTTTGTTTATTTCCGTTACTAAAGTTTAGAGTGTCGAGTCTTGGCTTAGCAACGCCATTCTTCGTATGCATTTAACATAGAGATTTTTGACTTGCCACCACTAAATAGCCTATCCCACCAAACCCTTGTTTCCCTACCGTAAGCCTAACATTACAACCCTTTAAAAGACCTCTTTGATAGTCTTTCCTAGGTGCTTACGCCAAAGCGATGGAGGTTTGATCTATTCTCAAGCCTATGGTAATCTATGTACTAGGACCGGTTAATGAGTGTTTATCTTCCATTTCCTATTTGTTATATTTCATATATACACCCGAGAGAGATGTGAGTATCCAAACACCCCATGTGAGGTGCTAGTATGTAATTTCCGTGCTTGTTATGACTTTTGCGGGGCTTATATGTGTTGTGGACCGTTTTGAATTAATGCTTCATGAACCCTAACTTATAAATTAATTGGCTAAAAGCACATTTGCTTGAGGACAAGCAAATAACAAGTGTAGGGATATTTGATAAGGTTTTAAAAGGTACCATTTTGAGGGGTCGTTTAAGTCCTTATTTGATCACTTTTGTATCCGTTATTGCTTAATATCGTTCCTTTTCACTTTTTAGGTCTCTTGAAGGCAAAATGCTGGAATGGCACTTATTTGGACGAAAAGGCGCGAATATATGAAGAAAATGGCCAAAGTCAAAATCGAGACACTCACAGTTGCTGAAATTAGAAGGCGACGGCGTCAGGTGCTAATGGCGACGCCGTCCCAAAATTGTTGTGACGGTCCAGAACCTAAAACTCGTATTTTCAAGCGACGACGTCCAGTTGTAAAAGAGTAGGCCGTCGCTACTCAGACGGCCTAGATGCAATCCAGACGACGTCAGAAGCTGAAGAGGACGGCGTCACGGGCATAAGGTGACGCCGTCGCAAGGTTAACGTGGCCAAGACGAAACCCTAATGACGGCGACACGACGGCGTCACGAAACATAAGGTGACGCCGTCGCATATGTAATCTTATATATAGAATCCGAATTTTTCAGTTTTTGAGGAGAGTCTTTTGGAGTGAAAACCTAAAACCGAACCTAAGGTGTCTTGTACAGTATTTTAGGGTTTTAAACCCTATCTTACATCAAGATAAGTATTTACTTCATTAATTCAATTATGTCTTTGATTATTTGTGTGTATGCTTGCATGTTCTCCATGTCCGGCTAATTTATTTGTGTGTTTGCTTAGGAAGTATGAAACTTAATTATTGAATATTGATTGGTTGTTTCTTATCTTAGTTGATAGATGATCTAGTAATGCGATAGATCATTCGTTGTGTACTTAATGTTTGATTCATCTTTGTGAACCTTAGAATATAATTACCTGAGTAGTTGTAGGCTAAACCATCCAAATAGTGCCTTAGAGTAGGAGTTTATCATCCCTAGTGGGTTTGTAGACGAGACCCTTTGGTAAGTTCAAAGAGTTAGGGAGAAACGCATACCCTACAACTTTAGACACACAACGCAACTAAGAATAAGGACGTGACAATTCAACCACCAATAGGAGATAATTAAGGAGTAATACAACCTAAGTAAACACATCTTTAAACTATCATACGAGCACACATTAATTAGACATAGACTCCCACAACCTTAGTTTAGATAATTAGATAATAGTAGAGTAATCGGTAGAAATACCAACCCCCCAAATCCAATACCCGAGATTCGTACCTTTCCATTTCATAAAACATAAAAAGATAAAAAATAATCTTCCTCAACCTTAACCTTAGCGTAGTAACTCCTTACTAGCATTCCTATTCCCCTAGAGAACGATATCAATACCCGTGGCTTACCCTAATTACTACACTACAACGATTAGGTTCACTGCCTAGGGTGTTATAAAACTTGCTCGAAGAAAAGGAAGTTTCCTTGACCCCGAACGACGCGTGTAGCGTTATCAGTTCCCAACCCAACTTTACTCTCGCAGTGAGTTGAAACATCTGGTACTTCATGTTTGTGCTATGGCTACTTTGGAATATTTTCATGGCTATCCAAATCTATTGAGCCTAGAATTGATTCATGTCAATTTTCTAAGTGGTACAGTTTGGGACTTTATTGCTGGTTGTCCCTCACTTGAGTCTCTTAAAATGAATCGTCCTAGTATTAACGAGATGAGACTATGGGATATTGCAAAACTTGGGAATTTGAAGAAGTTACATTTGTCATTAGGTCGTTATAATGTTGTGACCACAATCACAACATCCGATATCTTTCACTTGACAAGACTTCAAAATCTTGAGACCCTTACATTGGATTTTGGTGATTGCACGGTAAGAACAATTTCAGTTTTACAACTTATAATTTAACAATGTTATAGAGATGTGTAACAGTAATGAAATTTAATCTGTAAAACTTCTTGTAGTTGATACATGAAGCTAATCCTAGGATGAAGGTGCCCTTTGTTTCCCTGATTAACCTTAAGCTGTCCGATGTCGATTTTGGGAATAGTGTTATGGTAGCGTTCACCATTGTAATGATTCGGTCATCTCCGAATTTGAAAATGCTGGATACCAGAGTAAGTGTAATGTTGTAATGAATATGTATCAAATAAAACATTCCTAAATTGCCATGTTTGTGTATCTCAACACTATTTGATTTTTCAGGCTGCAAACACGCTTAGTGATCTACCTTTGCCCAATTTTTCCACTGTTGTAGATAGAAACACATTCAGCCATGGGCAGCTTCAGACGGTGGTGTTTCGAGCTTTTCCCAGGACAGAGCATGAAATAACTTTAATAAAGTGTATACTTGCGTGTTCCCGGTCGCTTAAGACAATCAATATCAGGCAAAGCGATAGGAGTCATGATGGGAATGAAAATACCAGGAACAACTGGGAGTTGGCTAAGAAGCTGTTGAAACTCCCCCGAGCTTCCCCCACAGCCGTGGTAGATTTCTTTGACTGGTTTTAGTTTAAGTTTGGGTTGAATACCCTTGGACAATTAATGTTGCAAAATAGTTTTCGTAATTTTGTACATTAATTGTTATATGGTTTGCTTAAAATTAGATTGTTCATATGTTGTTGTTTGTGCGTATTCTAGGTGATGAAAGTTTGACATTCGAAAGTCAAACTTTCATTTAGCATTTTTATTTGATTGTAGCAAGTAAAACTGCATTTCCAGTTTACTTTAGTTAGTCAATACTTGAAAATGGTGAATGGGTTAACTGTGAATGAGAGTCGTAATGTCAGAAGGATTGAAAACCTTTGGAAGATTAAGTGCAAAAGGCATAATGGTATTTGAAGTTTGATGATAAGGATGGCTAGTGGAATGTTCAATAATATATAGAATGGTATTTGAAGTTTGATGATAAGGATGGCTAGTGGAATATTCAATAATATATATAATGGTATTTGACTTTGTAAAGTCAATATTGCAAAACCATTACTAAATATTTGTTTTGGAGTGAATTGATAATTTGATATGTTTTAGAAGTTTGACTTAACAAAGTCAAACTTCTAATGGTTTTACGTAAGTTGGCAACTTGAGGGACCAATTGTGTATTCTAAAGTGAATATTGGGCGGGAGTTTTAAGTATGACAACGACAACCTTGGCAAATTCAGGGACCTAGTGTGAAAAAAAAGTAACTATTAGGCCCTTCACCGTCTCTTACCGAAGACGATATTAACTAGTGCACACCAAACGATACACTCATCTACCACTTTTTCCACACACACAAAACTTTCCAATGGCAGATTTCCCCATTTTAAACGAACTCATGGAGGTGGCTGATTCGCCAAATCTGAATGATCGTATGGCTATCTGGTTTGAAGAAGAGGCTGCCCAAGAAGGGATTCTAAGGAAGCTAGTTCTTCAGTGCATTCAGCATCTGAAGACA